>CM050221.1:44312500-44337500 GCA_027475355.1 Coilia nasus | reverse complement strand
TAACAGACAGGGTATCAGCAAGACTGTGTGTGTGTGTGTGTGTGTGTGTGTGTGTGTGTGTGTGTGTGTGTGTGTGTGTGTGATTGAGGGTAACAGACAGGGTATCAGCAAGACTGTGTGTGTGTGTGTGTGTGTGTGTGTGTGTGTGTGTGTGTGTGTGTGTGTGTGTGTGTGTGTGTGTAGTTATTTACACCAATGATTGTGTGTGTGTGTGCGTGATGATTGTGTGGTCAAGTGTTTGTGATTCCTTGTGTGTGTGTGTGTGTGTAGGTGTGTGTGTGTGTGTGTGTGTGTGTGTGTGTAGTTATTTACACCAATGATTGTGTGTGTGTGTGCGTGATGATTGTGTGGTCAAGTGTTTGTGATTCCTTGTGTGTGTGTGTGTGTGTAGGTGTGTGTGTGTGTGTGTGTGTGTGTGTGTGTTTGTGTGTGATAATTGTGTGGTCAAGTGTGTGTGATTCTGTGTGTGTGTGTGTGTGTGTGTGTGTGTATAGTGATTTACACCAATGATTGCGAGGTAAGGTGTGTGTGTGTTGATTGTGCGGTGATGATTGAGATTGACTTTGTAAATAAAAGTCAAATAAATATAATGAACACATAAAATTTCAAAAGATGAATGAAAATGAAATTGAAATAGTTATATACGTAAAATAAATAACCAAAAAATATTGAGAAATTAAAAGAATTGTTCTAAATTCAAAAAAATCTTTTCTTTTCTCTTTTCTTCAGTGGTTGGTTGGTTTACAAACCAAGAGGCGTGGTCATAGAGTGTAAACAGGAAATTATGTAATAGCAACTGGCGAAAACTATTGGAGCATCGGGGGGGGGGGGGGTGGAAGTCGAGTGGTTTGTTTACATTTAGCAGACGCCACTTCCTGTTTACCCAGGAAGAAGGCAGGAAATGATGTCATACAGACGTGGGCGTATCTTGTCCACATACAGTCTTGCCCTTTTTAAAATTGGTGAGCTCCGATTGGCTTGTATTGTATTTTGATGAAGCGGGGTCATTACAGAATCATAGTGTTTGCATAGAAGTTCAGCCATCATTGTGGAATTTCTCGAATTTCCATTAGGATAAATAAAGTATATCTATCTATCTATCTATCTATCTATCTATCTATCTATCTATCTATCTATCTTCAAAATAACTCTGAATTTCAGGCCAATTTCTGGCCAATTTAATCTATTTTTCTAACTTATTTAGGACCAATTTAAAACTGTTGGTTAAAAAGGTTTTGAATCATTGGGGAGTTTTTTTGGGTGATTTTAGAAACATTGGCAAACAAACTATTAACTTCTTTTAGGCAATTTTGGGGCCGGTGGAGTCAAAAAATGAAATTGAATTTTGGCCAGTTTTGGGACAGGCTATTGAATTGAATATTGGAACTATCAATTGTTCTTTTAGAACGATGACAAAAAGAAAGCACACTGTACATTTTTATAACCATATATTTTTATTACTTAATCCAAGACCTCTTGAAGAAAGCGACAGGAAGAAATTGCTCGTTTATGTAAAGAAAAAATCAGAAACAAAACGTTCATCACACAAGTACATCAGTAGTACACAGGTACACAAGTTCGTATATAACACCTTTTTTTGACGTTTTTACAGTCGTACAAAGTTAGTACAGGGCAGCTAAACAATAGCATTTCTTTTTTGTGCCCTAAAATAAAGAAATAAGCGTTAGATTTCGAACGGGTGTTTGTAGTCTTTTCACCCAAAGATTGCTATCTCCCTTTGTTTTTTTTAAACGTTAACTTTATCTCTCCTCCTCTCTTCTCCTCTATTCTCTTCTCCTCCGATCAACAGCCAGTGATTTTCTGAGGCTAGTTAGCTTAGCCAAGACTGCGACAGTGTTTTCGTACAGAATTTTTGTTAGCTACCTTAGCCATAGAATTAAATAATATTAAGTACAAATTTGGCTAGTTACATTAGCCAAGACTTCGGTTGTGGGTTTGTTTGTAAAGTTTTGTTTTTGATAGCGAGGCTTAACAACAGTATAAAGAGGTATTGCCAAGTATGCAACAGTAGTTTTCGTACAGTTTTTGTTTTGTTAGTTAGCTTAGCCAAAGAATTAAATAGTATCGAGTACAATTTTGGCTAGTTAAAATAGCTAAGACTTAGCCAATAGTTTTTGTGTACAGTTTTGTTTTTGCTACCTAGCACACATTTGGCTAGTTGCACTACAGAAATGCAGCAGTGGTGTGTACAGTCTTTGCCTAGTTTGCTAAGTTGGAGAATTCAAGACTCCTGATGTGTATAGACATGTGTGACTTACAGTGTGTGTGTGTGTGGATCTTACTAGTGTGTGCACTGTACTTTATCTGTTTGGTCTCTTGTCTACTGTGCTCAAACAGTTGCACGGATCACCAATTACGACCTGATTTGGCAAAACGAGTCTGAAGTTGCAAATTCTAATTTTAAGCTACCGGCGAATTTTCGTAGAAAACCTTAATAATATTAAATTTTATTTTCTGTTCTTTAATGAATTTAATGAAAATGTGTTCAAAAAACCATCTCCCCTCTTTTCATTGTCAAGATAAGTGTAGCGTTTGTTGCTACAAACTACAATTCCCAGCTCTACTAAATGGACTACAAACATGGCTGCCCAGTGTTTATGACAAATGCCAATTTTGTCATTTTTAAGCACTTTGCCCCATTTTGAAGAGGAAAAAAAAACTACAAGTCCCAAGTTTAAACAGACTACAGAAATGGCCGCCATGTTTGAAACTAAATTAAAAGTGTGCTCCTGCACAATGCATTCCTGCATTAGATTGTGTAGAAAAGTATTTCTGTTACAAGTTCCAGCTGTAAAAGACTACATTAATGGCCGTCACATAAACAAAAAAACTACAAAAATGCCCAGTCGTGTTGGATACGGGCTAATAGTTTCGCCTTTATTTATTAGCTAATTTAGTTAGCTAATTAACTAGTTTAGCTAGTTCGCTTAGCTGCAGAGTTGGCCATTTTGTGTTTTTCTCTCACCAAACCTAACCACCAAATTATATTTGATAAATTTTATTATTTATTAGAGTAGAAGGGAAGGAATTTCAAGCATATTGTATGTTGACATTAAGATAAAATATGTCAATTTTATAGACTATACTGCGTTTTGCTTTTGTTTTACCGCTGTATAATTACAATAAAACAGTGCAGTAAGTGCGCCGAGTGAGTAGATTCACTTAGTTTTTATATAACAGCAAACTGCAGAATCTGACGTTTTTCGTACTGAAACCAAGAAAAAAACTGCGGTAAGTGCAGTTACTGCACTCTGGCTTGGTTTTGTGGTGCATTTTGCACTAACTGCATCCATATATGTCCATAACTTTTCGAGTTATCTTGCTAACTAACCAACCAACCCACCAACAAACAAACGCAGATGATTACCTCTGCCCCCTAGTGGAGGTTAAAAAGTGAAATATGTCAGGAAATATTAACTATCAGATTAAAGAGCAGATACTACACTTTTGAAAGATGTAAAAATAAATAAATAAAATAAATGCAGATACAGTGGTCCCTCGCTATAACGTGGTTCACCTTTCGCGACCTCGCTGTTTCGTGGATTTTTTTGAGTGCACGCTTCTTTTATTTTAACGGCGTATTGTGTTCTGCGCCCTGATTGGCTTAGGGACTGGCAGAACATTGTCAATCAAACTCCCGTACAATACAGAATGCGCTCAGCTTGTGAAATTTACATAAATCTTCCATCGCTAGCTGTGTGCCTCTGAAGTGCTGTACGTTTGCAAGTTTGAACTTTGAGAGTAGAAAAGAGAAAGAAACGTGAGAAAATGTCAATGTCGGTCTGAGAAAAGTGTATATATAGTGTGTAGTGAGGGGGTTTTACAGCTTTAAAACTTCTAGAATAATTGTAAAAAAATAAAGCTGACTACTTCGCGGATTTCGCCTATCGCGGTTATTTTTAGAACGTAACTCCCGCGAATAACGAGGGACCACTGTACGGCGTTTTTGCTTTTGTAGGGCAGAAAAGTCCAACGCTCTTTTAGTTCCACACAAGGCTAAGCTAGACAGCGTCAGTCTTAATTTTCTGTCGCTCTCTCTCTTTTGCATTCTTTCTTTCGCTCTTTCTTTCTTTCGTTTGCTCGTCTTTCTGTTGATTTAGCGAGGAAGGACTCGATCGAGGAACTGGGGTAGAATCGTCCTAGAGGAAGAAGAGGGGGGGACTTCCTGTTTTCTGGAGATTCTACTCCACCACCCACCAACACCACCGACACCTTTCCGTCTCTCTCTTTCTCTCTCTCTCTCCCTCTCCTTCTCTCGCTCTCTTTCTCTCTCTTCCTGTTTGGTCAACTCCAACTCGATCATCATGAGAACCCTCCCACTTCCTGGTCCGCCTCCTTCTCCTTCTCCTCCTTCTCCCGATTGGTCATCATCATCCGATTTAGCCCCTCCCTTTCCCGTTAAGGTCACGCCCCCAGCCCCAGCCCTAGCCCCGCCCACCACCCCTCCGATCCACGACCCCTATTTTCTCTCGGAGCGTCGGGACGAGTCGGGTTTCTTCTTCTCTGACGGGCGAGAGGAGCCCTTTTCGGCGCTGGACGGGCCCTGGTTTTTTTGGGGGGGGAGAGAGAGAGAGAGGGAGGGAGAGAGAGAGAGGGAGGGATGGATAAAAAAAGACAGAGAAGAGAAGAGCAGGAGAGTCATTTCAAGTAGAAGAGAGGTGGAAAGAGAGATAGAGAGATGGAGAGATGTTGTCAGTAAATAGCAGGACGGACAGATTGATTGAAGGAGGGAGAATGTCGAAAGAGTAGAATTCTAGAATGTTGGAAGAGGCCCTTCAAGTAGGGAAAGGTAGAGAGATGGAGAGAGAGAGAGGGAGAGAGAGAAAGAGCGAAAGGCAGAAATCTGATTACACTAGATTACCCTCAATTATAGCTTAGTTGCTTAAATCTGTGATAGGATAAGAGAGAGAGAAAAGGAGAGAGAGAAAGAGGGGGATCAAAAGGAAAAGAAGAAAAGAGCAGGAGAGACATTTCAAGTAGGAGAGATGGAAAGAGAGAGAAATTCGAACTCAACCTCAGATCTGGTTGGTAAACCAACACATCATCTAGATAGATAGATAGATAGATAGATAGATAGATAGATAGATAGATAGATAGATAGATAGATAGATAAATAGATAGATAGATAGATAGATAGAGAGAGAGAGAGAGACAGAGATAGAGAGAAGAGAGAGAGACAGACAAAGGGATACAGATAGAGAGAGAGACAGGGAGAGAGAGGCAGAAATGTGATAAAACTAGATTACCCTAGCTTATAGTATAGTTGCGTAAATCTGTGATAGCATGAGAGAGAGAGAAAGAGAGAGGTAGAGAGAAGGAGAGAAGCATATAGTCAGAATAAGGTAAGTATCTAATTAATGAATCTAATGACAGAGAAAGAGAGATGGCGAGAGAGAGAGAGAGAGGAAGAGAGAGAAATGTATAGGCAAAATAAGCTAACTATCTATTTAATGAATCTAATTACAGACAAAAGATGGGGGAGAGAGAGAGCCATAGAGAGGGGGAGAGAGAGGGAGAGAAGAAGAGGGAGCGAAAGAGAGAGAGAGATGGAGGTAGAGAGGGAGAAAGAAATATGTAGGCAGAAGAAGCTAATTATCTAACTAATGAATCTAATTACAGAGAAAGAGAGGAAGAGAGAGAGCCAGACAGAGAGATAGAGAGGGGGAGAGAGAGGGAGAGAGAGAAAGAGAGAGAGATAAAGACAGAGAGAGAGAGGGGTAGAGAAGGAGAGAGAAATATGTAGGCAGAATAAGCTAATTATCTAATGATCTAATTAATTAATCTAATGGCAGAGAAAAAACTACAGACAGAGAAAGAACTACAGAGGGAGAGAGAGAAAGAAAGAGAAAGAGAGGGGGATTAAAAGGAGAGATAAACGAGAGGAGGTCTCCAAGTCTGGAAGGGAGGATAGAAGGAACACAAAGGAAAAGAAAGAAAGAAAGAAAACACAAAAGCAACCATCATCAGTAACGCGACAACACACACACACACACACACACACACACCCACATTCAATGCGTGCACATGGACAAGTTGAATCCGATTGGAAAGGGATTGGGATCGTATCGAATTCATGTGCACAGGCTAAAGATCGTATAGGGATTGGTTTCGCGAATCCGATTGCAACCCCTGGCTTAAGCCGATGTTAATCCGCTTGGTGCCGCCTTATGCACGGGATCATATCAGATTCGCGTACTGGAATATCAAACGCCGAAGGCACAGTTCGTGTCATATCAAGGAAACCAAAAACGCTGTTTGTCCGTTCATATGAACTTCCAAACAAAAGAGAATGCACAACATGTCTGCAAATGCTGCTCTGTCAACCTCCTCGAACGGCATATTTGTTTGTATGTCGCCAGATAGTTTGTTTATTTTCTTTTTAGCAGCCATCAACCAGAAGTAGTTCTAACACCACTTGTTGAAAGGAATACGTCGCCACCTAGTGTAGCGGAAACGGACAGATCTCTGACCATTATCCGATTACATGAACTCCATGTGCACTTGGATTTTGGGGCAGACCACCCGTTGGGTAGCAACACCCAATCCAATCCCAATCCAATCCGATCCTACCATGTGCACGTAGTGATTTACACACACATTCTTGTAGTGCTATACTTGTGAGAACCGTCCATTGACTCCCATCCATATGTAACTAAAACTAAATGCTTAACTGTGCCCAGACCAACACACACGCATACTTGTTGTACTTGTGAGGACAGTCCATTGACATTGGAGTATGCCTGCCAGAATTCAACACAAAGCTTGGACTCTAGCCTACAAAGTCACTTCCGGATCTGCCCCTACCTATCTCAACGTCTTACTAAATGTTTACACCCCCGTTCAGAGCGCTGCAATTCTCTACTACGAACCGCTTGGCCGTACCCTCTCCTAAGACAAAGCGAGGTCACTCCAAACTTTTCTAGGTTGTTGTCCCTCAGTGGTGGAACAACCTACCAGTCGCTACAAGAGCAGCAACATCCCTCTTGACCTTCAAAAAGCTTGTGAAGACCCTTCCCTTCCGAGACTGCTTTCCTCCATAATAAAGCTAATCTCTACTAACCATCTCTTTACATAGGTACCTTTAATGTTCTCTACACATCTCTTACCTTATTATGTCCTCCTTTTGTAAGTCGCTTTGGATAAAAGCGTCTGCTAAGTGTAATGTCATGTAATGTAACGTTTAAAAGTCTTCAGCTAGATTTTGCACATCTATAGGATACAGGGTGCATATCTCTTGTACTGAATTTGCACTGGTCACTTTGGTAATATCCCCATGGGGTTTCATTTACATCTTTTCATTTGACATTTTTTGTGATTTCTTTCTAATTGTTTAACTTGTGATGTCCTGTATGTACATGTTAAGGCTGCTCGATTATGGAAAAATCTATTTGGGCCAAAACTGAAATCCCGATTATTCAAACGATTATTTTGTTTTCCTCAGTAACATGCTTCATTTATTGAAAATGTATTCAAAAACATTTCAAAAAAACATTCTTGTACCTTCAGATTTTTCCTAATACCTTTCTTCGTAAACATTAGTAAGTCTCCTTTGATGTCTAATGTACAAACAGTAGAAATGTCTAATGTATACATCTAATGTACAGTACAAACAGTAGAAAATAATTAGGACAAAAACATTGTTGCCCTCGATTTTATTTGTTTTGAGATCGTTTGGCCCTGAAATCGTTATCACGATTAGAATTCGATTAATTGAGCAGCCCGAGTACATGTATGACTGTGTTGTACTGTATGTACATATGTGTGCAAGAGAGTGTACGTGTGCATGTGTAGTTGTGTGTGTGTGTGAGTGTGTGACAGAATCTGTGTAGTCATTCAATAGTGTATGTAGGCACTATTACGAATCTGTCTTGTCCATACTGTGTTTTAACAGTTGCATGTATCAACCTGCTTGACTTGACTTGACTTGATGTCTACTGGGGGAACGTGTTGTGAATCCGACAATCACAAAGTTAACACCTCTAATCAGGTGTGGTCATGTGACCACCTGATAATTGTATAGATGGATGTCTTTTACCATTGTTGTCACGTCTGAGGAAGGGTGACAGCCCGGAACGTCACACGCAATTAGTGCACAAAGGCTAAAGGTGTGGCCTTCTTGATGGCTCTAACTAGGTGTGATAGGTTATCAGCTGACTTCTATTTACCAGGCAAACAACATCAGCTGATCCAACTAATTACAGATTACAATCTAGCAACAGTATAATCTAGCAACAGTAACAGAAACACACTCACAAGTAAAAGTTCAAAGAAAAAGTTACTAAAAACAGAAGCAAAACACTTACTGACTAATAATTCTGTGCTCTTTTCCTGGTTTGTGCATAAGCTGTGTCCTAGGGTTACCAAGGGTTAGGCCAAAACAATCCCTAACCTTAACCTGTCAGCTGTCAAAGAAATTGTTTTTGCACTTTTAATTTTTTCAATAACAACAACAAGATGGCCAGGAAAACACTGTTTTGAGGCTGTGAGGACCCCCATAAATGCCCTCGCAAGTAGGTGTATTTGGTGAATTCGGTAAATTATTTATCATTGTGAGGACATTTGGGTCTCACAACTGTAGCACAACAAGTACACCCACACACACACACACATATATGTGCCACACACACACACAAACACACACCCAGATAGATACACACACAGAGACACACACAGATAGATACATACACATACATACACACACACACACACACTCATAAAAACGTAGACACACACATACAGATTTATCTCGAGAGAGAAAGAGAGAGAGACAGAGGAGAGAGCTTTTTTCTCACACACACACACACACACACAACACAAGACAGCATTGTGATTGTATATGCGTATGAGTGTGTGTGTGTGTGTGTGTGTGTGTGTCTGTTGATTGAACATAACAGTTGATTACTTTTGATTGAGAACAATTGTGACTGTGTGTGTGTGTGTGTATGTATGTGTATGTAAGTGAGTATATATATGTGTGTGTGTGTGTGTGTGTGTGTGTGTGTGTTTATGTGTGCCTTTGTATATGTATATAATTATTTGTGTGTGTATGTGTATGTGTGTGTGTATGTATGTATGTATGCGTGTATATATGTATATGCGTGTTTATTAATGTGTGTGTGTATGTGTATGTATATGTGGGTGTATTAATGTGTGTGTATGTATGTTTGTCTGTCTGTACGTACGTATGTATGTGTATGTATGTATTTATTAGTGTATGTATGTATGTATGGGTGTATGTATGTATATGTATGTATGTATGTATGTATGTATGTATGTATGTATGTATGTATGTATGTATATATACATATGTGTGCGTATTAATATGTGTGTGTATGTATGTGTGTATGTGTGTGTATTAATGAGTGTGTGTGTATATATGTGTGTGTGTGTGTGTGTGGATTAATATGTGTTTGTATGTATAAATGTGTGTGTATTAATGAGTGTGTGTGTTAATGTGTGTGTGTATAAATGTGTGTGTATTAATGTGTGTGTGTGTATTAATGTGTGTGTATTAATGTGTGTGTGTGTATGTGTATTAATGTGTGTATGTGTGTATATATACACACACATGTGTGTGTATGTGTGTATGTATATATATGCGTGTGTGTGTGTGTAAATATGTGTGTATTAATGTGTTTGTGTGTGTGCATAAATGTGTGTGTGTATTAATGTGTGTAAAACCTACTTGCCTGTTTATATGTATTAACGTGTGTGTATATGTGTATAAATGTGTGTGTTTGTGTATTAATGTGTATGTGTGTGTATATATTAATGTGTGTGTATATAAATGTGTGTATAAATGTGTGTGTGTGTGTATATTAATGTGTGTGTATTAATATGCGTGTATTAATATGTGTAAAACACACTTGCCTGTTTTTGCTGTGAGCTGTGTATTAATATGTGTGTGTGTGTATTAATGTGTGTGTGTGTATTAATGTGTGTGTATTAATGTGTGTGTTTTAATGTGTGTAAAACACATTTGCCTGTTTTTGCTGCGAGCTGTGTATTAATGTGTGTGTGTATGTATAAATGTGCGTGCATAAATGTGTGTATAAATGTGTGTGTGTATTAATGTGTGTGTGTGCTATTACGATGCTAACAGATCCTATCCATTTCCATTACCTATGCTAAGCTAAGCTAATTAGCATGCTAACTTGTTGCATCCCATTCAATAGCTTCAATCATGTGTGTGTGTGTGTGTGTGTGAGAGTGTGTGTGTGTGTGTGTATTAGTGTGCGTGTATTTATATGCGTGTATTAATGTGTAAAACACACTTGCCTGTTTTTGCTGCGAGCCCTCCTTCCCTTTCCCTTTCTTTTTGCTGAGGAGAGAGAGAGAGAGAGAGAACGATTGAGTCTGTGTGTGTGAGAGAGAGAGAGAGAGAAAGGGAGGGGGAGAGAGAGAGAGGGGGAGAGACAGAATGAGTGAGTCTGTGTGTGAGAGAGAGATAGAGAGGGAGGGAGAGAGGGAAAACGAGTGAGTCTCTGTGTGTGAGAAAGAGATAGAGAAAGAGAGAGAGAGAGTGATAGAGAGAGAGAAAGAGGAAGAGAGTCTGTGTGTCAGAGAGAGAGTCTGTGAGAGAGAGAAAAATCGAGAGAGAAGGAGAGAGAGAGAGAGAGAGGGAGAGAGTCTGTTTGTGAGAGAGAGAGAGAGATAGAGAGACAGAGAGAGAGGGAGAGAGTGATAGAGAAACAGAGAAAGAGGAAGAGGGAGAGAGTCTGTGTGTCAGAGAGAGAGAGTCTGTGAGAGAGAGAAAGATCAAGAGAGAAAGAGAGGTCTACTTTTTCAGTAAACTTCATTTCGCCAGTTTTCAGTTGGAATAACACTGCCTACTCAGATGGCTCATTTTAAGTGGGTAAGTAGGCAAAATGGAAAAGCCTGAGAAAGAAATAGATAGATAGATAGATAGATAGATAGATAGATAGATAGATAGAAAGAAACAGAAACACAGACAGATCTTGTGGAAACGTTCGAAAAGTGACAGTTGGGCCAACTGCCATTATTTTGAATTTAAAATTCAAAAAAGGTTCCAGAATGTTATTAATAGTATTGGGACATCACAACATCTACCTATCTATCTACCTATCTATCTACTTATCTACCTATCTATCTACCTATCTATCTACCTATCTATCTACCTATCTATCTATCTATCTATTTTTCTATCTAGCGAGAGAGAAAGATAGAGTAATAGCTAGATAGATAGATAGATAGATAGACAGATAGCTAGATAGATAGCTAGCTACCTAGCTAGCGAGAGAAAAAGATAGAGAGTAATTCTTAAGCTAGCTAGCTAGCTTAAGAATTACTGCAGTCCAGGGATGGGTTCTGGTTTAGCAGGCGGGGCGCAAACGCAGTCGTCTCCCGGTATGCATACTGACCTGACGCTAAGACTAAAAACCCGTCGGGCCACCAGGAACCGCATCAAATAGTAGATGGCCACGACCAGAACCAAGAGGCCCAGAACTACGCCGATGATGGCTCCCGTGATCACTCCAGCTTGGACCGGAACTGTTGACATAGAGAGAGAGAGAGAGAGAGAAAGAAACAGGAAGAGGAAATGACATCATCATCCTTAAAAAGCAGGAAGAGGAAATGGTACCAGCTTGGACCGGAACTGTAGATACAGAGAAAGAGAGAGAGAGAGAGAGAGAGAAAGAGAGAGAGCAAGAGAGAGAGAGAGGCAGACAGAGAGAGAGAGAGCAAGAAAGAGAGAGAGGCAGACAGAGAGAGAGAAAGAGAGGGAGAGAGAGAGCAAGAGGGAGAGAGAGAGCAAGGGAAAGAGAGAGCAAGAGAGAGAGGGAGATAGAGAGAGAGAGAGAAAGAGAGGTACAGAGAGAGAGAGGGAGGGAAAGAGCAAATAGGACAGAGGGAGAGAGAGAGACAAAGAGAAAGAAACAGGAAGAGGAAATGACATCATCCTTACACATCCTAAACACATTGTGGCATTTTATTCCTTCAACAGTCTATAACTATATTTTCCTTCCCCAACATTCTATTATATTACATTACACTTACCTGACACTCTTATCCAGAGTGGACTTATAGATATTTACAGGGTTTCAGTTACAGTCCCTGGAGCTTGCTCCAGGGCATCTCAACCATGGCTATGGCGGGATTCGAACCGGCAACCTTCCAATTGCAAGACCAACTCCCTAACCACTAGGAACCACTTCAAACGTTACCTTTCTCGAAGACCAGCAGGCGCACGCTGGACGACCTCCCGACGATGTCCGGTGGGTTCTTGGCGTCACAGGTGAAGGTCCCGTTGTCTCCAAAGTCCAGGTTCTTGAGCAGGATGGAGCCGTCTCGCCTGGCGGGGTTGCCCACGAACTCCAGGCGGTCGCGGAAGGGGCCCTTGTTGTCCACGTAAGGGGCGCCGCCGGTGTAGTGAAAGATCTGTCGACCAATCAGAGACAAGAAACAACTACATCAGCACTTACGGTGCCTGTCCACTATCGCGGCGCGTTGAGATAGCTTGCCGCACCGCCTCCCCTTGCGTTGCCGGATTGCTACTACAGGTGGGCGTTCTCGGAAGTGTACAGAAAGTGCTTTTGAAAGACCACTATTGTAAGTCGTGTTAATTAAAAACTAAAAGCATGTAAAAAGTCTAATGTAATGTAAAAATGGGCTGTGTCTACATAGCACATTCTTGCAGTTAACATCGCCCCCACATCTGCTGGCATCAAACCAGTATCCTAGTACCACTTGCTGGTCGACATCTTTACCTCCATCTTTACCTTACACTGTCGGTGTACTTAGATTTTCTACAGCATACAATTTCACTCATACTCACCAATAAAAACTGTAATAATAATAAAACAACAGTTTTCTTTTGTCGAGAAAAGTGCATATTCACGAGAACTGATTTCGTCATGACGATACCTCCCGGGAATCCCGCTAGGCTTTGCGAGGACGGCCATAACGACTTCAAGGACTCCGTTGGAAATGAATCACCGTTAGAGAGGTGCTACACCTGCGCCACAATGCACTTAGCATGGGGCCAAAAAGTTTGACGTAGGCCTCTGACCTTGCCCTTGACCCCGATTAAACAAAAAATCGATAGTGCAGGGCCTGACCCTAATCCCAGCCTACCTACCAAGTTTGATCCAAATTGGATCAAAACTGTCCGATTTATAACCGCGTTTAGAATGGGTGACCTTGAGTTTGACCTTTTGACTACGCGACCCCAGAAGTCACTGGGATTTTAAAAACAGTGGACAAAGAACCCAAACTTCCCGCTTGCTAAAAGTAACCAAGATGGTGGAGACACCAGTCACTTGTCCAATGGTGTACAAATGTGTAGACTGTTCAGTAAATAAAAGCCATGACATGAGATCGCAGGTTCAAGGGTCGCAGGTTCGAATCCCATTCCGGTAGGAAACTAAACTAACGTTCTCCTGTGATCTCCAGTTGTATTTTATCAATTTGTCCTTTGAAAAAAAGCTGCAAGACACACAAACACTCACACACTTACCGAGATGCTATCTTTGGCGCCATCGGGACGATAGCTCCAGGAAAAGGTCACGTCCTCGGAGGTCCAGTGCCACGAAAAGAACGAACAAGACAGACGAACGTCCGACCCGACCAGAGCGTGGCGCTCCCAGCCCGTGTAGATCACAATGGATTCCGATCGGGGCACTGCATCACACACACACACAGGAATATACGAATATACCGAATGGGCTTTGAACGATTGTAGCCTATCTATCTATCTATCTATCTATCTATCTATCTATCTATCTATCTATCTATCTATCTATCTATCTATCTATCTATCTATCTATCTATCTATCTATCTATCTATCTATTCATCCATCCATCTATCACTAGCCCACCATCTATCTATCTATCTATCTATCTATCTATCTATCTATCTATCTATCTATCTATCTATCTATCTATCTATCACTACCCCACTATCTATCTATCTATCTATCTATCTATCTATCTATCTATCTATCTATCTATCTATCTATCTATCTATCTATCTATCTATCTATCACTACCCCACTATCTATCTATCTATCTATCTATCTATCTATCTATCTATCTATCTATCTATCTATCTATCTATCTATCTCTACCCCACCATCCATCTATCTATCACTACCCCACCATCCATCTATCTATCACTAGCCCACAATCTATCTATCTATCTATCTATCACTAGCCCACAATCTATCTATCTATCTATCTATCTATCTATCTATTTCTAGCCCACCATCTATCTATCTATCTATCTATCTATCTGAACACAGGATAGTCTTACCTGAGGCCAGTAGCACCACAGATATAACAGTTAACAGCGTGATCATTCTGTCTCCGGAGAAGACGACGTGACGAGCTAGCCAGGAGAGAGAAAGAGAGATAGAAAGAAGGAAAGAGAGAGAGAGAGGAGGACAGAGAGAGAGATGGATGGATAGAGGGACAGATAGAGAGAGAAACAAAAGACAAAGAGGTAAACATTTGAGTTTCATTTACATACAGGTACACATGGTACACGCTAAATATGCTAGGCAAGGTATTATACATTAGCATGTCAGCAAGTTAGCATATTAGCATAGCATTAGCATATACACACAGGAAAACATAGACACAGGTTGGCTAACATTAGCCTATTAGCATTATACATTAGCATGTTAGCAAGTTAACATATTAGCATAGCATATTAGGTGTGTATATTATACACACATGTACATACACACGAAAACACAGACACAGATTAGCTAACATAGATGATAGGTTCTCGGCTATGCTAGTCACAGGCTACAATCATTCAAAGCCCATTCGGTCATAGCGAACCAAATAGAAGATCTAAACGTTCTAAACAAAAACTAATACTTACCTATATTTCGCTAAGTGAATGTGTGCTACAATGAGAGTCCTCCGGTAATCACAACTGTGGCATGGTTTTTTCTAATTAACAAACTTACGTCACTTTGTTGGCCTTTTTCTTAATTGCTCATTCGTTTGTCTGTCTGTTTGTTTGTTAACAGCTTAACTCAGAAAGTTCTAGACAGATTTCAATGATTTTTTTAGGATAGATCCGAAGTTGGAACTAATTTAGAACTGGTTCGTTTTTGGTGGTGATCCAGTTCACCATCTGGATCCAGGATTTGTTTTAAAGGATTCTTCACCATTGCGAGATAGAGCCAAATTGTTACCCACAGAACTGTTGCCCTCTTGTGGCTATCTGAAAAGTGATTCCATTTTGGTGGTGATCTGAGCTGCCTTGGTGGAGGTCTGCGCTCTCTGAGTGCTTTTGTAGTTCCACCTATTTTCTTTCATTGACTAATAGAACCAATCGGGGTAGAAGAACATTTTCTCGTGCAGCATGCATATGCAACTTGGAGTGACTGAATCGTATTCAAGAAATAAACTGAACGCACTAAATGGTTTCCTGCAGAATGAGACCTTTTAACGTTGTAAAAGTTTACAACATAGCATTTTAATTCTTTAAGAATGCAGTCGTAAGTATGTGTAAATAGTTGTAAAATCACAATAAAGCTTTATAAACACATTACAAGCTATTATGAATTTGTTTATAGAGTCTTATGTACACTTCATGAATTGTCTTACCGAAAGTATTTCGGTAACTATCCTTCAAACTACACAAACGTTTGTTAATCTAGCCAAATCATCTTAAATCTAGCCAAACTATTTTGTGTTGAGGAAAATAAAATCTGACAATTTGATAAGACAAAAACACTTGGTAAGAATTCTTAAAACCTAAGAAAATTGTCTTATTTTGGAAAAATGTGTCGAATGTAAAATAAATGTTTGAAGAAGATTATTTCTCCTACACAGCAAAAAGACCAGAGTTGAATTGACTCCCATAGAGTTAATTGTAACACTTTTGAGAGGCTACACAGCTGCCAACTCTTCAGAGTTAAAGAAACACTTTGAATTAACTCCAACTGTGAACATGATCTAAATCCAAAAATGTTAACATTACACTTTGGAAGTTAAAACCAACTCCCAAATGATTAACCCTAAAATTTTAACACTCCAATTTTTGCTGTGTACTTAGATCGAAAATAGGTCAATTTGTTTTACCGCAAGATAGCCAGATGTTGAACCTTGTGATCTAGCCAAGTTAAGTTTTTACACACTTTGATAAAATATTGAACATTTTTGTGAAGCTTTTTTGAAACTGGTCTCTGGCCGACAGTATAATACTCTACCACCATGGTTAAACTTTGGGAACCGTGTTCTCCAGGTTGAAAGCCTCTCCCTTTCTTCTCCAAACGTAAGCTAAATCCAACAGGACCAAACAGTTCCAGTTTTGTCTCATCAGACCAAAGCACAGACTTCCAAGACTCATCTTAACCTTTCAGATGTTCACGTGCAAAGGAGTTGGTCTTGGGATTGGAGAGTTGCAGGTTCGAATCCCGCCCTACCCATGGCTGAAATGCCCTTGAGCAAGGCATTTAACCTCACATTGTTCCAGGGACTGTAACTGAGGAACCCTGTACCTAAAATACCTGTAAGTCGCTGTCCTTGATAAGAGCGTCAGCTAAGTGTAATGTAATGTAATACATGCAAATCTCAACCTAAAACCAACCACAGCAAGGAGTCCTCACAACTGTGTTCCTTGAAACATCAACTCCATAAGAGGACAGGTCAGCAACAATCGTATTCGGCTCCCGGTGGCTGCCAGAATTCAACACAAAGCTTTGACTTTAGCCTACAAAGTCACTTCCGGATCTGCCCCTACCTATCTCAACGTCATACTAAGTGCTTACATCCCGTCCAGAGCTCTGCAATCCTCTAATATGAACCGCCTGGCTGTACCCTCTCCTTGTGAAGACCCTTCTCTTCTGAGAATGCTTTCCTTCCTAACAAAACTAATCTCTACTAACCATCTCTTTACAAAGGTGCCTTCGATGTTCTCTACACATCTGTTAGCTATTATGTCCTCCTTTTGTAAGTCGCTTTGGATAAAAGCGTCTGCTAAATGTAATGTAATGTAATAAACACTTATTGTTAATGGCCATTTCCATGCAGAAATCAAGAGTTTTGTCTAATTTCATAAGTGGGGGCGGGTAATAATTTTGATCGCAACTGTAAATGATTTATTGATGCAAAATAGCGTAACCAAAATTGATTAACAAATGATGAAGTGTTAATTAAGTTGAAAAAAATAAATTTCTACATGAAGTTATACGGAGAAGTTATCCTAAATTGATTAATGAGAAATGACGTAACAAAAATATTTCAACAGAGTCGTTATTTGAAAATGTTACTGAAAGATGACCATAAACGATTTATCAATACCAAATAACATAATGATGATTAAGAAATTATGTACAAAGTGTTATTTAAGACTCAACAAATACATTTCGAGAGGAGAACATGGGTCATTATTCTACAGTGCTACCGAAACAAATAAGAATAAAAATAAATTTAATTTAATGTAAAGAGCCTTTTTACGGTACCCAAGGACAGTGTACAGTAATTAAAATAGTAGTAAGACAGACTGCAACATACACACACCAAACGGCACCACCCAAATCATACACAAACAAATAAAGCCAAGAGACAAGACAAATATCAAATCAAAATAATAAAAATCACCTAACAGTCAGAACTGTTTGAAAAGCCAGGGTGAAAAGGTTTGTTTTGAGCCTAGTTTTGAAGGTGGAGAGTTAAGCGCATTGACCCAGCACAAGTGGGAGTTCCAGAAATAGGATTATAAACGATTTATCCATACAAAATAATGTGACAATAAACATTTTAACTATACAGTGTTACCAAAACAACCGGACTCTGAACACTATTTCGATCGAAATTTGTGACCAAATCTGGCAAATTGAGTCACAGTGAAAAGACACGATGATTACACTTTAAAATGATTTCTCGGTCAGAGACACACCTTAAACAGTTGTCAAGATACAGTCGTTTCAAATATGACATCCCACCACCTAAAATTTAAATCCTTAGACAATCCCATTATTTTCGACATTTTGGTAATATTTCAATAGTGCATTTAAACTTCATATAGACAATGTTTTTATGTTAACATGGTTATCTTTACAGGAAAAAGTGGGGAGATGTTTTTGGGGAACAGCTTTTCTTTAATAAAAGAACAAAGAAATTAAATGTGATATTTTCAAGGTTTTCTAACCAAAATTGGGCTGTACCTTACAATTAGAACGTGCGACTTCAGACTCACTTAGCCAGATTGAGTCGCAAATGTTACACAATGCAAAACACAACACAACATTACAAGCGTTCGCGTTACGTCAGAATAACACGCTAAAAACGAATTGTCACGGCTTACCTGTGTGGTAAGGGATGAAACGTTTGTTTTCCAGAGGCAAATGTTACAAAATGTAAAAACACCCATTGCAAACGTTCGCGTTACGTCAAAGTAGCGCGCAAAAAACGAATCGTCACAGCTTACCTGTGTGATGAGATGAAGGATGATGAAAAGTTTGTTTGTCGAAGGTAAAAGTTTTCCACAAAAGAAGCGATAGAATGCGATGGAGAGATGGAGGGATGGATGGGTGGAGGAAAAGATGTCTCGACGGAGGACAGAGAAGTGATCCGCACGAGACTGCGATGAGGTCGGAGGTTTTATACCGAGACACGCCCCCCTCAAAAGACCACACCCACTCGGATGATGTGATCCATCAAACTGTCTTCCTCTCTCTCCCTCGCTCTCTGTATCTCTGGTTCTCTCTCTTTCGCTGGGTTTCTCCCCCCCTCTCTCTCTTTCACTCCCTTTTTCTCTCCTTCTCTCTGTCTTTTGATCTGTCCATCCTCCTGTCTTTCATTCCGCCTCTTTTTTCGCTCTCTTTTATCTAGGTCCACTCTCTCTCTCTCTCTGTCCCTCCTTCTCACTGTCTGGCTTTCTCTCTCTCTCCCTTTCTCTCTCTCTCTTTCTCTCTCTCCCTCTCTCTCTCCCTGGTTCTCTCTCTCTCTTTCTCTCTGTCTTTTGATCTGTCCATCCTTCTGAGTTTCATTCTGCCTCTTTTTTTTCTTTCTTTCTTTTCTCTCTCCATCTCTCTCTTTGTTCTGTCCATTCGCATCTCTCTCTCTCTCTATCTATCTCTGCCTAGACCCCTCACATCTCCCTCTTTCCATCTCTCTCTCTCCTCTCTATCTATCTGTGTCTGTCTATCTGTGTCTGTCTGTCTGTCTGTCTGTCTACTTCAAAATCTTTCAAGCACTGTATCTCTCTCTCTCTCTTTCTCTCCTTCTCTCAATCTCTGTCTCTCTCTCTCTCTCTCCCTCTATCTGCCTAGACCACTCGCATCGCTCTCTCTCTCTGTCACACACACACACACACACACACACACACACACACACACACACACACACACACTCCGCCCCTGGTCCGTGTCATTTTCACCTCATTTCTCCCCGATTTGACCTTTCCACCAGGCCACACACACACACACACACACACAACAAGCATCTTTCTTCTCTCTTACAGCGCCTATTGTTTTGTCTAGGAGATGTCAGCAAAGAGGATGGAGGGATAGAACAACAGAGAGAGAGAGAAAGAGAAAGAGAGAGAGAGAAAGAGGGGGATAGATAGATAGAGAGAGAGAAAGAGAGGGCCTATTGTCTGCAGTCGCCTTCATGCTGTCCTGACGAGAAGGTCAAAGCGAGGGTGTGTGTGTGTGTGTGTGTGTGTGTGTGTGTGTGTGTGTGTGTGTGTGTGTGTGTGTGTGTGTGTGTGTGAAGAAATGCCAAACATTAGGCCTAGCGCCTCTTTGTTAGCTTAGGTCATGTACCAGGACTGTGTGTGTGTGTGTGTGTGTGTGTGTGTGTGTGTGAGAGAAAGAGAGAGAGAGAGAGAGAGAGAGAGTGTGTGTGTGTGTGTGAGAGAGAGAGAGTGTGTGTGTGTGAGAGAGAGAGAGAGAGCGAGAGAGCGAAAGAGAGAGAGAAAGAGAGAGAGAGTGTTTATTTTTGACTGCGTGGTTCCTGATTTGACTGAGGATACAGTTTGGTTTTGTGCACACGTGAAAAAGTTTTGAGACAATCGCCGTTTGCTTTTGCAACAAGAGTCCAGAGTTTTGGGAAATGCTTTTGGATTATTTGGAGCTCGTGTTTCAAGTTTTGAGAAAATGGTGGGAGATAAAGAAAGTGAAAGAGTTTGTGTGTGTGTGTGACAGAGAGAGAAAGAAAGAGAGTGAGAGAGAGTTTCTGTTTGTGAGAGAGAGGGAGAGAGAGTTTGTGTGTGAGTGAAAGAGAGGGAGAGAGAGTTTGTATGTGAGTGAGAGAGAGAGAGAGGGAGAGAGAGTTTGTGTGTGTGAGAGGGAGAGAGAGAGTTTGTGTTTCTGAGCGACAGAGAGGAAGAATGTGTGTGTGTGTGTGTTTAAATGTTTGCATAACTGTGTGTGTGTGTGTTTGCTATTTATATGACAAAATATTTGCGTTGGTGTGTCTGTGAATGTCTCTGTATGTATATGTGTGTGTGTATGTATATGTGTGTATGTGTGAATGTGTTTGTGGGTGTGTTTGTGGGCTGCATGTTTTGTCTCCGTCTGTGAGTGTGTCTATGTATGTATGTACGTGTGTGTGTGTGCATTATCTGTGAATGTGTGTGTGTGTGTGTTGTGTCTGTGTCTGTGAATGCGTCTGTGTGTGGGTGGTAAAATGGTGGTTGTGGTTAGGGAGCTGGTCTTGGGATTGGAGAGTCGCCGGTTCGAATCCCGCCCTACCCATGGATGAAATGCCCTTGAGCAAGGCATCTGACCTAGGGCTGCTCAATTAATTAATCGAATTCTTATCGTGATAACGATTTCAGGGCCAAACGATCTCAAAACAAATAAAATCGAGGGCAACAATGTTTTTGTCCTAATGATTTTTGTAAGGCTCCAAGCAGTCTGGTCACTCAATCAGCACAATTAGAGGAGCTGCCATATCTCTCTGTGCTGTTGACGAACCAGAGGGCCTTCAAAAGGCCATTTGTTCTATTGTTTCAGTCCACGAGAACCCACAGCAGATCCTTAACTGGTGTTATCTTTTAATTAGGTGTCCCGCACCCCACTGTGTCCTCATCTAGGCTCTGCCAACAGATGGAGCGGGGGATGCACCTAGGTCAACATCAGGACAAGAGATATGGGAATTAGCAGTATATGATATTGTAGAAATGCTATTGCGATTTACATGTCATGTTTGGTTTCATTCTGATGGTCTCAGTGTGAGTGGTATACTGGTCTCAGTTCTGAATCAGACTCTGGTTATTATAATAAAGATCTCACATTCCAAGGTTTCCAGGTAATATGAGGCAGTGGGCTGTCTCCAGCCCCCCTAGCCCCCAAGATAACACCTCATGGTGTGCTCTGAACAAAGGACCAAGACTGGGTATTTAAGGGAAAGATACAGAAACCTCTTGGAGTTATCTTGTACCAAGGATGCTCCCACACTACGTGGGTGAGTTGTCGTGTAGCCATGACACTCACACACTGGTGTGTTAACGCTTTTGGGTAGAGAGGTAGGCAATGTTCATACTTTGACTGTTTGTGTTTTTTATGTCATTCTATAGTCCGTTTGTAACTGCATATTACTCATTGATTTGACTGTAAGCGGGATATTGCAACTTGGTTCAGTAGCTTGTACCTGACTAATAAACTGTTATTATTCTGATCCACTTTAGTCTCTCGTGAACATATTATCTTGCTTAAGTAGACTTTGGGTAACGGCGTTCCCATAATGCCTGGCTAGGGTTAGGCGCATACTCAGGCAGACGATAACCTTCCTGCCCTGAGTCCCTAGCCTAACCACCTAGGTTTGGACCACGTCATGTACAACTGTCACTATTTAGCGGCGGGTAACTTCTGTCTTATGCTAGATTAGTACTACCACGTGCTGCTGAATCAGCCGGCCCAGCACCTCTGTGTAGGAAAGCTAGTAGCATAGTAGGAGCATAGTAGGAGAAACACTCATGTTACTACATGAATTTGGTTGGCTTACTCCAGAACCACAAGTCAACGGATAAAGCTTTATAGTTAGATTAGGGTGGGGCCTATCGGCTGAGGTCCTGGTAAGTGGTATCAGGTATTTAGATATAGGTAAAATGGTTTCTTTATTGAAATGTTCTGTTACGTCGTCCGGAGACCCAAAGCAGCGAACTCTCTCGTGTTCCACTTCCTGTTCCGCGGTTGGTTCCGGAAGTGACGACCTTACATTTTCTACTCTATCTATCTATCTATCTATCTATCTATCTATCTATCTATCTATCTATCTATCTATCTATCTATCTATCTATCTATCTATCTATCTATCTATCTATCTATCTATCTATCTATCTATCTATCTATCTATCTATCTATCTAGGCCTAGTGGTTAGGGAGTTGATCTTGCAATCGGAAGGTTGCCGGTTCGAATCCCGCCCTAACCATGGTTGAGATGCCCTTGAGCAAGGCATCTAACCCCACACTGCTCCAGGGACTGTAACTGAAACCCTGTAAATATCTGTAAGTCGCTCTGGATAAGAGCGTTAGCTAAGTTTGAAATTCTACAGGGGTGGGGTGCCTTGAGGGTACAGAGGGTCTGGCAGTGCTGCCATTGACATTGCTGTCTTGGGTACCAACCAATCCTAGCCAATCAGCGAACAGAGGGAGTGTTCTTAAGCGATGATGTTGACTGTGTGTGTGTGTGTGTGTCTGTTTGCAATTGTGTGTGTTGTCAATATGGAGAAAATGTGTGTGTGTGTGTGTGTGAGAGAGTGAGTGAGTGAGTGAGTGAGTGAGTGAGAGAGAGAGAGAGAGTGTGCAATTTTGTGTGTTGTCAATATGGAGACAACGTGTGTGTGTGTGTGTGTGTGTGTGTGAGAGAGAGTGTGCAATTGTGTGTGTTGTCAATAGGGAGACAACGTGTGTGTGTGTGTGTGTGTGTGTGTGTGTGTGTGTGTGTGTGAGCGAGCAATTGTGTGTGTTGTCAATATGGAGAAAATGTGTTTGTGTGTGTGTGTCTGAGCAATTGTGTGTGTTGTCTACATGTACTTGTGTATGTTGTCAATATACTGTACACCTGTTTGTGTTGTGTCTGTGCAAGTGTTTGTGTGTTGTGTGTGTGAGTGTTTGTGTTGTGTCTGCGTATGAGTGTTTGTGTTGTGTCTGGGTGTGTTGTCTATATGTACACATATGCACGTTTGTTGTGTGTGTGTATGAGTGTGTGTTGTGTCTGTGTATGAGTGTGTATGTGTGTGTGTTGTGTACGAGTGTGTGTGTGTGTGTGTGTTGTGTTTCTGTGTGTGTGTTGTCTCTCTGTGTGTTGTGTATGAGTGTGTGTGATGTGTCTGTTGTGTGTTGTGTGTATAAATCACCAAGCAAAAAAGACTGATTCCCTTATTACAATAGCACAATTCTCCTCTCCTCCCTCTCTTTCTCTCTCTCTCTCTCTCTATTGTCTTCTCTTTCCTGCATTCTTCTCTCTCTTCTTCCTCCCTCAACTCCCACCATTCCTCTTTTTCGGCAAAGGAACGAGGGATGAGGAGGAGGATCTAGGGTTAGGAAACAAAAGAAAAGAAATGGAGAGAGAGAGAGAGAGAGAGAGGGAGGGAGAGAGAGGGAGAGAGGGAGAGAGAGGGAGAGAGGGAGGGACAGAGAGAGAGAGGGAGAAATGGAGAGAAAGAGAGAGAGAACAAGAGAGAGGGGGAGAGATAGAGAGAGATAGAGAGAAAGGGAGAGAGAGATGGAGGGAGGAAGAGAGAGAGAGAGAAAGAGGGAGAGAGAGAGGGGGGGAGAGGGAGGGAGGGAGAGAGAGATAGAGGGAGAGAGAGAGAGGAAGGAAAGAGGGAGAGAGAGAGAAAAAGAGAGAGAGGGAGGGAGAGTGAGAGAGGAAGAGAGTGAGAGAGGGGGAGAGGGGGATAGAGAGGGAGAGAGAGAGAGAGAGAGAGAGAGGGGGGGGGTAGAGAGAGAGAGAGAGGGAGAGAGAGAGAGGGGGATAGAGAGGGAGAGAGAGGGGGGGTAGAGAGAGAGGGAGAGAGAGAGAGATGGAGGGAGAGAGAGAGAGAAATAGAATGGTAAAAAATAAAAAGGGCTCAACTAAGGACCAAACACTCCCTCCCTCTCTCTCTCTCTCTCCATCTTTCTCTCTCTCTCTCACACACACACACTCTCTCTCTCTCCATCACATACACAGTCACACACACACACACACACACACACACACACACACACACACACACACACACACACACACACACACTGTCTCTCTCTCGCCCTCTCCCTCTCCCTCCATCTTTCTCTCTCTCCACTAGGGCTGCTCAATTAATCGAATTCTAATCGTGATAATGATTTCAGGGCCAAACGATCGCAAAACAAATAAAATCGAGGGCAACAATGTTTTTGTGCTAATTATTTTCCACTGTTTGTACTGTACATTAGATGTATACATTAGACATTTCTACTGTTTGTACATTAGACATCAAAGGAGACTTACTAATGTTTACGAAGAAAGGTATTAGGGAAAATCCAAAGGTACAAGAATGTTTTTTCCGAAATGTTTTTGAATACATTTTCAATAAATGAAGCATGTTACTGAGGAAAACAAAATAATCGTTTGAATAATCGTGATTTCAGTTTTGGCCCAAATAATCGTGATTCAGATTTTTTCCATAATCGAGCAGCCTTACTCTCCACCTCCCTCTCTATTTCAAGTTCAAGTTGAACGTTAGATTCATTGCCATGAGTCTTTAAAGCAGTGTTGCCAAAGCTGACATACAACAATTTACAAACTGATAAAAAGGCAGCTGTGGCCTAGTGGTTAGGGAGTTGGTCTTGTAATTGGAAGGTTGTCGGTTCGAATCCCGCCCTACCCATAGTTGAGATGCCCTTGAGCAAGGCATCTAACCCCACACTGCTCCAGGTACTGGAACTGAAACCCTGTAAATATCTGTAAGTCGCTCTGGATAAGAGCGTCAGCTAAGTGTAATGTAATGTAAAAAAAGGAAACTTATAGAGACTCATAATTAGTTAATAACAATAATAATAATATTATTAATAATAATAATATA
>CM050221.1:44287500-44307500 GCA_027475355.1 Coilia nasus | reverse complement strand
GAGTAAAAGACAGAGAAATGTGAGAAAATGTCAATGCCTGTCTGAGAAAAGTGTATAACGTGTGTAGTGAGGGGTTTTACAGCCTTAAAACATCTATAATAATTGTAAAAAATAAAGCTGACTACTTTGCGGATTTCGCCTATCGCGGGTTATTTTTACAACGGAACTCCCGCGGATAACGAGGGACCACTGTACATGCATAGCCTTAGTAGACCCTAAGTTATTACAATACTGGGAAATTAACACATTATCAGGTTTTTATTTAGATTATTCAGATTATCAGATTGTCATATTATTATTATTATTGTTATTATTATTGTTATTATTATTATTATTACCACTACTATAAAGACAGTGACTTTTTTAACACTCTATACGGTTATTATGTAAACTTTCTTCCAAAAATATTCTTTTGAAATGTCATCAATCCTGGACATTCCTTCCACACCAGTCCTCACTGTACACCTTTCAAATATAACTGTAAACAATAAATAAATTATACATTCAAAACATAAATTACAGCTTTCAGAATGATTTCAACCCTGACCTGAAAATACACATTTTAAATATGACTAAACACAAAATCAACAAAATCAATAAACGATCAATTCAAACATAAATAACAGTTTCAGAACGAAAGAAAACACAATATAAAATGTTGAATATTTCACAACCTTCAGTAATGAAAATGAATGTTTGTCAAAACATGACAAAAATCGTGAAATTAAAGTCATGAAATTCAATCTAAACATTACAGCTTTTTAGAAACATTAAAAAATGTTGTATCTATTTTTTACTTTTAAGTTACTTTCTCAAGCCTTTCATTTTCCTTACGTCTAAAACGTTTGTGTCTTGCAGCTTTAAAGAACGTTTCGTTTGCTAAAAAAAAAAATCCAAAGGTTGTTTTATTCATTAATGGGCACACCACTGACATTTCTGTATAAATAACAATAGTAATAATCCTAATAATCATAATAATAAAAAAAGGTTTTGACCAAAAGGTCAACGGTCATTTAACTTTTTCTTGATTTCAATTAAAAAAACAAACAAATCTGTTCCAGTTCAAAGTATTTTTTTAGCAAGTCAGAAAAAAAACTAAAATTTGTCTTTGGCACGTCAGAAAAGAAAAATCTACAGCTCTGGAAAAAATGCAGAAAGCACTGCAGTTGTTCCTAAAATCAGCATCTCTACAGGTATGACAGCCATTCCTTTCCAGTGTCAGTTGAATTTGGAATTTGGGAGAAATGTTGTTGGTAGTTTACAGAATAAAACAAAAATGTTTACTTTGATTACACACAAGGGCGGACTGGCAATCTGTACATTCTGGAAAAGTCCAGAACAGCCGTCCACTCTATGGCCGATATTTATGCGATACAGCCGACTCCAATGTGAGCTTACATTTTCGTGGGGGGACGATATAATTTGATGCGATTTTTGAAGATGAATATGTATTTTCATTGTTTCCTCAAATATTTCCATTGTAGTTGCAGTCGTTTTAGTGTAAAGATGCCATCAATTCATGTGGGAAATGTCATAACAGACCTGCCATCCTTGGTAGCCTGGTGAAGCAGCCCCTCGTACTTGGTTTCATTTTGTACAGAGGGGTCTGGCAGTGCTGTATTGAGGAACGATTTCTTCCAGGAGGTGGAAAAACAAGTAGCTCTGCCTTTACCCAAGTAGCTCTGCCTTTACCCAATCGCTAACGTCTGGTCTGGTCGTCAGGTATGCAATTAGCCTACCTACGCACCACAATTCAAAACGTAGCTACACAGAGTCGACGTCATCGCTCACAAGCACTTCCTCTGCTCGCTGATTGGCTAGGATTGGCTGGTTCCTAAGACAGCAGTGTCAATGGAAGCATGGCCAGATCCCTCTGTACAAAATGAAATGAAGTACAAGGGGCTGGTTTAACCAGGGTAATCCTGTCCTATCTTTAATGTAAACATCAAACTTGGCATGCCCCGGACATGACGATTGGTCTTTTGCTTTCATTGTCAAAAACTCTGTTAAAAATGCGTGATCAGCAGCTCGATTTCTTGCATTTTTCGGTGGGTTGAGGGGAGGGGAAACTTCCGGAATCCCAGAATAATGTAAGACTCTAACTTCAACTTCAGGCTACAGCCCAGAAGTCCCCTTTAGGACGGACGTTTTGAAGTTTGTAAGGTCGTGTTTACAGAACTTTACAGATAAAACGAATTTCTTTAAATTCACTTTACTTTCACGTTATTATTGCTAAGGTCTTTGGAAACACGTTACAGCCTTACAGATGGCCTCAGAGAGGCCAACATTCTCGAATTCTACTCTTCCAACATTCTACAACTCTGTTTTCCTTAATCCAACATTCGAGAATTCTCTTCTTCCAACATTGTAGAATTCTATTTTTTCCATAATCCAACCTTCTAGAATTGTAATTGTCCAGCGTATCAGATTTCTATTTTCCTGTTATCCAACATTTTGAGAATTCTACTTTCCGTAATCCAACGTTCTGACATTCTTCCAACATTCTACCAACTAGCTGTGGCCTAGTAGTTAGGGGAGTTGGTCTTGCAATCGGAAGGTTGCCGGTTTGAATCCCGCCCTACCCATGGTTGAGATGCTCCTTGAGCAAGGCATCTAACCCCACACTGCTCCAAGGACTGTAACTGAAACTCTGTAAATATCTGTAAGGATAAGAGTGTCAGCTCTGTAATGTAATTCTAGAGTTCAGAAAGGCCCTCAGAACCCAGAGGGTTAAAAAGAAGATGGCGAACGACCCCCTGATTGACGCACACGTTTTTCAAAAGAGTCCTTTGGTCTTCTTCAGGTTGACTTGTTTCCATCCAGGCAGAGCGTCAAACTCTTCTCTCGTCACGTCCAATGCCGTCTAGGGTAATGAATCGGATGAAAAACAAAAACGAAATGTTGGAAAATTTCTAAATTTGATAGATAGATAGATAGATAGATAGATAGATAGATAGATAGATAGATAGATAGATAGATAGATAGATAGATAGATAGATGAACAGTGGGCTAGTGATAGATGGATAGAGATAGATAGATAGGTAGATAGGTAGATAGATAGATAGATAGATAGATAGATAGATAGATAGATAGATAGATAGATAGATAGATAGATAGACGGATAGATACATACATACATAAATAGACAGACAGATAGATAGATCTATTTCTATCTATAGACACACACGCACATATTATACACACACACACACACATCTCAAACTCCTCGTCTGGTAGATCTCTCTCTCACACACACAGTACACACACAAACATTATACACACACACACAAACATTATACACCCACACACACTATATATATATATACACACACACACACACACACACACACATTTATATATATACACAAATATACACACATACGCACATTAATATACACACACACATTAATATATATACACAAACACACACACACATTAATACACACACACACACACTTTAATATATACACACAGACACACACACACGAAAATACACACATACACACATTAACACACACACACTATACACCTCAAACTCCTCGTCTGATAGGTAGATCTCTAATCTCAGGGGGTCCACCCCCACAGGAAGTGGGCGTGTCCTTAAGACAGACAATGGGTACGTAGTATTCTGGGAGAGGCGGGACAAGACCTCGTCCACGGGGACGATCTGGTGACACATGTCGGCATCCTGTAAAACAAAACACACACACACACACATATATATATAATCACATATTATACACACACACACACACACTATATTCAGTACTACTCAGGAAATTAGAGTATCGTGTAAAAGTTGTTTTATTCAGGCAATCCAACATACAAGGTGAAACCAGTACATTTTATAGATTCATTACATGCAAAGTGAGATATCTCAAGCTTTTTGTTGTTGTAATTTTGCTAATTGTGATTTACAGCTTATTAAAACCTCAAACCCAAAAACTCAGAAAATTACAATACTGCGAAAATCCTCAGTATTGTAGGCTCAAAGTGTCATACACTAATCAGGAAATGTTTTTTTGCACTTTTACTTTTTTCAATAACAACAAAATGGCCAGGCAAACACTGTTGTGAGGACCACCATAAATGTCCTCATAAATATTTTTTTTTTCTAGTTTTCCTATCATTGTAAGGATATTCGGCCCTCACAACCGTAGCATAACAAGTACTACGGGTGGGTATTGGCAAGCACTTTACGATACGATACGCATCACGATACATATGCCACGATACGATTCTATCGCAATACATTGCGATACTTGAGTATATTGCAATATATTGATATTCTACATTGTTCACTGAAAATGTCAAGAGAGCTAAATTATCAGTTGCCTTTTACAATCTAGATAGTCTCACATCTTATCAAAACTTAATTAAATCAAACATAACTCAGAGTTACTGAACTCAACAGTCAAACATTGATATAGTGTATTGTGAAAAAAATCACAATATTGATGTTTAAAACGATACAGTGCATTGCGATACGATATATTGCGCTACGATATATTACGATATTTCTGCACACCCCTAAAACACATGTACCTGTTCAGTGATGACGTCGTTTCCTATCTTACAGGGAACATTGTGTCCCCACATGTATAGCACAACAAGTACACACACACACACACACACACACACACACACACACGTGTACCTGTTCGGTGATGATGTCATGTCGGTGTTCCCAGCTGGGGAACATGTTGGTGAAGGTCAGGGGTTCCAGACCCGCGTGGATCAGATACGAACGAGGAGGACTACTCTCGTTCTTGGCTATGAGAGAGAGAGAGAAAGAGAGATAAAACTCAGAGAGACACAGACGGATACATAGTGGGGTTGTGACAGACAGACAGACAGACAGACAGACAAACAGACAGACAGACAGACAGACAGACAGACAGATAGATAGATAGATAGATAGATAGATAGATAGATAGATAGATAGATAGATAGATAGATAGATAGATAGATAGATAGATAGATAGATAGATAGATAGATAGATAGATGGATGGATAGATAGATAGATAGACAGATAGATAGATTAGGTGTGGTATAGATAGATAGATAGATAGATATATAGATAGATAAATAGATACCTCGACAATAGCGCAAAACCGTCTCCATGGCTCGTTTTCTGTCCAGGTCCCATCTTAGGTGCGCTGACCCACACGTCCCACAATCCTGTGGCCACCAGCCTTGCCAGAGGTAGACTTCCTGGACGTTATCCACCAAGAACAGAGCTACACACACAGAGACACACACACACACACACACACAGACACAATTAATCCTATGGGCCTGACGCCCGCAAAGTGCGGGCAAATTGACACCTATTCTTCTCTGTTGAATTACTTTGGAACAGTACATCGTAGCGATATGGCACTCATACCAAACGAAACTGCAGAACCAGGGCTTTACAACGTGACCCCTCGCTTATTATTGCGCTCAAATATCGGCGAGATAGTAATTTGCTAAAATTAGCCAAAATCTTGCATATTAGCGCTTTGCACTGGCATTACTCTCGTTGAAATTACTCGCGAACCTGCGATCGCATAGATATATATATAATATATATTACACAATATGATTTTTTTATTGGTTTACTATTTTTTATAAAATCAGTGCAAATAGTAGCTCACCAAATGAAACCAGATCTGGATAGCGTAGACTGTCCTGAAAAGAACAACATCTAGCATGTATGGCCCTTACAATAGCCAAGATATGAGCTTAAAAGTCTTAAAAAAAGGTCGTAAAAATTCCCTGAAAATAGCCTAGGGCCCATAGGGTTAATGGTGTGCACAAAATTATTAAAAAAATATTTGTGTTCTTACCTATCCTGAGTATAATATGTAACATTAGCATAGTAAGTAACATTTTGCCTGACCACTACAGTAACCTCAAATCAATATATTAGCTAATTATACAATATATTAGCTAATAATAAACTATGCTAAATGGTGCACTTATGGTGCAAAAAGGCATATAGTCCAAAGAACATGGCAGACATATAGAAGGGGTCCAGGGTGTTCGAAGACCAAGTGTTCTTTGTGGAGTACTGTTCTTGGGCAGATTTCTAGCTTGTGGCAGCTAATATGGTAACTTGTTAACATTACATTACATTACACTTAGCAGACGCTTTTATCCAAAGCGACTTACAAAAGGAGGACATAATAGCAAACAGATGTGTAGAGAACATCGAAGGTACCTATGTAAAGAGATGGTTAGTAAAATGTGGTTTTGTTAAGCAGTCTCGGAAAAGAAGGGTCTTCACTAGCTTTTTGAAGGTCGAGAGGGAAGTTGCTGCTCTTGTAGGGACTGGTAGGTTGTTCCAGCATCCTCCAATCATAACATGCTTATGTATAATGCCAATTGGCGTTACGTTACCCGACCAGTGCCGTTGCTTGCCTAGTAAGGTTACCTGGTTATGGTAGTTATATACTAGAGGTGTGAACCTTCACTCATCTCATGATTCGATAGGATTACGATTAATATGCTAGCTATTCGATTCTTCACATCAATTTCCTACATTACTTCACATGGCTTTGATTTTATCAACAAAAACAAGCAGTCAGATATCCCCTTCCTCTTTTATTTAATAAAACTCAACAGCCACCAATATTCACACGAAATAAAAAACAAATAAAGAAATTAAAAGCAACTGCACAGTAAAATTGACAAGAAAATACATTGTAATCGATTATGATCTGCTATTAAAACGATTATTAATTGTTCATGTCTGCATTGCGATGCATAAATTATTTGATTAATTTCAACACCCCTATGATTACTGGCATATTTACCAATAATAGCACAGTATGAGTTACCTGGTTGTGGTACGGAGTAGAGGTCTTCTTGCAGGAAGGGTTGAGAGCTGACCAGGTCTGGGGCTCTGGAGGCGTGAAACAGCTCTTGGGCCACAAACTCACCCGACGAACTGCTCAGCAGGAACAGACGAGGGGTGAAGTCAAACGTACCCGGATCTGAAGATAAAATACACACACAAACAGAATTATACACAGATACTTCGGTATACAGTACTGTGATAACGTTTTAGGCAGGTGCCTTCAAACCAGCATCAATTCACACAAAGTTAGGGATTTTGTAGGATTATAGTCAGGAGTGTGATCAACCAATTATACAGAAGATATAGTTCTTCGAAATGTTTAGCACAACCTACCAGCCAAGCCCCTTAAAAAACTCTATGCAAGTATACCTAGATTCCATGCTCTTTTACAGGCAAAGGTTGGCCACAACAAATATTGATTTGATTTAGATTTCTTTTTTGTTTTACTCCCTGCATTTTGTTGACTGATGAAAATAAACGATTAACACTTTCATTTTTGAAAGCATTCCTAGTTTACAGCATTTTTTCCACACCTGCATATAACATTTGCACAGTACTGTACATATATTTTGAATATGTATTTTATATCAATTTACAAACAGAAACACATTATCTGAAGACAAAAAAACACACAGAATGATACACAGATAGAAAAACTGGTGGGTTGCAGCGCTGTCTGGAACATGTTACTTAATTGTTGGATGGAGTTCTTTGGTCAAGGGCTTTATCAAAATTCAGAAATCAATAGACACCAAGGGACTCATGTTTTCACAAAGTTGAAAAGCCTTTGTTCAAGTGTTTGGTTTTAACTTTGTTAACAGATGAGCGCCTTGGTATTTTTTGGATTTCTAAGTTTTTATACACATATACTTTGATGTATGTTATACCAAGTTACAGACTGAAAAACATTATCTGAAGATAAACACACACACATTCACCTTAGCATTTAAGCATTGTTAGCATGATACAATAGTCTAGCAACTCAACACACACACACACACAATTATACACAGATTGTCCACAGATACTTTGATATATGTTATACCAATTTATAAACTGTTAATGGATGATCAATGGATGATGTTCAGTCTAATGTTATAAGCTTAGACACACACACACACACACACACACTACCTCACATCTACACGTATTCTAACACACACACACACACACACACAACCGTCCACCTACACATACTCAAACACACAAACATACAGACACACACACACTATACAGTACAGGCCAAAAGTTTGGACATACCTTCTCATTCAATGCGTTTTCTTTATTTTCATGACTAGAATATAGGACATGTTTTAAGTTATTTCACACTTTTTTCTAAGGTACATCATTTTGTTAAGTAACAATTACCTCCAAGAAGGTTATGTTTTTGCCACTGTTGGTTTGTTTATTTGTCTGTCCAATAATGTGTTGGTTTTGTTTGTTTTTTTGTTTGTTAATAGCGTAACCCAGAAAGTTCTGGACAGATTTCGATAACAGGATAGATAAGATAAGATGGCTAACTTACAACCGATTCGTTTTTGGTGGTGATCTGGATCACCATCGGGATTAAGGATTTAGGGGTCAATTTGGACATTTTTGCTCATAACTCTACAAATAATGCTCAGAATGCTCGTTTACCCATTCACAGTTTTGATGCTTTCAGTGAGAATCTACAATGTAAATATTCATGAAAATAAAGAAAACGTATTGAATGAGAAGGTGTGTCCAAACTTTTGGCCTGCACTGTACATTCAGATAAACATTTGTGAATACAAAGAAGTGTTCTCTCTCTCTCTCAGACACACACACACACACACACACAGACTACCTTACCTTGCAGCATGCAGTCGTAAGCTTTGCGATCTTTGGCCCCCAGGGCTTCCCAGAATTCCACTGGCTCCTCCCCCTCCACACACTCGCCAATCGTCACCTGGCAACTGCTGTGGAGGCCCGCCTCCAACGGTCGCCTAGGAAACGAACAACAACACACACATACATTATATATATATACACACATACATGTTTACACACACACACACATTAATACACACACATATACGTACACACACACACACACATACACACACACATTAATACACACACACACACACACATAAATATATATACATACAGTACTGTGAAAAGGTCTTACATATATATATATTTACAGGGTTTTTTTTTAAGTTACAGTCCCTGGAGCAGTGTGGGGGTTAGATGCCTTTGCTCAAGGGCATCTCAACCATGGGTAGGGTGGGATTCGAACCGGCAACCTTCCGTTTGCACGAGTAACTCCCTAACCACTATAGCCTGGTAATCCCGTCCCTTGTACTTGTAGAGAGGGTCTGGACCAGAATCTCTTGAGGGTCATTTAGTCGGCCCCAGCAAGACAGATCCAATAAGCGAACAGAGGGTGTGTTCAGTAGCCGTGATGCTGACCTTGTGTAGCTACATTTGAGAATTGTAGTGCGTAGGTAGGCTAATTGCATACATGACGACCAGGCGTTAGCGATTGGGTAAAGGCAGAGGCTTGTTTTAAACTTCAGCAGAGTCCACACCTCCAGGAACAAATCCTTTCTGACGGTGTGTGGTCCAGACCCTCTGTACAAAATGAAATGAAGTACGAGGGGCTGGTTTACCAGGCTAATCTCAACAATGGGTAGGGCGGGATTCAAACCGGCAACCTTCCTAAGTATCTCGAATGCTTAGCACGCTACTCACTGCTCTTTGATGCGTTCGGCGGCGGTCCGGGCGACGGCCCTGGTGTGTCCCTGGCTCTTGCAGCCGTGCCAGAGGAAGATGGCCGCCCTCCGGACGCCCAGCAGCAGCGCAGACGAGCGCGACCTCAGGGAGCTGCAGTGACACGCCACCTCCAGCAGGTGGCCCTCCACGGGCATCTCGCCCCGCACGCAGTACAAACGCCACTCGTCTGCAGAGGAAGACACATGATGTTAGATGATACATGGATAGATAGATGGTGAAACAATGATAGATAGATAGACAGATAGACAGATAAATAGTGGGGTAGTGATAGATAGATAGATAGATAGATAGATAGATAGATAGACAGACAGACAGACAGACAGACAGACAGACAGATAAATAGTGGGGTAGTGATAGATAGATAGATAGATAGATAGATAGATAGATAGATAGATAGATAGATAGATAGATAGATAGATAGATAGATAGATAGATAGACAGACAGAGACAGATAGATAGATAGATAGATAGATAGATAGATAGATAGATAGATAGATAGATAGAGGGGTAGTGAAAGATAGATAGATAGATAGATAGATAGATAGAGGGTTAGTGATAGATGGATAGATAGAGAGATAGAGAGATAGAGAGATAGAGAGATAGATAGATAGATAGATAGATAGATAGATAGATAGATAGATAGATAGATAGATAGATAGATGGGGTAATGATAGATAGACAGATAGATAGATAGACAGACATACAGACAGACAGACAGATAGATGGTGGGGCAATGATTGACAGACAGACAGACAGACAGACAGACAGATAGATAGATAGATAGATAGATAGATAGATAGATGGGCCAGTGACAGACAGACAGACAGACGGACGGATAGATAGATGGATGGTGGGCCAGTGACAGACAGACAGACAGACAGATAGATAGAGGGGCAGTGATTGACAGACAGACAGACAGACAGACAAAGAAATCAAAATAAGTATTTCCCCTACTCTGGATGTTCTCTTCCTCTTCCTCTCTTTTCCCAGAATGCACTATCATGCCACCGTTGAAACACTGGAGAAAACATGGTGGCTCTTTGCCCTGTTGCACCTGCACCTGGAGAGACAACATTAACACATTAGAATTAGCAAATACAGAATTAGAATATCGTGTAAAAGTTGTTTTATTCAGGCAATCCAACAGAAAAGGTGAAACCAATACATTTTATAGACATGCAAAGTGAGATATCTCAAGCATTTTATAGACTCATTACATGCCAAGTGAGGTATCTCAAGCATTTATAGACTCATTACATGCAAAGTGAGGTGTCTCAAGCATTTTATAGACTCATTACATGCAAAGTAAGATATCTCAAGCATTTTTGTTGTTTGTAATTTTGTTGACTATGATTTACAGCTTATTAAAACCTCACACCCAAAACCTCTAAAAAGTACAATACTGTGAAAAGCTTCAGAATCGTAGGCTCAAAGTGTCACACACTAATCAGGTAAATAATCCAAAACACCTGCAAAAGGATCCTGAGTCTTTAAAAAGTCTGTTGAGTTGAGTTACAGAAAGGCATGCACTTTTTCAGGATATTCTAATTTTCCGAGTAGTACCTGTAAACACATTAGCATTAACATTAGCAAATAAACACATTAGCATTAACAAATAAACACAGTAGAAGTAGCAAACAAACACATTAGCAATAGCAAAGTAAAAACGTTAGCATTAGCAAATAAACACATTGTTATTAACATTAGCAAATGGACCCATTAGCATTAACAAATAAACACAGTAGAAGTAGGAAATAAAACACATTAGCAATAGCAAATAAAAAACATTAGCATTAACAAATAAACACAATAGAAGTAGCAAATAAACACATTAGCAATAGCAAATTAAAAATGTTAGCATTAGCAAATAAACACATTAGCATTATCAAATAAACACAACAGAAGTAGCAAATAAACACATTAACATTAGCAAATAAACACATTAGTATATTAGCATGTGTAGAATTTAGAGGTGGGTATTGGCAAGGACTTTACAATCTATCTATCTATCACTACTCCACCATCTATCTATCTATCATATCACTACTCCACCATCTATCTATCTATCTATCTATCTATCTATCTATCTATCTATCTATCTATCTATCTATCTAGCACTGTTAGCATTGTTAGCAATGCTAGCATAACTGCTAAAAACATTAGCTTATTCTTTACCTGGGGTCCTCGCTCCTCGTCGAGTTCCACGGTCATCAGCGCCGACGTTCCCTTCTCGCACACAGAGGCGTTTCGGCCCTGCCAGAAAAAGTAGCAACACTTCTCCCGTCCGATGCCACCACTTCCTCCTCCAACGCCCGGCCTCTGTCTGCTGCCCACTAGAGAGAAAGAGAGAGATAAGGAGAGAGAGAGAGAGAGGGAGAGAGAGAGAGAGAGAGAAAGGGAGAGAGAGAGATAAAGAGAGACAATGTGTGATAGAGAGAGTGGGAGAGAGAGACAGAGAGAGATGGAGGGAGGGAGAGATATAGAGAGAGGGAGAGAGAGAGACAGAGAGAGGGAGGGGGAGAGGCAGAGAGAGAGATAAAGAGAGACGATGTGTGATAGAGAGAGTGGGAGAGAGAGACAGACAGAGACATGGAGGGAGGGAGGGAGAGATAGAGAAAGGGAGAAATAGTGAGAGAGAGAGACAGAGATAGAGAGAGGGAGAGAGAGATGAAGGGAGGGATATATATATATATATATAGAGAGAGAGAGAGGGAGAGATATATATAGAGAGAGGGAGGGAGATATATATATATATATAGAGAGAGAGAGAGAGGGAGAGAAGAGAGGAAGAGAGAGAGATAGAGAGAGATAAAGGAAAACGATGTGTGGTAGAGAGAGTGTGAGAGAGAGACAGAGACGGAGAGAGGAAGAGAGAGAGATAGCGAGAGAGACGATTTGTGATAGAGAGTGGGAGAGAGAGACAGAGAGAGAGATGGAGGGAGGGAGAGAGATAGAGGGCAAGAGAGAGGAGAAAGAGGGAGAGGGAAAGAGAATTTGAAATTTGAATTTGGGAGAGAGAAAGAGAGAGCGAGAAAGACAGGGGCAGAGAGAGGGAAAGAAAGAGGGAGAGAGAGAATAAAGACAAGACAGTTTTGAAGTTGTGTATTTTTGCGGGCATTTTTTCGAACCTCTCTGAGCCATCTATCTATTTTTGTCTGTCTGTCTATCTATCTCTCTATCCATCACTATTCCACCATCTGTCTATCCATCAATCCATATACCCATCGATCTATCCATGTATCCATCTATCCATCACCGCTCCACCATCTATCTATCTATCTATCTATCTATCTATCTATCTATCTATCTATCTATCTATCTATCTATCTATCTATCTATCTACTTATCTATCTACTTATCTACTTATCTATCTACTTATCTATCTACCTATCTATCTATCTATCTATCTATCTATCTATAGTTCTCGTTTTCGTCGGAACATTTGGCTGTCACAACCATAGAAATACATGACCCCACACACACACACACACACACACATACACACATACACACACTACTATAATAAGCATTAGATGTGGGGTTCCAAAAGGCACTATTCTGGGGCCTGTTCCCATTCAGTCTTTACATGCAGATATTATAAATACACACACACACACACACACACACACACCTGTTGCACTGATGACGTATTTCCACTTGACGACGTACGAGTCTCCCTCGTGAAACTGGCCCACGCTCTGTCGCGGCAGACGACTGTAGTCGAACTCCAGGATGTGCCAGGCCTCCACGCCGGTCGTGCTCACCTCCATAGCGCGTAGCCTGTAAGCCACAACAAATAGGTACTTAGCATGGCTAGCATACCTGCTACAAACACACTTAACTAAGGCGAAATGCATCTCCTTGTGTGTATGTGTATAGTCAATTTACTCTACACCTCTGTTGGCTTATCATGTCCTCCTTTTGTAAGTCGCTTTGGATAAAAGCGTCTGCTAAGTGTAATGTAATGTTAAAAACATTAGCTAAGTTTGCTCAATAACACTATTAGCATGGTTAGAATCATTAGTACGTCTGTCATGATAAATTTTATACCCATCTATTTATCGCTACCTCACTATCTATCGGTCTAGTAGGTCTGTCACAATAACACATTTTATACCTCTATCTATCTATCTATCTATCTATCTATCTATCTATCTTTGCCTCACTAAAAAAAACATTAGCCAAGTTAGCTCACTAACATTGTTAGCATAGTTAGAATCATTAGTAGGTCTGTCACGATAACACATTTTATACCTCTCTATCCATCTATCTATCTATCTATCTATCTATCTATCTATCTATCTATCTATCTATCTATCTTTGCCTCACTAAAAACATTAGCTACGTTAGCTCAATAACACTGTTAGCATAGTTAGAATCATAAGTAGGTCTGTCACAATAACATATAGTATACTTCTCTATCTATCTATCTATCTATCTAAAAAAAACATTAGCTAAGTTAGCTCGTATAACACTGTTAGCATAGCTAGCATCATTAGCAACAGTTAGCTTTACCCGTCCTCGTCGCTCCCCTGGACGAGCCCGTGTCCGCGGCCGACGTCGTGGCCCTCCAGGCGGGTGCTGACAGGCGTCTGCAAGAGGGGGAGCATCAGCTGGACGTCGTAGTGCTGCTGCTCGTGCTGCTGCTGCTGCTGGGTTGGAGGGGCGACGTCCCTCTGGGGTCCGTCTTTAGGGGCCCCAGAAGCAGCGGAGTCCACCTGGAAAAAACACACATTAGAAAGATAGATAGATATATGGTTGTGAAGTGATAGATAGATAGATAGATAGATGGTTGCGAAGTGATAGATAGATTGATGATACCCTACACTCTATCTATCTATCTATCTATCTATCTATCTATCTATCTATCTATCTATCTATCTATCTATCTATCTATCGAGGAGGTAAACTCACCATGGTTTCCTGGTCTGTTTTGGCGGTCCTGTTGTTACTCCTCTCTCTCCAGTCCTGAAACTTCTCCCTGAACAGCATTGTCTCGTTGTGTTCTGTCAGTCGCCCGAAGATCGCCCAATCAGGACGGCCCTGGCCTTTCCTGGACACGCCCACAACAAAACGCATGTCAATACTAGCGGTGTGCAAAAGTATCGTTAACGTGACACTAATTTTCACAATATACTGTATCAATTTCTGACTCCGAAAAAACATTGTTTAAACTTATGTTTTGACATCTATTTTTACGTTTTCACTGAACTATGTAGAATATTGCAGAGTAATATCATTAATTTTAATATGGTACTGAAATATCTGGAGGTAGCTACTATTACAAGAAAAATATTAATTTTCTTACACAAACTGAACCAGTGGACACAATGATGTCAAAAATATAAATTGCATAGGATTTAGAAAATAAATAAACTACTGGAGCTGTAACATAAGTTAAGTAATTTTATTAAAAAACAATTTTTGGAGTCAGAAATCTATATAGTATATTGTGACAATTAGTATCATGATACATTGTGATATGGATGTTTAAACTGATATAGTGTATTGTGAAAATTAGTATCACGATGCATTGTGATAATTATATTTTTACACACATCACAGTACACTTACCTGACACTTTTATCCGGAGCAATTTACAGTTATTCGGGTACCTATCTGGGTAGGAGGTATCTATCTGTTCATTACTACCACTCCATCCATCCATCCATCCATCCATCTTGCACTACCCCACCATCTATCTATCTATCTGTCTGTCTGTCTGTCTGTCTGTCGGTCGGTCTGTCTGTCGGTCTGTCTGTCTACCTATCTATCACTATCCCTCTATCTATACCCCACTATCTACCTATCTATCTATCTATCTATCTATCTATCTATCTATCTATCCATCCATCATTACCCCTCTATCTATCTATCCATCTATCATTACCCCTCTATCTATCTATCTATCTATCTATCTATCTATCTATCAGGGTTTCAGTTACAGTCCCTGGAGCGATGTGGGATTAGATGCCTTGCTCAAGTGCACTTCAGACATGAATGTGGGTGCAGGAGAGCACTGGTTGTTTTGCCCCGCCCACCCACCCCTATTCTTCCTACTGGAACGTGAATCGAACCTGCGACCTTCCAATCCCAAAGCCCAACTCTCTAACCACTAGGCCACAGCTGCCCCACACCACTAATCAATACAGGGTAACAAAATGTCATCCATACGACTCCTGAAAGATATTAAAAATACCTTGGGATTAACTTGTTGCATCCGCCAGGGTCGAGGGGGTTGACGTCGCAGTTAGTATAGTCAAAGTGGCCATTCCAAAGGTGTTTGGCCAGCTGAAAAGCCACCTTGCGTTGGGACAGAGTCACATCGCGACCGTGCCACACGTAAACCTCGCTGCCAAAGTCGAACACCAAGACCTACGCAAAAATACAAAAAAAAAGTTTAAAGATTAATAATAGCTTTTACTTGTATAGCACAATTCATTACATTACACGTAGCTGACGATCTTATCTAGAGCGACTTACAGATATTTACAGGGCTTCGGTTATAGTCCCTGGAGCAGTGTGGGGTTAGATGCCTTGCTCAAGGGCATCTCAACCATGGGTAGGGCGGGATTCGAACCAGCAATCTTTGATCGCAAGACCAACTCCCCAACCACTAGGCCACAGCTGCCCAATTCATACAAGATGCAGCTCAAAGTGCTTTGCACTCCAGTGAAAGAACACAATTACTCAATTACACAATGACGTAATGACGCAGTGCCCCGTTAATGCAGGGTCTTGCGTCATGCAATAACGCAATGTCACAATGATGCAATGCCCCGTTGATATACACTCATGACTGCACTCGTAAAGCATTATAATGCCTTTACAACTTTAAAGGTCTGACTTCGTGAGAAACCGTTTAGTACTCGCTCTTTTTGAAATGCGATCAGCCATTGTGAGTTGTCTAAAGTGCAGGTCTAAGGCCTCATTTCCACCGACTTGAGTGTGTACAGCGCGTATCCGTGTACAATAGGTTCATATAGGGACAGAATACGCTCAGACCACCCGTGCGGTGGAAAATTAGATGTCTGCGTGGGACAGAATTTTCAGCCGGCACCCACATTGTGCAGTCCCACTCCCGCCCATGCCCGCAAAGAATTGTAATTTTCATGCCCGCTCCCGCCAGTATCTGCAATATTTTGTCCCATTCCCGCCTACAAAGATGGAGACGTTCGCTTTCTTTGTCACGAAAGCTCTTTTTATTGGCTTGGAAAAAACACCCGTGCACATAATTCCTTAAGTGGCGACTTGGTAACATATTTATTACTCAGCCATACAGGGCTCAGTAACTGACATTTACAACATTTGTAAAACTATCAAACACGGAGAACCGGAAAGGCATTGTCTAAAATGTGTGCGAGATTAGACCACATCCGCAAATTTAGGCTGCTTAATCAAATATGCAGCACAAATTATGTTTGATAGGCATACATTAATCATTTTAAATGTTACTTTACACTCATATTTAGTTTGCGGGACTGCAGTTCATCATCCCACTCGCCCTCTCCCGCATTGTGCAGTCCCACTCCGGCCCGTGCCAGCAAAGAGCTTTCAAAAGGTGTCCCGCGTCGCACTGTTGTGCGTCGGATCCCGCGGGAGTACAGGGCTATAGTGGAAATGGTCTAATCTGTTAACGTGCATTCTAAATGAACACGGACACGCGCTGTACACGCAGAGTGTTCGGTGGAAATGAGCCCTAAGTATAGTGTAATGTAACGCAGTAAGGCATTATCTGACCTCCTTCGAGTCGAGCAGTGAGGAGCGCGGCACTCGTCCCCAAAAGTCGTCGTCGGGAACCAGTCTGTCGTCCGCGAGCCGAAAGATGCAATTGGTCTCCACAATGGCGCTCTCGAACAGCTCGTCCTCCTCAGGCGATCCGGCCGCTACACACACACAAACGCACACACACAAACACATAGTGGAAATTTAGATTCTAAGCATGTTGAGGTGGTGGTTTCTGTTTGCTGATTTAGTTAAAGTACCAAAATGTTTAATCATTATATGTGACCTGATCTGGCAAAATTCTAATTAGCCAATTTTGGTAGAAAACCTTCAAAATATAATTTTTTCACAAAACAAAAGGTGTGCAAAATACATCTCTCTACTTTTCATTGCCAAGATAACTATGTTAAGGTTAAAAGTGAGCTATTTGAAGTGTAATTGCACCATTGAAATATTACCAACATGTCCAAAATAAATGTGACTTTCTCAGGTTTTGAATTTTAAAAAGATGGAGGGATGTCGCAGGTTCGAATCCCTCCCTACCCATGGCTGAAGTAGCCCATCTCACCCCACACTGTTGCAGGGAGTGTAACTGAAAAACTGTAAATAACTGTACAGTCGCTCTGGATAAGAGCATTAGCTAAGTCTAATGTAATGTAAAATTATCATTTATCGCAATAATTTCTGGGACAATTTATCGTCCAGCAATTTCTTTTATCATGACACGCCTACACACACACACACACTAGTATAACTAGCATTAGATGTGGGATTCCACAAGGCACTATTATGGGGCCTGTTTCTATTCAGTCTTTAGATGCAGATAGATACATAGATAGATAGATAGATAGATAGATAGATAGATAGATAGATAGATAGATAGATAGATAGATAGATAGATAGATAGATAGATAGATAGATAGATAGATAGAGATAGATAGATAGATAGATAGATAGATAGATAGATAGACACACTAGTATAACTAGCATTAGATGTGGGGTTCCACAAGGCACTATTATGGGGCCTGTTTCTATTCAGTCTTTAGATGCAGATAGATAGATAGATAGATAGATAGATAGATAGATAGATAGATAGATAGATAGATAGATAGATAGATAGATAGATAGATAGATAGATACACTAGTATAACTAGCATTAGATGTGGGGTTCCACAAGGCACTATTCTGGGGCCTGTTTCTATTCAGTCTTTACATGCAGATATCACACACACACACGCACACACACACACACACACATACGCTGATAGTTAACTGAGCCGCCCAGAACTTTCCAGAACTCTGTCGCCGCAGGACCCTGGGCATTGACCTTCTCCTCCAAGGTGATGACCTCTGTTGCTCTGCAACCCAGGTCCCGATTAGCCTGGATGTAGTTGGCCAACTCCGCTACCTAAAATGGTAAATAAAAAAACAAACATATGTCACCCAATCCGGCAAAATGAGTCTGAAGTCGCAAATTCTAATTTTAAGATACAGGCCAATTTTGGTAGATAACTTTCAAAGTATCACATTTTATTTTTTGTTCTTTTATGAAACAAAAGGTGTTCAAAAACATCTCTCCACTATTCATTGTCAAGATGTTAATGTTAAAAATTAGCTATCTGAAGTTTAACTGCACAACTGCAATATTACCAAAATGTCCAGAAAAAAAATGTGATTTCCTCAGATTTTGACTTTTAAAAAGATGGTGGGATGACATATTTGAAACGACTGTATCTTGACACCTGTTAAAGGTGTGTGACCAAAAAATCATTTTAGTGTATTGTCTCATCTCTTTACTGGTACCAAAGTCTCATTTTTGAAATTTTTTGGGTTACTGTGACGCATTTTACCAGATCTGGTCACATGTAAACTACGGGTCTGCAAAAAGATTGTTATCGCAATGTATGGTGATAGCAACTTTCGCAATATCCTATATCAATTTAAACATTGACATCGCAATGTATCGGAAAATAATTTTCACAATATACTATATTGATTTCTGACTCCAAAAGTCCATTTTTAAGAAAAAAAAAAAGTAGGGGTGGGTGTTGGCAAGGAGAGTATTATCACGATCATTTCTGGGACAATTCATCGTCCAGCAAAATTTGTCATCGTGACAGGCCTAGCCTTTACAACTTTAAGTGACACAGTGAAAGAGAGAGAGAGAGAGAGCCAAACATCAATTGTGGTCCGGAGATATAGTTCCTACAGTCTGTCTGTCTGTTTATCTAGCTATCCATCTTTGTATACTTTCTATCTTTATATCTATCTATGCATCTATCTAGCTGTCGTTCTATCTAGGTATCTATGTATCTATCTATCTATCATTGAGGACAGACACACACACACACACAAACACACCTTAGCTCTCTCGATGACGATAAATCCTCTGTATTACATTACATTACACTTAGCTGACGCTCTTATCCAGAGCGACTTACAGGGTTTCAGTTACAGCCCCTGGAGCAGTGTGGGGTTAGATGCCTTGCTCAAGGGCATCTCAACCATGAGTAGGGCGGGATTCGAACCGGCAACCTTCCGATTGCAAGACCAACTTCCTAACCACTAGCCCACAGCCCACAAAAGAACTACAATTCCCACAGATATTATTGATGCCAACCTATGTGGGGCATCATGGGTAATGTAGTCTTTAGCCCTCATCCACCCATG
>CM050221.1:44262500-44282500 GCA_027475355.1 Coilia nasus | reverse complement strand
TTAACCAATTTAACAGAAATTAACCAATTAAGTGAATTTTCACACTCCACACACTTGTGGACAATTACATGGACCACAACAGACTGACTGACCATAAGCTACATGAAAGTTAAGAGACAACCATCAGTCAGCCATTGGTCACCACACTGCCTCTGCATTTGACGCCTGGGGAGCAGTGTGTGGGGACGGTACCATGCTCAGGACACCTCAGTCATGAAGGAAGATGGGGGAGAGCGTTAGTCATTCACTCCCCTAACCAACCTGGTTTTGTGGGTAACTGAACCTCTGACGCTTCGGCTGCAAGTCCGACTCCTTACCTGCAAGCCCACAACTCCCCCATTGTATGCATCCCATCAGTAAATAGTCTTAAAAAGCAATTATTATAGACTTTAAGAGAAGCCCAGCATGTGATGTTGATACAGAAAAGAGAGATGAGAGATAATTATTTGGTTATTAGGATGATGATCAGTTACATGGCAATATTCAGTGTCAGTCATATTTGATCCCATTCTAACCAAGTTTATGTCATTAGCTTATTTAACCAGGCTGGCACATAATGAATCTAAAATAACTATGCATATAATGGAACAGTGTTGTATAAAACGTGATGTTTGGCTTTCCTGCTAAGCACAGTAGCATGATTCATTGATTTACAATGTCATACATGGTTCATGTAGACATTACCACGACTGAAATATCAAATCTGGTAATAATATGCCACAAGCAGTTCCTTAGCCCTTAGGAAACCAAAATACTGACTGATTATTCTTATCTACTAGTCTACATTAATATCAGTGCAACAAAGGAAACACTGACAATGTTAAGCATTTTACCACACTTAATATTAACAACTTAACTTTTATAGTGTTGGGTGAATGGGAAATGAGAAACATTTGACAATGGCTTATACAATAATTTTGCTATTCCATCCTGTCAGAGTGATTCAACCAAGCCCTTAAATCGCTTGTAAATTTTGCCTTCAGAAATACACAAACTGGTGTATGGTCCTAAGATAGACCATAGCGCAGAAAACCCATCCCCCACTCCTTTAAGGTATGATGGTAGTTCGCGCCTATAGTCACACACAAACCGGTGTATGGTCTTAAGATAGACCATAGCGCAGAAAACCCATCCCCCACTCATCTAACATATGATGGCAGTTCGCGCCTTTACTAAAACACAAACTGGCGTATGGTCCTAAGATATACTGTAGTATACCCCTCCCCCACTTAACGCGGGATTTGAAATATTTAATTGACACCCCTCCCCTAACCTACGAGTTCGGATAACTTCAGTGTCAAGCCAGTTGAGACATGGACGTACATGATGCATGCATTCAAAAGAATACTGGAGCAAACCTCGAGAAAGGTAAGAAAAATTTTCACGAGAGCTTTTTCTGTATAACTCTCTACAGCTGTTTTACTATAATGTGTACTTTGTGTAATGCATAAAGCATTGTTTTATGCGAGTAGAACTTAAACATTTAGGTAGGCTAGTCAGTGTAACTGAAAAGGTAATCGGCTAAGATTTCTGTCAGACAAAGCCTCGCTGCTTTTCTCACACGTTTGTATTTTATCTGATATGACTATTTAAGTGAACTGGATGTGTCATGCTTTTGAAACCGCTTATTAGTTAGATTTCAGTCATTGAAACGGTAGTCAGTTGTCACTTCATGGCAAACAACTAGCGTTATGCTAATATAGCTGTACACACGCGATTCAGCAGCTAGTTAATGGGAAAGATACGAAATCACTCGGTAATCCTCGGTTTCTTCAACTTGCTTTTTGCATTCTGAGAACATTCACTCATATGAAATACATTATTTGAAATAGTATTACATCTTATTGCATCTTGCAAGCGCGATTTTGATGGCTTTGCCTATTTGCATGTTAACGTGGTATCATTGTTTTTTAAAAAAGGGATGCTTAAGGGCTAATTTCCACCAAACACTCTCCGTGTACAGCGCGTGCTCGTTTTCTGTTCTGTACAGGCTCAAGTCGGTGGAAATGAGCCCTTAGACTCTAAACTTGGTTTTGTGCTTAAGACTTGTAAACCCGGTTGTATGAGTTCTGTTATAGCTGAACTTGTAGTCTATGTTGTTTGCCCGTTTTTGTTATAGAAGTAATGGAGCCAGCAAATGAGGACTCTCAGCAGGTATATTCTATTCCCTTTTAAACTGCACTTTATATAGATCTCTGAAATAAGCTTGATGCAGTTGTTGGATTCACTGCATAGTCAACTTGTTTTGTCACTTTACTGTTTATAATGAAAGCTGGCTTTTGGTGTTGATTTTGTTGTTATAGTCAACTTCAGATGGCAAACAGGTGTCACCTGACAGCACTAAGATTCCACTGCAGTGTGCTGAGAAGGTATGTATCTTACTGTAATGGCATTTATACAGTTTTAATCATGTTATCAAACTGGTTTCTGTGGATGCATTGGTTTAATGGACTGGAATTTACAACCCCAATTTCGATGAAGTTGGGACGTTTTGTTAAATGTAAATAAAAAAGAAATGCTATAATTCTCAAATCATACAAGCAATATATGTTTTTGAAAATAGTCCAAGGACAACATATCAGTTATAAAAGGCAGGAAAAGTTTAGTAAGACTAAAGAAAAAACAACGGAGGACACTTCACAATTAATTATTTTAACTGACAAGATGATTTTTGTATATAAAAGGACTTCCTTACTTGTCCTTGACATGATTTCAGCAGCCCAACTGGTAGGTGTCGTCTTCATGATGTTTTTCTTTTTATTATGCTTAAAATGTGACAGATCTGAGCAGCACGCCGGCCATTTTAGCGTCTGATTGCCCTTATGATGGAGCCACACTGTTGGAAGTTTGTATAGAATGCAGTTTGACCTCATTATCTGGTAATATTTAAGGTCTACCCTCAAAATATAATGTGTGAGTGCCATCTTGTGCAGTTGAAAACTTATATATATATCATTCAGCATTAATTTTAACTCTCCAGATAAATAAGCACACCATAACCAAGGCACTACTGCACCCTTATACCATCATAGATGCTGTCTTTTGAACTTGCCACTAAAACAAGAAGGATATTTGTCTCCTCTGTAGCTTGTAAGATGCAAGCCTCCATTATTGTAAAATGAATGACAAATTTTCAACTTTTGTAATTTGAGATGGACCCAGAGGACATGGAAAACTGTCCTGTGATACAAATTTGTCATTCATTTTGAAATAATGAAGTCTTGCATGTTCCAAGACATAGAGGAGAAAAATCATCCTTCTTGTTTTAATGGTAAGTTCAAAAGACAGCATCTATGATGGTATGGGGGTGCTGTAGTGTCTTGGTTATGGTGTGATTGAATTAATGTTGATTGATACATATATACGTTTTGAACTGCACAAGATGGCACTCACACATTATATTTTGAGGGTAGAGCTTAAATATTGCCAGATAATGAGGTCAAACTGCATTCTATACAAAATTCCAACAGTGTGGCTCCATCATAAGGGCAACCATGTTCTAAAATGGCCGACGTGCTGTCCAGATCTGTCACATTTTAAGCATAATAAAAAGGAAAACATGATGAAGACGACACCTACCAGTTGGGCTGCTGAAATCATGTCAAGGACAAGAAAGAAAGCCATTTTTTATACAAAATCATCATGTCAGTTAACATAATTAACTGTGAAGTGTCCTCCATTGTTTTTGTCTTTAGACTTATTCATCTTTTTCTGCCTTTTATTGACATTTTTTGAGACACTAAAATTTAAAATGACCATAATTATCCCATACAACAACAAAAAAAATCCAGTTTCAATAACTGATATGTTGTCTTTGGACTAGTCTCAAAAACATATATTGCTTGTATGACTTGAGAAATATAACATTTCTTTTTTATTTACATTTAACACACCATCCGAACTTCATCGGAATTGGGGTTGTAGGCTAACATTTAGTATTTCAATGGTTTTTATTAGCTCAAATGCAGGATGACAGTAGTAGTGCTTAGATGAACCGATTGATTTATATTTTTTCAGTTGAGAGACAGTGATTCATCTCCAGACATATTAGGCAAAACAACTGAAGAATCTGAAGAGGTGGGTATCCTGACTGTTCCCATTTCATTTATTAACAATGTATTGTAATGTAACTTCTTCCAAACCATACATAACTAGTGAAAAATAATCAAAATGTAAGTCAGGCAGCATGTATGAAATGATGTAAACATTTTGAAAGGTATAATGAAAGCTGTTAATGTAACCATTTCAACAGCAGTTTACTTGAATTTGTCTTGGTGTGCTGATATATGTGCTTATGCATACTTCTATTGTGTACATATTGAATTTAACAGAGCAGTACATAAGTCGCTAAGTGACTACTAGTAGGAGTAGTGTTTTTTTTTGCACTTTCATTCACCTAAAGTCTACAAAGCTGACTGCTAGCAGCACTGACCACAGCCAGTTTTTCCTTTAATTAACTGCTTACTGTTCAGTATTATAGCTTGCTAAGAGTAAACCTTTTCTTCCTGAAGCATGACTGTGTTGTGCTAATGTTAACTGCTTTTTAAAATCCATAGTTACTCGTCAGAGGCAAGCCTAGCCAAAGTCTCAGAAAGCCCTACACAGTATCAGCTGAGGTATTCTGTAGTTGTCTTGTTTAAGTTGTTTGGTGTTGTAGTATGGTATTGAGTGAGTGATCACGTCGAGTGTGACTGACACTGAATGTTTTCAATTGTAGACTACAGATAGGTTTAGACGGCGTGTAAACCGATATCACCAGCAGCATAATGAGTGTGCAGCAAGACATACTTTGTTTGAAAGCATACATGTAAGTATTTCTGGTTTCTTTTTAAATAACCTAGAACAGTTTATTATCCACTTACGTGCTTATGTAAATGTATTCTTACATTGGCTGTAAAAAAAGGGCATTAGACTGCCTTTGTCAATGCTATACAATATCATACAATGACATACCCTAGTGTGCCATCGTGACTAGCGATTGCCCTAGGCACAAAATTCTTTGTTTGTGTTGAGTATTTTGATGTCTAGTATTTGAAAATGACTTTTGAGAATCACCATGTTTAATTTTGTGAAGTGATTTAATACCTTTTACTTTTTTTGGTCAGTTATTATGCTCTGCCACTAGTCGTCACTTTGGACTGCTCTATTCTTGCTCTTTTACATTCTTGTATTTTGCTCTACTGTGGTGAATCCCTGTGAATACACATTCTTTCATAGAACATCTTATTGCACTTACAGCCACCTGAGCTTAAAGGAGAAATTCGGTGTAAAATGAAAATTGGCATGTTAAAACATCATACCGAGTTGGTATGTTTGCTGAGGAGCAAAACTGAGTTAGCCTGTTGCATTCAGAACTTTCTGTTTTTTACCATTTGTCCCAGATGGAAGTGGTAGGTGCCCTTAGATGAAGCATGAAGATTACGCTATTATTTCACCATTAAAACAGCTCGAAAAAACTCCACACTCCATCAGTATACAACAAAGACCCTGGCATTCAAAACAAGGCACTGAGAATTTTGTAAGTGTACACAACATTTATTAATAACAGTTTTAAAAGGCAGTACCTTGCTGTAGTTTCTCGTCGGCGCCATGATGAAGCTCCACACAAGTCCATTGACGAACACGAACCAGCGGGAAGAATAGGAGGAGAGGTAGAACAATTGACTTGTTTGGACTTTCATAATGGCGGCGACGAGAAACTACAGCAAGGTACTGCTTGTCAGAACTGTTTTATTAACTGTTTTATCCTGTTTTATTGTGTACACTTACAAAGTTCTCAGTGCCTCGTTTTGAATGCCAGGGCCTTTGTTGCACTACCGATGGAGTGTGGAGTTTCTTCGAGCTGTTTCAATGGTTTAATAATAGCATAATCTTCATGCTTCGTCTAAGGGCGCCTACCACTTCCATTGTTAGCCTTCTGTGACAAACAGTAAAAAAATAGTTAAGTTCTGAATGCAACAGGCTGACTCAATTTTGCTCCTCAGCAAACATACCGGTACGATGTTTTAACATGCCAATTTTCATTTTACACCAAATATCTCCTTTAAAACATCACTGCGTTTGAAATCTGGTGGATAAACAATCCAATTTTTTTAATTTTTTACATTATAGCATTGAGAGTGTGTGTGTAAAGCTGCCTGCCTGTCTATCTGTTCTTCTATCCATCCATCTAGGAAGAGCCAGAGCCACCTCCACTTCAAAGGACAGACAGCGTATTTGTAAGTATCATGGTTGAATTCTTTGAAGTTTAAAATAACTGATAATGTAGCCTTATCCCTTTAATTGATGTATTAGCATCAACAGTTTAGTAGTACAGAAGGTTTGCGAAAGGTTGTAACAGAATGGTTCTTGGTATTCTATTTAAAATGTACTACGTCCTACAACTACTGTCAGAAGGTTTGTGACACAAAGTTATAGGTTAATCTGAGATGTTAGCAAGTTATTTATAGTTGAAAAGATGTTTTTTTTTCTTTTATTATTATCTAAAGTGTTTTCATATCAATTTAGTTAACAAAGAAGATGCTCAACATTGCTGAGTCCTCCAGTAGTGAAAGTGAAAGTGTCAGTGACGAAGACAAGGAGTATGTTCCTGAAACATCTGACGAATCAGATGAATCCTCTGATGAAGGGCCTATGGAAAAACAAGTGCAGGTGACTTCCTTTTAAATGTGTCATCTGTAAAATCCTTGAATGTCTTACCTTCTGAAGGTACACTGTTATAGTCTGCTCTTGTATTTCTTTTTAGCAGAATCTGAACTCTAGAATCTAAGTCTTGTAGATGCGTCTGTGTGGTCTTGTCACATGTGCATACATTATTAACAGTTTCCTTCTGTTCTTGCTGAATTGATTTCAAGACTCCACCCCAGAAAACTTACAAGAAAGTCAGACAACAGCCAGAGGAGAGAGAGAGCCAGAGTGCTTCTTTGACAGTTATGAATGTGAAGAAATTGGGGGATGGGTCAAAAAAATATCATCAGAAAAGAAACTACTGCCTTTTTTGTGATAAGTCTTATGCGAAGATAGCGCGCCATCTTGAACAGAAGCATTCCAGTGAGCAAGACGTGGCCAGAGCGCTGGCATGTCCGAAAAAAACAAAGCAAAGAAGGTTGCAGTTAGACTACCTACGTAAAAAGGGGAACCGAGCACATAATATAGAGGCAATGAAAGAAGGGAAAGGAGTGGTGGTGCCTTGCAAGCAATCCAGTAGTGCCAGTGTAGACGCCAGAGACTACATGCACTGTGCCAACTGTCAAGGGCTTTTCAAAAGGAGGTTTCTTTGGAAGCATATGAAACGGTGTGCACTAGTGCAGAAATGTGGTAAAGCTAAGCCAGGAAGAACGCGAGTTCAGTCTCTGTGTGCAAATGCTCAGCCAGTCCCTGCCGGTGTGAGCACCAAAGTATGGAAGATGATCAACAACATGTGTCAGGACAACATTGCACAGGCAGTTAAAAACGACAGATGCATAATTGCTCTGGCAGAACAGATGCTTAACAAGAAGGGTGCGGCACAGGATGAGCATATCCGCACAACACTAAGAGAGCTTGGCAGATTAGTGGTGGCTGGACAGGAGGTCACTCCTCTAAAGAATATTGAGCAGTATGTCATGCCATCCAATTTTCATCATGTAGTGAGAGCAGTGAAAGAAGTCACAGGCTTTGATGAGGACACCAACACCGTTAAAAAGTCATCTCTGGCATTAAAACTTGGACATAGCTTAAAGAAGATTGCCGATTTAGTCGCATGTGAAGCCCTGGTATCAGGAAATCAAAAGAAAGCACAACTCATCGATAACTTCAGAGAAATCTACAAAACAAGATGGAACGAGTTCATTTCTGCTGCAGCTTACCGAACATTACATGAAGCGAAGTGGAATGCCCCGCAGCTCATTCCGTTTACGGAAGATGTAAATCAAATGCACCTCCATCTTGATCAGAAGCAAAACGAGTTCTACGACATCCTCTCTACTGACCAGAGCTCAAAAAACTGGACAAATCTTGCAAAGGTGACACTGACCAAAGTGGTCCTGTTTAATCGCCGTCGACAAGGAGAAGTTTCAAGAATGCTGTTATCAACCTTCTTGTCCAGATCGTCGACCCCTCTTCACGATGATGTAGCGCATGCTTTGACAGAAGTAGAACAAATGCTCTGCAAATACTTTACGCGCATGGAGATTCGGGGGAAAAGGGGCCGAAAAGTGCCTGTGCTGTTAACACCCGCTATGGTTAAAGCATTAGAATTGCTTGCAAAGGAGAGATCAGCTTGTGGAGTGCTACCAGAGAACATGTACATTTTTGCCAGGCCTGGGAGTACAACATATTTGAAGGGGTCTGACTGCATTCGTCTTTTCGCCAGGGAATGTGGAGCCAAGCAACCTCATACCCTCTCATCTACCAAACTACGGAAACAAGTATCTACCCTGTCAAAGGTGCTCAACCTAAACGATACAGAGCTTGACCAACTGGCTGATTTTTTAGGCCACGATGTTCGCATCCATAGACAATACTATCGCTTGCCAGAAGGAACTTTACAGTTGGCAAAAATTAGTAAAATACTGATGGCATGTGAACAAGGAAGGCTGGCTGAGTTCAAAGGAAAGAGTCTGGAGGAGATCTCTATTGAGCCCAATGGTAAGGAGATTGAGGGGGTAGGGTAAATATGTTTTTGGTAAATGTCCATGCATTGTGGTAATTTTAGCAATTTTTTTGATTGTTTCCAGAAACTGTTGAGGCAGACAAGTTGGATGATGTTGAAGAGAGTCTGGAAGAGATGTCCACTGAGGCCAGTGGTAAGGAATTTATATTTAACTGTAAATAATGTGACCATCTGTAGTGGACAGGAAGAGGTCTTTATTGAAACAGAAAAAGAAGAGACAGTATGAAATGCCCCCCTCATAAAATTAGGCTTGATTTCTCCATGGAAATGACCATTAACAACTTTACAACTTTACAATGTATTTGTTTCCAAATTGACAAAGACAAAATGTCCACTAAATTGATTATGATATTGATATTCTCATAGAGAATTTAAACAGTTTTGTCCAGTTTCATGAGGGGGGCTCATAATTTTGGCCTTAACTGTAGATTGACATGATACCATCTTGTGTTTTCAGGATCCAGCTCCTCTGCAGGTTGTATGACCATTCCAGAAGATTCTGGTATGTAGTTAGAAACAATTTTTTTTTCTGCTCAGATCTTTTCACAAGATTTACAACATTTCAGGGTATTTTGAAAAATTTGCATTTCCTCTAGGCTCATCAGTTCCAGGGATTCCGGGGAGACACGCGGATATTTCAGGTAAAGGATGTACAGGAAAACATTTCTGATCAAATGTATGTTAAATCTTATACTCAAGTTGGAATGCAACCTTAAGAATTGTTTTGGACAACTGTATTTAACATGTTGTTAAATAATTATTAAGTAGTTAATGTTATTGGCTGTATATTAACTAGTGTGAGGGGAGGGTGTGTATAATTGATACATGTGTTATTCTATTCTACTTTTTTGTATGTCAGAATCAAGCTCATGTTCTGAGGCAGTGCTACACCCTGACTCAGGTATTGTCTTCAAAAACCTAATTTCCTCAATGTTTTTCAGTTGGTCTTCCAGGGAGGAAAGTAACATAGAAGAACTCAAGTATACATACTGAATTGTTTCTTGAAAGAATCTTAAACATTTTCTATGATTTCTGTTCTTTTCATTTTGTCTTGTTTGTCTATCCTCTAGACTCATCAGTGGGACTGCAGGGCTGCTCCACCCCAAAACGACCAGCAGTTTCCATACCTTCATCAGTGTCATCAGGCAGCAAAGGTATTTTGGGGAAGACACAATGGGAAACAAGAACTCCCACACACTGTCCACTTTGCAGGCAAAATGTGTTTTGTTCAGATCTTTCGGTTATGGACCTTCATTAGGTTGTGATTACCTTCATTAGGTAATGGTACAGGAAAACAAAACTCAACACAACTACTTAAAGTTAGGTTGACCTGATGGGACGAATCAAGTCCTACTGCTGACTGACGTCAGTCAATCACAAAGTTTTCTGATTTGGCCACCTGCACACATTATCAGGTACGACGCACGTCCAAAGCAGAAACCTTTGTAAATGAGTGACTCAGTAGTAGGACTTGAGGCACTCGAGGATACAAATAAAAGAGTGTGTCATGTGTCTTCCAGATCGTGCAGCAAAAAGAAGATGGAGTGAGCAGGAAGTTGCTGCTGTGGAGTCAAAGTTGGGAAGGTATTGAGTAGGGCTGTTGACGAATATTCTTAATTCGAACATATGTTCGAATAGTTACAGATAAAGAGGACTTCAAAGGTGCCTTTGTAGTATGTATACTTCTACATTTAGCTGACACTCTTCTCCAGAGCGACTTACAGTTATTTAGGTACAGGATTTCAGTTACAGTCCCTGGAACAATGTGGGGTTAGGTGCCTTGCTCAAGGATGAGGGTGCAGGAGAGCACTAGTTATTCACTCCTCCACCCACATTCTTCCTACTGGAACGGGAGTCGAACCACTAGGCCACTGCTGCATGGCTTACTAAATGTTTGTGTCTTTGCCTGTATGTCCATGGTAGCACTTGTGTTTAACACTTTTGGCGGAATATTAAAGTTAATCCAATCCTGTCTTTATCCTATTCTAAGGCACATCAGACTGGGCAACACCCCTGGAAAGGAGGAGTGCATCAGAAGCTGTTCTGGTGCTCTAGTGAACAGAGACTGGAGGGCGGTTAAGTATTACGTCAGAAACAAGATTGTTTCTCAGTCTAGAAAAACTTGCTAAAACCTGTTGCTTTACCTTTTTTTCTTTTTTTGCACTGTCTAGGTGTTTTTTAGCATTTAGGAATGCACTGTTCCACTGTCTTTCTTGTGAATTCACACAGTAGTTCTCTAAAACAGATAGATATAATGGCTGAGAACTGTAAAGTGTAAATGTTACACTTAGTACTAAACCTGTTTCTTTGAATTTTTTATCTTTTCATTTTAAAATATGTTTCCGAATGTTTTTGTAAGATGTGCATAGTGTGCAGTGTGATGGCACTGCATTTTATTTTATTCATTTGTTTTTTTTTTTAAACAAGTCAGAGTTGACTGTTCTGTGCATAAGTGGTTTTTTCACTGTACCACTGCCTGTTTTTGTGTAGTTTCACACAAGCAGTCTTCTAAAGCAGACATAGTAACCTAAGACAGTGTGTAAATGTTACTTAGTACTGGAGTACTAAAACCTGTTGCCTTACATTTTCAAATGTTTCATTTTGGTAGGAATTATGTTTTTGTAAAGGTGTGAAGAATGTGCTCTATTCTAGTTTTAACCATCCACACCTATGAAAGGGGGTTGTTTTACTTATCCTCACCCCAATTTGTTGTTTTGAAACAATAAATCAACTTCAAAAAAGAGAACAGTATAGTATATTTATTAAAAGTAGTGAAATGTAGTTACATTGTCAGAAAGCTGTATGCATATAAAGTAAAAAAACAAGTAAAATTTATTTGTCCAGCAATTTTCACAGACAGAGGTCACAAGGTGCTTTGGCTAGTGGATCTAGATCTGTAGAGGTGGGTCTTCAGCTGGCTGTTAAAGCTGTCTACAGTCACAGAAACTCTGAAGGGGCATTCAAATGTGGTAAGTAGTGTGCTTAATATTCATAACCCACGGTCCTAACTTGGTTCACACACACCGGTTGGCCTCGCCTCGGGGGGCGGGCACAAGAAGTCCTAACATGCTGTCAAAAAGTGAGCTTTGGTTCCCATGTGTGTTTCCTCAGTCTCAAGTGAACATGTTAAAACTGATTTTTTTCTGAACCTAGTGGTGGCACTGTTGTGCCTCTATCATGTCAGGAAAGCAGGGTCCTCAGAATGGATGCTCCTACCCAGAGTCTTTACGAGGTCACAAATGCAAGAATGTGTGTGTGTGTATAATGTGTGTATAATGTATGTGTGTGTGTGTGTATAACGTGTGTGTATAATGTGTGTGTGTGTGTGTGTGTGTATAATGTGTGTGTGTGTATAATGTGTGTATAATGTGTGTGTGTGTGTGTGTGTATAATGTGTGTGTGTGTGTATAATGTGTGTGTGTGTGTGTTGTGGCTTCCACCGCAGTCTTGCGCGGAGCCACTTTGACAGGAGCAAAAGGCTTTTCGGACGCGTAGATTACTTAATACTGACAATATTTATTACGTTCGGAGAGAAAGGTACGCATCACAATTCATTCAGTACTACAATACTACTATGGACTACGGACTACGGTCAAAAAACTGTGTCCCTACTCCCGCCAGCTCAGTCAAAACTACCACCTGTTACCTGTAATTACATTCATAGGTGCACATCTAAGAAGGCGGAGTTCCATGACCTTACGTCACGTCACCAAGCACCCAGTGATACCATATACCCGTGTATTTAACCCAGTAAAATTCCCATTATAAATGTACATATACATATCATAAAATGAATGTCATTAAACATCATAAATGGCTCCAACATCCCGGCCCCTAATTGTCCATAATGTTCAACTGACAATTACCGCAATAAACATGGAGCCTAATTAAATGGCATTCAATTATATTCAGTTCAAATTTTTTTTGTTTATATATATTTTTTTTTTTCTTAGTTAGAGTCCATATACTACATGAAAGTTATAATCCAAAAAACAAAAAGGATCAAAACAAAAATCTTCTTTTCTTTTAAAGTGCAAAGAAAAAGACAAGGTCAGGGTCAATGTAAAGGTCAGTCAGTCAGGTCAGGCCTCAAGGAGAAGGCAAAGCTTGGTTATGGGCCTCTCCAGAATATTGTTCTTGGTCTGTATCTTTACTCTGCGGACATGACCTCTGCTGTCTGGAATGGTCTCAACTACTTTTCCCATAGGCCAAGAGTTGCGTGGTGAACTTTCATCCACAATCAGGACAATGTCATTAGGCTTCAGGTTCCTTCTCACCACATTCCACTTCTGCCGTTCTTGCATCAAGGGAAGATATTCTCTGACCCAGCGCTTCCAGAAGAGATCAGAAATATACTGCACCTGTTTCCATCTTCGTCTGGGAAAGCAGTCATTCTTATCATACACTCCTGGTGGCATCAGAGGTTTTCCCTTGAGCAGGAGCAGATGGTTTGGAGTAAGGGCCTCTGGATCACGTGCATCATCTGAAACTGCAGTAAGAGGTCTATCATTGAGAATTGTCTCAATCTCACATAGCACTGTCTGCAGGCTCTCATCATCCAATGTCTGCTGTTTGACAGTAGAGTAGAGGACTTTCTTGATGGTTCTAATAAGTCTTTCCCATGCACCTCCATGGTGTGAGCCAAAGGGGGGATTGAAAGACCATCTGATTCCCTCTGTTGACAGGTGTTGATGGATCTTGCCATGATTCAGATGAGTTAGTGATTCTCTTAATTCACGCTCTGCCCCTACGAAGTTTGTGCCATTATCGGAAAACATTTCCTGCACCTGACCCCTTCTGCACATAAATCTTCGGAGGGCAGAGATGCAGGAATCGGTATCCAGAGAATATGCTAGCTCCAGATGTATTGCTCTACTGACAAGGCAGGTAAATTAAACACCATACCTCTTTACCACAGACCGGCCCCTCTTTGCTTCTATTGGGCCAAAGTAGTCCACGCCCACGTAGGTGAAGGGAGGATGATCCGGTGTAGTGCGGCACAAAGGCAGGTCGGACATCTTTTGCACACTAGGGGGAGTGTGCCAGCGTCTACAGGAAACACATTCCTTTAAAATGTTTCTAGTTGCGGAATTGGCTTTGACAACCCAGTACTTCTGCCGAAGCTTTGACATCACTTGATTTCTGCCACCATGACCCACTGAAAGGTGAATGTGGCGAATAATCAGTCTGGTAAGATGGCTGTTTTTGGGTAGAATGGCTGGATGTTTGAATTCCTCTGGCATAGCCATCTTATTCAGTCTTCCACCCACTCTCAGTATACCATCCTGAAGGTAAGGGTCAAGTTTATAAAGCTTGCTGGTTTTCTCAACAGAGTTCTTTTCCGCTTCCAGTGCTGCAATCTCCTTTTGGAAGTGTTGCTGCTGAACACAACGTAGAAGTGCCTCCTCTGCCTGTAAGAGATCGTCAACTGACAGAAGTTCATAGGTCTGTGCTCTGATCTTATCACACTGCTGGACAGAGAGTGCTGAGGCTTTCCTCTTCTTACTTAAATGTATGAGGAGATCTTTGAATTGAAGAAGTCGTGCTGTTGCTCTTTTGAGGCGATTCCATGAGGAGAAGTGCTCTATGAATTCAGCGACTGGATCATGGGCTTCTGCTGCAGCTGCGCCAAAAACTGCCACAGTCTTTTTGACCTCTGGGTCATCATCAGAGAGAGAGGTGGATATCTCTGGGTATTTTGGCCAGGTTTCCTCTGGCTGTGTCAAGAAGGCTGGACCACGTAGCCAATGTTCAGATCTAAGGAACATCTCAGCTGTAAGGCCGCGTGAGGCATCATCTGCTGGGTTAAGAGCACTATTCACATAACGCCATTGGGACTTCTCCGACAGGCCTCTAATGGTGGATACTCTGTTTGCCACATACGTTTGAAAGCGGCATGTGTCATTCAAGATGTATTTTATGACAGTGGTGCTGTCAGTACAGTAAATTGGAGGCTGAAGAGAGTATTCAAGCTCTTTTTCCAGCATTCTGTTAATGCGAACTGCCAGGACTGCTGCGGCAAGCTCTAGCCTAGGGATGGTGATTGACTTCAACGGTGCTACTCTTCCTTTACCCATCACAAAGGCAATATGGATGAGACTTCTGGAGTTGGTAAATCTCAGGTAGCTTGCTGTGCCATATCCCACCTCACTGGCATCACAAAAATGGTGCAGCTGTGCGTGGCAGACATCTCCAAACTCCTTTGGCCTGTAACATCTACTGATGTTCAGGCTTGTCAACTGGTCCAGTCCATCCAACCAGGTCTCCCATCTGTCGGAGTAGGCAAGCGGAATCTCTGAGTCCCATCCACAGCTTCCTCTGCAGAGTTCTTGCATCATCCTCTTCGCTGGAAGGATCAAAGGTGCCAGAAATCCAAGGGGATCGTAAACAGAGTTAGTGACTGAAAGTATGCCTCGCCGTGTGTATGGCTGTTGCTTTAGGGAGACTTTAAAGCATAATGTGTCTGAACTGATGTTCCATTGAACACCAAGAGCACGCTCTAGAGGCACCTCACTCTTCTCCAAGTTGACATCTGTAATGTCCTTCAAAGCTCTGTCTTCTTCTGGGATTGACGCCAGCACAGATGCACTGTTGCTCACCCACTTAGTTAATCTAAAGCCTCCAGTGGCACACACAGCTTTCAACTCTCTAGCAAGCTGTATAGCCTGCTTCTCAGAGGCAACGGATTTCAGACAGTCGTCGACATAAAAATTATTTTTGATGGTACTCAGTACATCGGTAGCCACTTTGCCCTCATTGTCTATGGCAGCTCTTTTCAGAGCATAATTGGCACAGCTTGGTGAGGAGACGGCACCAAAAAGATGTACTACCATTCTATATTCAGTGAGAGGCTTATTGACATCACCATCAGGCCACCACAGGAAACGCAGGAAGTCAACGTCATTTTCAGGGATTCTGACTTGATGGAACATGCCCTCAATATCTGCCATCATGGCCACTGGTTCCTGTCTGTATCGGAGTATGACACCAAGCAGTGTGTTTGTCAGATCAGGTCCTTGCAGTAGCTGAAGGTTCAATGAGGTGCCCTGAAAAGATGCAGTACAGTCGAAGACTACACGAATTTTGTGTTTTTTCTTGTGGTAAACTCCATGATGGGGTATGTACCATACTCTGCCATCACTTCTAGCCAGCTGATCATCAGGTACCTTTTCAGCATGGCCTTTGTCCAACATGGCCTTCATGAAAGTTGTATAATCGGAATGAAAAGCCTTGTTCTTTGAGAGCTTCCTCCGCAATGTCATAGCTCTCAGCTCTGCTACAGCCTTGTTGTTAGGCATGGACAGGTTCTCATCACGAAAAGGCAATCTCATCACATAATGACCATTTTTCTTTACAGCTGACTCATCAGCAATTCTCAAGAACTTCTTGTCCTCAAATGACGGCTCCGCCTTCTCCTCATACATCCTTTCTGGGAAGTCAGAGTTGTATTGGTTGACAAGCAGCTCTTCCAATCTTGCCACAGAGATTCTATTAGAAGAGATGTGAAGTCGGCCATGTTCATCTGTAAGCGAACGGTCACTCAATGGGCCATTAATAAGCCATCCTAAGCAGGTCTTAACAGCATAAGGGCCATCTCCTTGGCTATGAATGATTCTCCAAGGCTCTAGTGCCCTTGAGGCATTGGCTCCAATGAGCAGACCAATATCTGCTTTAATGGTGGTAAGTTGAACATCTTTCAGATATGGCCACTTTTGTATGTCTTTGTCTGTGACAATGTTTGCATGACTCACTGGGATTCTGGACTGAGTGAAGACTTCAGGTAGGTGTATAAACTCTGTTCCATCAAGACTGCTCACCTCTAGTCCATTCACACGGTAGGTATTCACAGCTCTTTCTTGGCCCATAGTTCTAAGCAGGATTTCTGTTCTTCTGCCCTCCATATGGAGCTCCTCCATCAGCTTCTCAGTGCAGAAACATGCAGAGCTTCCAGAGTCAAGAAATGCATATGTTTGTATAACGTTATTGCCTTTAACAGATTTTACCTTTACAGGTACAATAGCAAGCTTACAGTCAGAAGCACCGGCCCCAGTATGCTTCGTAGACATAGCGATAGCCACTGGATTACTGCTGTTAGCTGTAAGGGCAGCCGGCTGTTTCGCATGACCACTAAGGCTAGTCTGTTGAGCAGAAGGCCTTTGCTGTGAGACGGGTTGCTGATGGATATGCAACACTGTAGGGTGCCTTTTCTGACATGTTTGACAAGTCAGACGCTTCTTGCATTTGTTGCTCATATGACCCTTAACGAGACAAGCGAAACACATACCGTTATCTTTTAAGTACTGAACCTTTTCTTTATGTTGCTTTGCTGCCATCTTGTGGCAGGAGTCCATAAAGTGGTCTCCTTTACAGAAGAAACATGGCTTGGAGAAGGCCACTCTAAAGGGGTTCTCTGAATGATTCTGTGGCTCCTCAACTCTCTCCTCATTCAGTGGTGTATGGACTGTAAGTGGGGAGATAGTGGTAGCAAAGCTTTTTCTGCTTACAGACCTCTTCTGTTGCTCAGTTATTTTTACAGTCTTTGCAGATGGCTGTTGAAGAGAGCCGAACACTGGATCCACCAATATTTTAGCTTGACGCTCAAGAAATTCCACCACATGATTAAATGTAGCTCTTCGTTGCGTATTTTCCAGTATTTCACACGCTTTAACTCTCCATCGTTCTTGTAACTTGTATGGCAGTTTTGATAGTATAAGCTTTAAGGTGGATGGAGTGTCAAGCTCACACATGTCTGGAAGATCTCTGGCTACATTACAACAGCTTCGTAAATACAGGGCATAGCTATAAAGCTTTTTTCCGTCCTCAGACTTGATGCTATTCCAACTTAAGGCCTTTTCAATATACGCAGTTGTTAGACGATAGGAATTTCCAAAGTGAGTATCAAGCAGCCTTTTAGCTTCCACATATCCACGATTTACATCCATATGCAGACAGCTTCGGACTAGCTCCTGTGGCTGACCTGAAGTATATTGCTCAAGATAGTAAAGCCGATCCACATTACTGTCTGTTCTATCTTCCACACAGTGTTCAAAGGCCTGGATGAATGGACGATAGCTCAGAAGATCACCATTAAAAGTTGGTATTTCTTTCTTAGGGAGTGAAAATTGCCTTTGTTGCGCCATGACTAAATGTACAAGATCATTTTGCGCATCATTTTGCATATTCTGTGGCATCTGTGAAGGTTGTAGTCTGGGCAGTGGATCTGGTGGAAGAGTAACATGGTCCCTTGGATGACTCCTTCTTATAGGCTGATCAACATGCATTGTTCCTAATGATGTTGCTTGTGAAGTTGTTCCTTGTTGGTAAGTATCAGTAAATGTCGGTCTTGTTTGTTGTTGTGGTCGTTCCATAATTCTCTGAAGAGGGGTTTTTGGCACTGCACCCAGATGCACAAATTCAAAAGGAGACTTTTCTGCATAATTCTCAAAATATTCATTCATTTTGTCTCCTTGTGGCTGTGAGGTGATATCACTAGTGGAATGAAGTTGAACGCTTGCTTCATAATTTTCAAACACCTTTAATTTTGCATCAGTGGCAGCAATATCACTTTGGATTTCTATAAGTTCCATTTTACTTTGGAGTTTTGCTCTTTCGAGTTCAAGTGCATGCTTTTGTTGTAGGCCTGCTACTTTTGCTGCCAGAGCCGCTTTCTCAGCCTCAGCTTTTGCGCGCATAGAGGAAATAGAAGAGGCCTTTGATCCAGCTCGAGATACACTGTCTTCAGGAGCAACCTTGATCTGTGGATCTAATTTTAAATGCAGCCATTTTTCAACATCATGTACGTAGTTGTCGAACACACTCATTTTAGGTTCAAACCATTCAATGCGATCTTCTTCCTTTTCCTCTTCGGACAGAACAGCACTAACAAATGCGTGCGCTTGGCCGAATTTACTCATAGCAGTCTTCAACGCATCAATACTATCTTTTACCATTAAAACATTTACAAACTTAGACTCCAACAAGGCCTTCGTGTCGTTTAATTTCCTTGTACATACTCCCAGCTTTCCAGAACGAGTTGCAATTAAAGCTTTCGGATCCTTTTGTTCCGTTTGTTCCACTGTTTCAGTCATTTTTTTCCCTTTACGATGCGCAGCTTGATTTAAGCCGTTACAATTATTATTTACAGGGATCTCAGCGATCTGTTTGCAGCATTCAATGTCCCTTACAACATTCAATGTCCATGCATGTTGTACAATATTTATAATTGCCGTCGGAATGTTTGCTTAGTGTTTTGATTCACAAAGCCGGTGTGTCGGCAACTTCGGAGAATACACTTGTACTCACTGACCAAAGCGCTTTCGAATGCATCAAATACTTTCTCCCACGCGTGCTGCCTGTGTTGGTGGTTCAAAGCCTTTGTTCAGGAGTATTTCCAACTTTTCCTTGGCTTGTTTCCTGGGAGTTAAATCCACGGCGACTTCCTTGTTTGGTATGGGAGTTTTTTGACTTAATCTTGTGGCTTCCACCGCAGTCTTGCGCGGAGCCACTTTGACAGGAGCAAAAGGCTTTTCGGACGCGTAGATTACTTAATACTGACAATATTTATTACGTTCGGAGAGAAAGGTACGCATCACAATTCATTCAGTACTACAATACTACTATGGACTACGGACTACGGTCAAAAAACTGTGTCCCTACTCCCGCCAGCTCAGTCAAAACTACCACCTGTTACCTGTAATTACATTCATAGGTGCACATCTAAGAAGGCGGAGTTCTATGACCTTACGTCACGTCACCAAGCACCCAGTGATACCATATACCCGTGTATTTAACCCAGTAAAATTCCCATTATAAATGTACATATACATATCATAAAATGAATGTCATTAAACATCATAAATGGCTCCAACAGTGTGTGTGTATAATGTGTGTATAATGTATGCGAGTGTGTGTGTGTGTATAATGTGTGTGTGTGTATAATGTGTGTGTATAATGTGTGTTTTTAATGTGTTTGTGTATATAATGTGTATGTATAATGTGTGTGTGTATGTGTGTATATTGTGTGTATTTATAATGTGTGTGTGTATATTGTGTGTATAATGTATGCGAGTGTGTGTGTGTATAATGTGTGTTTTTAATGTGTTTGTGTATATAATGTGTGTGTGTATGTGTGTGTGTGTGTGTTTAATGTGTGTATAATGTGTGTGTGTGTATAATGTGTGTGTGTAAAATGTGTGTGTATAATGTGTGTATAATGTGTGTGTGTATAATGTGTGTACAGATGGCTAGCTTTCCCGATGCTCATTTAATTCTCACAAGTCGAGATTCCTGCAGTCGCGAGAAGTGTTTACCACTGCCGCCGCTAGGGACAGCATAGGACCACAAAGGT
>CM050221.1:44257500-44260000 GCA_027475355.1 Coilia nasus | reverse complement strand
TCTTTAGCAGCGCTAGCCTAAAGACACACACACAAACACACACACACACACACAGACACACACAGACACACACAAACACACACACAGACACACAGACACACACAGACACATGTATTAAAGGTCGCACTGCATCGTTTTTTTTTCCATTAATGTTGCGGTGAATATAGAGAGATTGAGGTAATGATAGATAGATAAAGAAATAGATAGATAGATAGATAGATAGATAGATAGATAGATAGATAGATAGATAGATAGAACAAAAGATAGATAAACACATAGATAAATGGATAGATACACATATATTTATAAACGCACACTTCTCCCCCCCCCACCCCAACCCCCAACTTGGTTGTCCAAGAATTTGACCCAAAGTTTAAGAATAACTCGTGTCCTACTTAGACAGAGAGACACACACACATACCACCCCCCGCCCACACACACACACACACACATTACCAACCTCCAATCAATTGTATTTTACTTTATTGACTTTATTATTATTATCAATTTGTTGCCCACAAATCCCTACTTTTGTGGTGTCTGGTTTCCCCATGTTAGTGGGGACATTTGAGTCCCTTTTGGTAAGTTTACAAAGTACACACACACACACACACACACACATTTAAAACAATAACTAAACTATTTAAAAAGTGCATACATAGCTTAGCATTGTCAATGGCAGTGGGCTAGACCAGTTAGCATAATCAATAAAAGTGGGTTAGATCATTTAGCATATAGCTTAGCATAATCAATGGAAGTGGTTTAGACTAGTTAGCGTATAGCTTAGCATAATCAATGGAAGTGGGTTAGACCAATTAGCGTATAGTTTAGCATAATCAATAGAATTGGGTTAGACCAGTTACCTTAGCGTAACCAAAGGAAGTGGGTTTAGACCAGTTAGCGTACCTCTCTTTGATGGACAGTGAGCTCATCTCTGCCGGTTCTCCTTCACCTCTGGAAGCCCCTTCAACTCCTCCGACACCTCCCGGTTCCCCTCCGAGTCCTCTGTAGGCCTGAGGTTTTGGGTACGGTATGGGGGGAGGGGCGTGCGGTTGCTGCTCTTTCTTGAACGCCTGGTTCGGACCGCCCAAACCTTCTCGATGCTCCTCTCGGAATTGATGATGATGGTCTTCTTTCGAAAGATGATACTCCTGCCTCTGCGGTTGGATAGATGGATGGATGGATGGATGGATGGATGGATGGATGGATGGATGGATGGATGGATGGATGGATGGATGGATGGATGGATGGATGGATGGATGGATGGATGGATGGATGGATGGATGGATGGATAGATAGATAGATAGATAGATAGATAGATAGATAGATAGATAGATAGATAAAGATAGAGATAGATAGATAAAGATAGAGATAGAGAGATAAAGATAGAGATAGAGAGATAGATAGATAAGCCAGGATAGATAGATAGATAGATAGATAGATAGATAGATAGATAGATAGATAGATAGATGGATGAACCAGGAGAGAGAGAGAGAGATAGATAGATAGATAGATAGATAGATAGATAGATAGATAGATAGATAGATAGATAGATAGATAGATAGATAGATAGATAGATAGATAGATAGACAGATGAACGGGCATAAATAGATACTTTTAATATCCCCAAAAAAGTCTGATATCCTTAATCGATCTTCTATCAATCATTCTTCTATCCTTAAGCAATATCCTTAATTACAGATCAAACCATTTTCTCTCACGAACCTGTTGCTGTTCGTCTTTATACAGATAATATTCTTGTTTTTGCTGCTGCTGGACTTCCTGTTTATAATGCTGCTGATGGTGCTCAACTTCCTGTTTGTGTTGTAGCTTTTGTACTTCCTGTTTATGTTGCAACTGTTGCTGATGCACTTCCTGTTTACATTGTTCAACTTCCTGTTTATGCTGTAGCTGCTGCTGCTGTTGTTGTTGTAAGGGGCTGTGGAAAGGTGGCGGCGATTCCACAAGAAAGGAAGTTGGGGGAGGGGGGCTAAAGAGAGGCTTTGGGTAAGTCGGCGGGGGTAGTAGAGGACCTTGTTGTTGTTGTTGTTGTTGCCTTAAATGGGGAGGAGTCTGCTGCAGCTGCTGCTGCTGTTGTTGAGCAGGAAGTGGAACAGGAAGTGGAAGGGGAGGGGCTACTTGCTCCGGAGGTGTGGCTTGTGGTCGCAAAATGTGTCCCTGCTGTTGTTGTGGATGTTGATGTGGAATCGATTGTTGTTGTTGTTGTTGTGGATATTGTTGACAAGGAGCTTGCCTATACTGCGGCGGTGTTTGTTGTTGTTGTTGCTGCTGATGTTGTTGCTGTGGAAACTGAGGGGAAAACGGAGGTGCGACGGCTTGTTGCGATTGGATAGGCTGCGAAAGAGGCGGGGCTTGAAGCTGAACTCGAGGTTGGACGGGCAAAACAGGAAGTTGTTGTTGTTGAGCTTGGGGACCCGAGACTTGTTGCGGAGAAATCAACGGAGCTTGTTGTTGTTGTTGATGATGATACCTGATGGGC
>CM050221.1:44247500-44255000 GCA_027475355.1 Coilia nasus | reverse complement strand
GTTGATATTGTAAACACACACACACAAATTACAATGTAATATAACTGGAGCCAGTAAGGGAATGCATTTTTGCTTTTTTGCCTGTTGATTAATGTATGCATTCATAACGTAATGTCATCATGTCGTGTAATAAGTTATGTCAATAACGTAATAAGTCATTATGTTAAAATCCTTTGATAACGTAATAACATTTTGTCGATAACATAATAAGTTATTAAATTATTGGCCTAAAATGTTCAAATCATTTGACAGCATAATAAAATGTAGTCAATAACGTAATGAGTTATTAAATTGTTGGCCTGCTATTTTAACATTTTGCTGATAACATTTTAAGTTATGAAATTATTGGCCTAAAATTTTCAAATCCTTTGACGGTGTCATAAAATTTTGTCAATAACGTAATAAGTTATTAAATTGTTGGTCCAGTATTTTAAACTCCTTTGACAACGTCATAAAATTTCATCGATAACGTAAGAAGTCATTACGTTAAATGGTATAGTACTATAAAAAATCATTTGACAACGTCGTACAATTTGCGTATGTTGCACACACACACATTATACACATACACACACACACATACACACCTCAATGCAAAAGACACACATTATATACACACACAAAGACACAGCTCAAAAATCATACTCAAAGTTCATTTGTTTATGAATATTAATATTCGAATAATATTCGAACATATATTAATAATATTTTGACCATTGAATGCCGTCAGTGAGACCTATATTGTTATCAAACTTAAGTTGACAGTGCATCAGTCAATATCAGTAGACTACGTAAACGAAAGGCTAAATATTTATGCGTGCTAAATATGCATTATTATTGAGCAAACAAGATATTCAGTGTCGGAGTGAAGATGTAATGAGCGGAATATAACAGAAGATGTTGTTACAACACAGTTATGCTTACTGGAATCTTTCGTGCACCTAATCAATGATGCTTTTGAAAGAACAACACGGTGTGACGACTGTTTTTTAATTCACAGTCAGACATGTCACTTGCCTCGTGATTTTCCCCTCTTGCTTTGGAAAGCCAAAGTAACGCCACACAGTGTGGTATCAAGCACCGCACTCTTGCTTTTCAAACTGTCAGAAGTGTAGATTTAAAACTCCTAGCGAAGCGCGCTTTTATGCAAAATAGGCGCGAACCAGGACGCTAACCTCACCTGACAGGAACAACTTCACCAGCTGGAATCTGAATTGAAAACAACGTTTACACGCAAACATATGTACAAAAAATAATACCCATAACAGGTTTGAATATTAAGGACTGCCATTCGAATATCTCTAATTTTTTAAATATTCGAATTATATTCGAATAACGAAGTTCGGAGTCAAAGCCCTACAGCACACATCCATTCTCTGTCACCCACTCACCTCTCTCTCTCTCACACACACACACACACACTCATCCTTCACAGTCTTGATTTACCAATGCAACACACACACACACACTCAAACACACACACAGACAAAATGTCTGAATTGCATCCTGTGACACTAATACACATACACACACAAACACACAAGATACATTCTTCAGATTAGCACAGCTATCAGGAACCCCTTACACACACACACACACACACACACACACAGTAGTGGACTGCTACCCTTATGGGGACCTCCCATTGACTTCCATTATAATACAACTAAAGAATGTTACCAATGTAACATGTACCAATGTAACCAAACCCATTCCTAACCCTAACCCGTCAGTAAAAGCAATGTTTTTGCACTTTTAGTTTTTAGTCATTAGCAACAAAACAACCAAGAAAAAACACTGTGAGATTGGCGAGGACCTCAATTTTGTCCCCACAAAACCCACCTGGTGTCTGAATTTCCCATCTTACAGGGGACGTTGTGTCCCCACATGTATAGCAAGGCAAAGGCAAACACACACACACACACACACACACAAGCCACCTTCTTCAGATTAGCACAGCTATCAGAGAGCTCTTACACACACACACACACACACACACACACACACACACACGCACACACACACACACAGAAACACACACACACAAGCCACTGTCTTCAGATTAGCACACCCATCAGTAAGCATTTTCACACACACACTGATACACACTCACACACACACAGATACACACACTCATACACTCTCTCTCACAAACACACACACACAAGCCACATTCTTCATATTAGAACACCTATCAAGCAGCCCTTACACACACACACTGAAACTCTCACACACACACACACACACACACACACACACTCACAAGCCACCTTCTTCAGATTAGCACACACACACACACACACACACACACACACACACACACACACACAATGTCTGAAATGCATCCTGTGACACTAATACACACACACGCACACACAGATACACACACACAAGCCACCTTCTTCAGATTAGCACACACACACACACACACACACACACACCCCTTACCCGATTCGACGTTTCCGCTGTCGGCTTGCCGGTGTGATGGTGTGTGTGCCGAAGGAGTGCCTTGCTGCACTTCGTGGGCGTGTGTGTGCGTGTGTGTGTGTGACGGCGCGCGCGTGCGTGTGTGTGTGTGTGTGTGTGTCTGGGTCTTCGATGCAGCAGCAGACTCTGCCTCTGTCTGTAATGCAGTCTTTCTCTCCCTCTCTTTCTCCTTCTCTCTCTCCCTCTCTCTCTCCCTATCCTTCTCTCTCTCCCTCTCTCTCTCCCTCTCCTCTCCTTTCACAATGCCCTTCTGTCGTTCCCACTCTCTCTCCTTCTCTCTCTCCCTCTCCCTCTCTCTCTCCCTCTCGGCGGCCAGACGCTCCAATTCTTCCTTGTGTGCGGCGTCCTTCTGGTCTTCTCCGCGAGCCGATTGGTCGAGAGCGTCCGGAGGGGGCGGGCTCAAAGCCTCGAAGCTGTCCGATAGGCTGAAGTACCGGACCCCTCCCTCTCCTCCTCCGTAGTAGTGGCGTTCTCGAAGCTCGTTGGTCAGTTCGGAGGAAGGGGGCGGACTGAGCGGGTGATTGACAGCAGGGGCTGCTGTTGCTGGGGTGCTTGTGGTCATGGTAACAGAAGCCTTAGAGACGGTTGCTAAGGATGCTGACAGAGGCTTTACCTAGAAAATCAGAAATGAATGAATGTTACATCAAAATTTAAATAATTTTAAACTGTAAAATACTGGAAAATATTTTAAATGAAAAAAATAAAAAATAAAATTATTTTAGAATGTTAGTTTTTTTTTAGAAAATATTTTACATGAAAAATAAAAAAATATTTTAGAATAGTAGTTTGTTAGAAAATATTTTAAGTAAAAAATAAAAAACAAAACTATTTTCAAATGTTAGCTTTTAAAAACTATTTCAAATAAAAAATAAAATAATTAAATAAATGTTACATTTTTAGAAAATGTTTTTAAATAAATAAATTTATTTTAAAATATTCGTATTTTAGAAAATATTAGAAAATTAGAAAATACCATGAGTATATTTAAATATAACACACACACAGACACACACACACAGATGTTGTAGACACAAAAATTATAGAGACACACACACACACACACACATACACACACAGACACACACACACAAACACACACACCTTCATAACTTCCTCTTGCGTTATTGGCTGAGTGTTGGCGCGGGCGGGGTTTCGGCGCTGGGGACTCTCTCCTATTGGCTGGCCCTCGGGAAGTGGGAGGGGCTCTCCCGCTGTGATTGACAGGCGATTGAAGAGGGCCATCTTCTCAGCCAAGCTGAGAGCGGATTGGTCGGTCTCGTCAGGGGGAGGGACTTCCTGTTGCTGCTGCTTCTGAGAAGAGTCCTGGGGTGGGGGGGGGGGCGGGCTGGTCCTTCGAGCTGGAACTACAAATACACACACATATACACGCACACACATATTAATATACACACACACACACACACACACACACACACAACACAAACACATACACACACAAGATGTAAACATACACATGCACACATGAACACACATACACACACATATAAACGCACACACACAAACACACACTCATTAATGGTGTCTATACGACGTCATTTCCGGAACAGCAGCAAACGCCGGAACGAAAGAAGAAACTATCCAGCAAAAAGCTAAGTTTTCTACAAAGCTTTACAAACACCTTTCTCAATTACTTACTACAATCTCTGTTTAAAAACTTACTTAGCTGCATCAAGTCAAATTATACTTCACCACATACACCTGTTCATTAGCGCTAAATACACCGCACATTCAGCTTGTTTTTAGCATTACCTAGCATCCTAAACTATTAAGCTAACTCGGTAAAAGCAGCTGCATACTACTATAAACACGTAAACATCCTATAAATTACAAACACCAACATGGATACACTGGATTGCAGCTGCAGGGGCCCTCTGCTCCTCCACGAAGCCAACATGGTGATTGATTCTCTTAAAAGAGACATTCGCCGGCTTACAAACGACCTAGTTAGGAAAGATACACTTATCTCTGCATACGGTTCCACTCTACGAGCCCAGGCTCAAAGCCGAATTGATATGTCGTTTCAGACTAAATTCCCTGAAGAACCTGCCACCACCTCGCAGCCGGCATGCTCGACCCCACAACAGAACCAACCCTGGACCGAAGTTGTCGCTCGCAGTCAAAGGGGAGTACTGAAGAGATTCTCTCCACCTCCTTTCAATCCTTTCAATCTTTCAAACCGGTACTCAGTGCTAGCCGATAGTAACGTAGCCGACCCTGCTCACACCATTCCTCTTCCCCCACAGCATCGCTCGGCGGAGCAGTCGAGACCGACTGCTCCGCCTCCGAAGCCGCCTGCTCCGAGACGAGTCGCCCGAGAGAGACCCCGCCACCCCCCGTCCTCCACCCGACCAGTCGCGGTCCTCGTAGGGTCCTCCATGGTGCGCCATGTGACCCTACCGAGGAGCGAGACGTGGTGCCTGCCCGGAGCCCGTGTGGAGGACGTCCAGACCAGGGTGCCCGAGGTGGTGGAGCAGCACCCGACCGCCTCTGCAATCGTGGTCCACGTCGGGTCGAACGACATCAGGCTCCAGCAGTCCGAAAAACTTAAGTCCGATTTTACCTCTCTAATTCAAACCATACTCGCTACTGGCAAAAAATGTATCGTCTCAGGCCCTATCCCATCTGCTTGCTTCTCAGACATGCAGTTCTCTCGTATCCGCCAGCTCCACGCGTGGCTGGTGGGGTACTGCAGTCGCGAGAGGGTCCCTTTCGTGGACAACTTCGGGAGCTTCTGGAGAAGACGCAGCCTGTTCGCCCGAGACGGACGACACCTGAACAGGGCTGGGGCGAGCCTGCTAGCTAGCAACCTGGAGCTAGCTCTGGAAGCCCATCACACGCCACGCTGACAAGTAAGCTCCAAGCCAGCACATCTCAATAGCAACTTAGTCCGAGATAATGATATATCTTTCCCCCTTACCACCAGTGCTCGGAATACAGTGTGCTTGGCTCAGTCAGATAATCTGCTCCACAAAATTCCTTCCCTTATAACCCACCATAGGAAACGTAAGCATAAAACCACAGGCTGCATACCTAACAATCTAATTAATATCCAGCTCGGGCGCTGGGTAAATAAGACTAAAATCGTCATAAATGCTGCTGTCCTTAATGTAAGGTCCCTCACCAACAAGAGTTTCTTTATAAATGATTACATCTCGGAAAATAAACTACACCTTATGTTCCTTGTGGAGACCTGGTTAAAAGAAGAAGGGGCTGCCACCCTTATTGAAGCCTGTCCCCCTAACTATAAATTCTATCAATCGATAAGAGACAATAAAAGAGGTGGCGGTATAGCTGTCATCTTCTCCGATAAACTCAGCTGTAACGAGATAAATTTAGGCACCTTCACGTCATTTGAGTACCTAGCGATTAAAGTTAAAACCGATCACAGCTTACTCCTTATCACGCTATACAGACCGCCAAAAAGTTCACCAACCTTTTTATCTGACTTCTCCACCCTCGTGTCAGCGGTACTTACAAACTACGACAGAATAATTATCACGGGAGATTTTAACATTCATGTTAATAAAAGCGGTGACTCAAATGGCAAAGACCTGCTAAACACCTTGGATGGTTTTGGGCTACACCAGTACGTAACAGAAGCCACCCATCAACTAGGAAACACGCTCGACCTAGTAATATCGCAACCCGCAAATATTAACAACATTTCCGTATCGGATATAGCCATCTCCGACCATTACTGCGTCTTATTTGAATTCCCATTTACTATACATAGCAATAGAGAGACCGGTGCAACCCACAAACGATGCATAAATGAATCAGCGCAACAAAAAATCACCGAACTTATTAGCTCCCGCGACCTCCTCAATGGCCACAAATCGCTCGATGAAATGGTGGCTGGCTTTAATAGCAACCTAAAGGAAATTTTAGACGAAGTTGCTCCTTTAAAAACAAAACGCAGCTCACGAGTTAAAACCTCACCATGGATAAATGAGTCAGTAAGAGAGAAAAAAAGGCAATGTAGAGCAGCAGAACGAGCATGGAGAAAATCTAAATTAGAAGTCAATCGTATAATCCTTAAAGAACATATTATCACCTATAACAATACAATACGCACAGAAAGAAAGAACTATTTATCAAAAATTATCACAGACCATCACAACAACACACGAGTATTATTCTCTACAATTGAAAAAGTACTAAATCCTGGGCCAGTCTGTGATATGCTTAGTCTAGCCACCACTCCAAAATGCGAAGAGTTTGCAGAATTCTTCACAAACAAAATACTCGCTATTAGAGCAGAAATCATTCGAGACCCTAACTACCTACAAGATGCCCCTATTAAGGAACCACCGACCCTACAGACTTTTAGCGCCATTACGGAAGACGATCTCTATAAACTTATTAAACATAGCAAGCGGTCAACATGCAGCCTTGACCCTATTCCCACTTTTCTCATGAAAAATAATTTTAATTATATCTCCACACCCCTATTACAGATCATTAACACCTCCATTCTCACAGGTATTTTCCCAAGCGCCTTTAAAACTGCTGTAGTGAAGCCATTGCTAAAGAAACCAAATTTGGACTATAACACACTAAACAACTATAGACCAATCTCCAACCTCCCATTTATAAGCAAAATACTCGAAAAGGCTGTCTTCTTACAGCTCAACCAATTCCTTAATGAAAACGACATCCTAGAAAAATTCCAATCAGGCTTTAGAGCAAATCATAGCACAGAGACTGCTCTAACCAAAATAGTAAACGACCTCAGACTCAGTACAGCCACAAACAAAGTCTCTGCCCTAGTCCTCTTGGACCTAAGTGCCGCCTTTGACACAATTGATCACAACATACTACTACATCGTCTCAAAACTTGGGTGGGCCTCTCAGGCCATGTACTAAAATGGCTTGAGTCATACATCACCAGAAGACAATTCTATATTAGTTTAGGAGATCATATATCTAAAAATCACGACGTACCCTTCGGTGTTGCTCAAGGCAGCTGCCTTGGCCCCCTGCTTTTCTCAT
>CM050221.1:44220000-44242500 GCA_027475355.1 Coilia nasus | reverse complement strand
CTTGAGGAGGTTGACAGAGCAGCAGTTGCATGCAAGCTGTGCATTCTCCTTTCTTTGGAAGTCCGTATGAAAGAACAAACAGCGTTTTTGGTTTCCTTGATACGACATGAACTGTGCCGTCGGCGTTTGATATTACAAGCAATTGAGGACAACGAGACTTGTTGAGAGCAGGCGATAGAAAGCCTCGACGTTCAGTATGGATGAAAATCAGGGACAGAAGCTTCTGGGATCGAGTGGTTTTACATGCGCAGTAGGGCTGTCAACATTGCTCAAAAATGATTTTCGAATATTCGCTCCAAATAAAACACAAATATTCCAACTACACCAAGTATTTCTTTTGCCTCCGACATTCCAAAGCGCAAGTGCACCTTCGAATTGCTTTTCTAACTAAAACTATTCGAATATATATTCGAATTTCGAATATTCCTTGCCAGCCCTAATGCGCAGTACACGAATCCAAACCAATAACCGTGCACAAGGCGGCACCAAGCGGATTGTAACCGGCTCAAGCCAGGGGTTGCAATCGGATTCGCGAAACCAATCCCTATACGATCCTTAGCCTGGGCACATGAAGTCGATACGATCCCAAACCATTTCCAATCGGATTCAACTCCTCCATGTGCACGCAGTGACTGATCTTCAGACAGCCAATTTTTTACCTTTACATAGTTATCTTGACAATAAAAATCGAGATGTTTTTTTGAACACCTTTTGTTTGCATAAAAAAGCGAAAAAATATATATTTTGAAGATTTTCTACCAAATGTAACCTATTTGTACCTTAAAATTCGAATTTGCGACTTCAAAGTCATTTTGCCAATCACATCCTCTGGCTCAGGGCTGGTGAATTTGGTTTACCACTTGACTTTTTTTCCCATAACCCTCAGGATCTCAGGAAGAAGTTTAAAATTATTGTCTGTGTCCAACCTGATCAGCAATGGCTCGCTGCGAGAGGCCTTGCTGATGCAGCTCAACAACCCGACCGCGTTCAAAGAGAGAATGCTTTTTTGCCTTTGCCATCAGGAGGTTGTGACAGTGTGGATATCTGACAGAAAATGACACTGAATCCACATTTTTGTGACGATTTGGACTTTTGATCAGCTGATGAACAGCCTATTTCAGTTTAATGGTTGTTTGCAATAAATTGCTTACTCAAATTTTTTTCTTGTCTCACTCCCATCTCTTCTTTTTGCATTTTGAAGTACTACCTAGAACCTTCCTAACATCCAACAGTGCTAAATGTGAATTCTTGCAATTTTTCAACTGGTCTTAAGATTTTCATCAGGAGTGTATAGTCTGTACCTTGCACTAGCGACGTTGCGCTCCGTCGAGCCCCGTAAAACCGCAGCCGAAGGACGTCTGTTAGTCCCAACTCCCACGTCAGACATGGAGCGGGTTCGCACTTTAGGCTTCATGGTCGACGTTGTGGTGAACGCCTCTCGCGTCTCCTCGTTTCGTTCGCCTGTCATCTCCTCTCTTCCCTCACTCGATTCGCTGACGGTTTTCTTCCTCCTCTGATCCGACTGGTCGAAGACCTTTCTCCCCTCGTCCGATTGGTCGATGACCTTTGTTCGATCATCCGGTTGGCTAAATGCCCTCTTCTCAATGTCGTGCGATGGGTCGATGACCTTTGTTCGATCATCTGGTTGGCCAAGTGCCCTCCTTCCAACGTCATCTGATTGGTTGATGACCTTTGGTTTATCGTCTGGTTGGCCGAATGCCCTCCCCGCAGCAATGAAGCTGTCTGACTGGCCGAGGATCTTGGTCGTCTCGTCCGATTGGCCGAATACTCTTTTGTCACCGAGAACTCTAGAAGAGGAGGGGGAGGGGGCGTGGCCTGAAGAGGGTGATGGAAGATGGGGCGTGGCTTGGAAAGAATGGGGCGGGGCAGCAGAGAAGGGTGGGGTCGTTGTCGTCGTCGTGGTAACAACAGGGAGTCGTTTTTCCCCGGGCTCGCTCATCTCAAAGTCCTCCTCTGATTGGCTGATGAAGATAGACAGACATGAAACCATACCATCAGTGATAGATATATAGATAGATAGATTGTGGGATGGATAGATAGTGGGATAGATAGATAGATAGATAGATAGATAGATAGATAGATAGATAGATAGATAGATAGATAGATAGATAGATAGATAGATAGAGTAGTGATAGATGGTGGAATGGGGAAAGATAGATAGATAGATAGATAGATAGATAGATAGATAGATAGATAGATAGATAGATGGTGGAATAGTGATAGATAGATAGATAGATAGATAGATAGATAGATAGATACATAAACAGGCACATAGACATATAGAATTATAGATACTTGAAGCTGATTCTCCTGACGCGTTGACCCTCCCAGTCCTCACTGGATTGACTGACCCTCCTTCTGCGCGTGGGCATCTCCCTGTCATCCGATTGGCTGCCCCTCCCCCGTCGCCGAACTGGCCCCTCCCCCAAGCCGTCACCCCATTGGCCGGGAACAACGGCGGCTTTCTTGCCGTCATCCTCTATCGATTCGCTGTCAATCTTCCGCCTCTCCGCCTCTGATTCGTTCAGCATTCTTCTCATTTCATCTGATTGGGCCAAAGTCTTAGGCCTCTCGTCTGACTCTCTGACCACCTTCTGCCTCTCGTCCCATTGGCTAAAGACCTTTCTCGCCTCATCTGATTGGCTGACAAGCTTCCTTCCCTCATGCGATTGGCTTGTAGCCTTCCTCCTCTCATCGGATTGGTCGAACACCCTCATTGCCTCGTCTGATTCGCCGACGAGCTTTCTTCTATCGTCGGATTGGTTGATTACCCTCCTAAAGTCATCCGACTCGGCGAGGACCTTTCTTCTGTCGTCGGATTGGCCCAAGACCCTCCTCCCCTCCTCCGATTCGCCGACGGTCTTCCTGGTCTCGTCCGACGAGCCAGTCCCTACGTCCACCGCCGGCGGTTCTGCGCTGCGCTGTCTGCGTCGAATCTCCGAGGGCAGAACGGCCTTCCTGCTTCGGAGCAATCCTTCCGTGTGGCGCTCTGGTTCCCGCAGTTCCTGAAAAGTGAAACTTAGTAAGTAGGTATATTAAATTTATCAAGCATGTTTAACCCTATGGGCCCGATATTTGCCTTCAGAATCAGAATCAGCAAATAGAAGACCCAACACTTCATTGCAGGTGAACTTTTTTGATGCCATTACATGAAAAACTAAGGCAAATACTCGCTGACGTTAACAATATCGCTCTGATTAATATAGCTCACGCGCACACTAGCTCCACTTTACTTGCACTGATTCAATGTGGTCTAGCTCGACTATTTTGTATAGAAGCATGATGTAATTCTGAGTCAACGATGTAGTATGACATGTCTTCCATCTAGTGGAAGGGAGTTCGAATGAAATTTAAAACCCTATTTGACAAAATCGGCCTTTTTATTCAGTGCGGCAATGGTGCCTAGAGGGTTAGGGTTTCCACAAGAAACTTTTTAGTACTCATTTTTGTCTTCGGTTGTCCTACAGGTTGAAAGCAGAATTGTCTCTCATTCAAAAAACGGAGAGATGTTACGCTCCTCCAAAAATGACTTAGTAGCAGTTGAAGCGGAGGGCAGCAAATTGAATTCAGAAGTGCCTTTCACCCACTTACAAGTTAATGGACCACTGAAATAATTTTGGAAACATTAGTTTAAAGGTCTCATTCCGTGAGAAACCGTTTAGCACTTGCTGTTTTTGAAATACAACAGGTCACTCCGGCAAAAAAAGATAAAAATAGCTGGGTAGAATTAAAATATAGGGAATCATATTAAAATAGTTAGGGAATTATCAGAGTAAATATGTGTATATTTTAAATCCACCAAGCTATTTTTCAATAGATGTATACAGTTCTATCTTGCTATAACGCAGTTCACCTTTTGCAGCCTCACTGTTTCGTGGATTTTTTTTTAATGCATGCTTTTTTCTTTACAGCGCATTGTGTTCTGCACCCTGATTGGCTAAAGGACTGTAGAATATTGTCTATCAACATTCTGTACAGTACAGAATGTGCTTAGCTTGTAAAATTTACATAAATCTTCCATCGCTAGCTGTGTGACTCTGAAGTGCTGTATGTTTGGAAGTTTGAACTTTGAGAGTAGAAGAGAGAAATGTGAGAAAATGTCAATGCCTGTCTCAGAAGGAAGAATAGGAGGAGAGGTAGTACAATCGACTTGTTTGGACTTTCATCATGGCGGCGATGACAAACAACTGCAAACTACTGCATGTAAGACCAGTTTTTTAAATAAACGTTGTGTACATTTACAATGTTCTCAGTGCCTTGATTTGAATGCCAGGGCCTTTGTTGTACTACCGATGGAGTGTGGAGTTTCATCGAGCTGTTTTAATGGTTTAATAATACCGTAATCTTCATGCTTCGTCTGAGGGCACCTACCACTTCCATTGTTAGCCTTCTGGGACAAACGGTAAAAAATAGTTAAGTTCTGAATGCAACAGGCTAACTCAATTTTGCTCCTCAGCAAACATACCAAATCAGTATGATGTTTTAACATGCCAATTTTCATTTTACACCGAAGTTGTCCTTTAAATGGCACCATTTGAGCGTTATTACACTGCACACTGTGTTTTTACTTGTTTGTATTATATGCATGCCTACTGTACTTTTTGTTGTGTTTATATTATTACGTTTTTTGTTGTCATGTCTTTCTGTCTACTTTATAAGATGTTTAATGTTCACTGTGGACCTAGGGAGTTTTGCAATTTCAAATTCTGTGTGTGCAACCTGTATATATGTTTTTTTGACAATAAAGCTTGTGAAGACCCTTCTCTTCCGAGACTGCTTTCCTTCCTAACAAAACTAATTTCTACTAACCATCTCTTTACATAGGTACCTTCGATGTTCTCTACACATCTGTTAGCTATTATGTCCTCCTTTTGTAAGTCGCTTTGGATAAAAGCATCTGCTAAGTGTAATGTAATGTAATCTAAAAAGCTGACTTTGACTTAGACTTTGATGCTTTGAATTTTAACAGACCTTCTGCATTTCTTCTCCCGGTGGTTCCTCTCCTCCATGCGAGTCCGTTCTGAGCCGTCCGCGGCTCTCCTGGTAGTCGGTTCTGGGGACTTTTCTCCGTCCCGGTTCCTCTCTCTCTCTGCACTCAGTTCTGGACGTTCGTTCCTCTCTCGTAGAAGAAGACTCCCCCTGGTCAGGCCTGTTAACGATAAATTTTGCTGGACGATAAATTTTACGATATACACTGACAGTCAATGAAAACGCATCGACGGCGACGAAACAAGACAGGAAAAACACATGATTTTGGAACGGCTGATCACCAATTCACTGAAGCGGAAATTGTAAACATCTGAGTGGTCCTCCCACTCTCCTGTGACCAAACAAGTGCATTTGCACTCGTTTATATGGTTGGAATCCATTCTCGGTAAAAGTTGTCTGATGCGTTTTCATTGACTGTCAGTGTACAATAAAAAGTGCTGTTAGCACAGTTGGGTAGTTAACACAGTTAGCAGTCAGTTACCTAATTAGCATTGTTAGCAAGACATGTTAAATATACAAATCAAATATACAAATCTTAACCAAAAACAAAACCATGAAATAGAAATAATAACCACACAAAACAAAAACAAATTGGATTATGAAGTCTCTGTAAACAAAATTACACTTCAAAAAATATGAAAACATTAGGCTCCAGTCTCTTTGGTAGAGAGAGACAAACAAGCAAACAAGCATGCAAATGGAAATTATCGAGGCTGGGGAAGTTTATTATACCCAATGTCAATTGGTTTCCTCGAGATTTCCGCCCTCTGAACGCCTCGCTGCTGTCTTCGCTCCTGTGTGGGAAAAGTTGGAGACTTTTCGGAGAATTTTTTTTTTTATTTAAATAATGACAGTTGGTCTCACTACCTACCTACCTACCAAAATATATACCTACCTGTCTGTCTGTCTATCTATCCATCTATCTATCTGTCTGTCTATCTATCCATCTATCTATCTGTCTGTCTATCTATCTATCTATCTATCTGTCTGTCTATCTATTTATCTGTCTGTCTATCTATTTATCTGTCTGTCTAATCTATCTGTCTGTCTATCCATCTAGCTATCTGTCTATCTATCTATCTAGCTGTCTGTCTGTCTGTCTGTCTATCTATCTCTACCCCACCATCTATCTACCTATCACTACCCCACCATCTATGTATCTATCTACAAAATTCATCCATCATGGACTTCCTACCCACCTCTTCCTCCGGCTGCTGCTGTCGGCGAGGTTCCGCTCTCAAAACGTTCTCCGTCTCGTCCCGGACAACTTCTGGCACCATCATCGTCGTCTTGGAGTCACCTCTTGGACCTAAGGCTGTGGGGTTGCAATTAGACATAGCCCTTATTATCATTTATCACCCTTGACAATAGAATTCTCTTTTCTGATTGCTTGATGAGGTGACAATTTACGTTGTATAACTGGCTACCTTTGAAGTAGATCTCAAAAATTGTAATCACTGTTCCATATCAATGCGCTTAGGAATGGTAGCCATGACAACTCTCGTAGCCAGATTAACAGTTAAATGACTATTCCATGCTCTACTTTTTTCTTAACACTATGGGCCCGACGCCCGCAAAGTGCGGGCAAATTTACACCTATTCTTCTCTGTTGAATTACTTTGGAACGGTACATCGTAGCGATATGGCACTCATACCAAACGGAACAGCAGAACCAGGGCTTTACAACGTGACACTTATTTTTGCGAGGCATTACTCGCGTTGAAATTACTCGCGAACCCGTGATCGCATAGATAAGTCACGCATATAAGAAGAAAGTACAGAATCTCAGCTTTCCAACAACATCAAGCACATATTATCACATTAATTTATCACGTTAAAACAAGGGATCAAATGTTTGGCAGAGTCCACACCTCCAGGAAGAAATCATTTACCAATACAGCCCTGCCAGACTCTCTGCACACGCTTGGCTTGCCTACCTTCTCCCTGAAGACGTTCTTGTACGGGAGGTGCCGTTCTCTGATGGTCGAATCGTCGAGGTTCTTTCATTTCATACTCCACTATTTCAGCTTCCGTCCTCTGCGTCCGTCTGGGTTCTCTCCTGGCCTCTTCCACTTCTCTGATTTGACGTTCGGTTTCCTTTCTCGGATAACTTTCTTGTTGCATCCCTGACGTTCGATAACCTTCCAGAGATGAGAAGAAAGTTCTGTCTCGATTAAGAGGTCTACACACTTTGGAGTGCACTGCTACAGAGTTGCCTACATAATTCTAGCCTAACCGTGGCTGCTAACAGTTCATAAATTGAGACAACCTACCCTACGGAGCTCCTTTGGTCGCCTAGCAACTATAGAACATTGTTTGGCAGTTGACACTCTGCCGCAAGCATAATACAAAATCTTTAACTCTTTTCTTCCATGCACGGTGTTCACATACGTGGACAGTTAATTAAACTCTGTTTGTTACTGTCTACCTTGTTGTTACACTCCAAACCACTTGATGACAATGTCATAAGATCCAATACAATAAAACAGCATTATGTATTATCTTGTATTTGGGATATTGTTGGTTTTATGACATCAGCAATTGAACGTGGCAGACAATGATGACCTTGTGCAGAATCTCCAGGCATATCAGTAAAAAGTTTCTATTCAAGAAGAAAAAAAATCAGGTAAAAAAAATATTAAGGTGTACAGAAAAGTACACTGAACAAGTTTATGTGGTTAGAAGTGAAATATCATGTGAAACATAATTTGTAGACCTTAAAAACCAACTGTCCACATACGAGGTAAATGACAAACAATAGATTTATAAGAAGTGTTGTCATTCGTTGCTATTGTTTAACGACTAGTTCAACTAAAGATAACATTCAACAAATATAAAAAAACATAAATGATAACTTAATGACATGTTAAGTGGATTTATGGATAGCAAATACACAAAATTCAATGGATGGTGAAGTGATGTGGTGGTGACTTCAGACATCAGCCTCTGCTGAACAGCAAATGAAGTGTGGGTTTGTCGGGTCGATGCGGAGTCGATGAGAGAGAAGCCAAATTCGCTAACCCCTACACCCTGTAAAACTAGCTTTTGTTTCGCCTACCTTCTCTAGGAACCTGTCTCCATTGACTTTCCCCTCGTTGAGACGGATGCTCGAATCGCTGAGATTCGCTGCTCGAAGGGTAGCTTGGTCGTTCACCCCTTTGATAGTCGTATCGTTGAGCAGGAGGTTCCTTTACTTCGTATTGGTCCCTTCCAAGTTCTGCTCTCTGGTAGTCGAAACTCGACCTGCGTTGCGGGGTCGTCTCTCTCCTTCGAAAGTCCTCCTGTTGAGACTGAGAGTCGGAAGATAATCGTTGAGATTCAACGCTGTCGTACTGTCGATCGCCTCTCTGGTAGTCAAATCGTTGAATCGTCGGTGGTTCCTTTCTCTCGTGGTCCCCCCGGGATCCTCCGAGATCCGTTCTCTGGTAGTCCAAACTCGACCGGCGTCGTCGGGTCGACTCTCTGCCCTCTCGATCTCTCGCTGTGGTGGCGACGGCGACGGGAACCACCATTCCAGCAACCGCAACCATCCGAGGTTGTTCTGCCAGTGGGGGCTCATCCGGGATCGATGGCTCTGGGAGGAGGTGGTGTTCGTGATGGTGGTGAGTGTGGCTTGGACCAAAGGGGGGGGTGTGGTCTGGCTCTGTGTGGGTGTGGCCATGTGGGCCCCAGGAAGAGGAGGAGGATGGAGGGGGCGGTTTGTGAGGTGAAGGGTCGTAAGCGATGACGGGAAATTGGCGCCGGAGGCCCGGACCATAAGCCACCGATGACAGTGGCTGCCTCTGGAGGTCCCTGTAGGAACAGTAATAATAATAATAGCAATAATAATAATAATAATATCGGTGTAGATTCTAGTTCAACCAGGTCATGGTAGTCAAAGGAGCTAAGTTGTAAGCAACTGGACTTGTTCTTGGAGCTTGAAGATGTTTCACCTTTCACCCAAAAGGCTTCTTCAGTTCTGATCTGATGATGGGGAACCAGGAACTATATCTCTTATCCCAGGAAGTTTAACTACTCTTCACCATCAGAGCAGTTCTCATTCCCTGGATCATGCGACCACAATGACTCTCACTCCAATTCACACCTCGGCGGGTGACTCGTGTGACCTTTTGTCATGGAATGAGGAGTGTGGTCTAACTCCAGAGATCCAGAGATATAGCGCCTGGTTTCCCAACATCAGGCCAGAACTGAAGAAGCCTTTTGGATGAAAGGTAAAATGTCTTCAAACTCCGAAAACATATCCAGTTGCTTACAACTTAGCTCATTTATATAACAATAAGTCAAAATAATATATCTTATATCTAATCGAATATCTATTCATCTGTACTCCAGCATCTATCTATCTATCTATCTATCTATCTATCTGACCATCTATCTATCTATCTATCTGACCATCTATCTATCTATCTATCTGACCATCTATCTATCTATCTATCTGACCATCTATCTATCTATCTGACCATCTATCTATCTATCTATCTATCTATCTATCTGACCATCTATCTATCTATCTATCTATCTATCTATCTATCTATCTGACCATCTATCTATCTATCTATCTATCTATCTATCTATCTAACCATCTATCTGACCATCTATCTATCTATCTATCTATCTGACCATCTATCTATCTATCTATCTGACCATCTATCTATCTATCTATCTATCTGACCATCTATCTATCTATCTATCTATCTGACCATCTATCTATCTATCTATCTATCTGACCATCTATCTATCTATCTATCTATCTGACCATCTATCCATCCATCACTAGCCCACCATCTATCTCTCTATCACTACTCCACCATCTATCTGTCTGTCTGTCTGTCTGTCTGTCTGTCTGTCTGTCTGTCTGTCTGTCTGTCTGTCTGTCTGTCTGTCTGTCTCCACCCCAAAATTGTTTGGTACCTCGCTGGTTCGCGTTGCTGCTGCTGCAGTTGCGGCTGGTGGCCAGCAGGGGGCTCGTAACTGGGGCACCTCTGGTGGTATCCGGGCCTCTCTGCGCTCCGGGGTCTCTGGTGAACGGAAGAGGAGTGGGGGTGGTGGCGCTCGGCGCTGGGAGCCCGGTGCTGTTGGTGGGACACGGATCTTGGTGCCACGTAGCCCGGAACCAGGACCGTGGTGGTGGTGGTGGTGGGGGGGGTGACCTCGATTCGAGGACCTCGGAGCCACAGAGGAGGGGTCGGAGGAAGGGGGGAAGGGGTCGGAGGAGGCCCGGTCCTCCCGCCGCTGCCTCTCCCGGAATCGGATCCTTAGACACACACAGAAACAAAATCAGTTTATTTCAGTGATGCTGCAGTGTTTTCTTTATTGTTTCAATTAGATAGATAGATAGATAGATAGATAGATAGATAGATAGATAGATAGATAGATAGATAGATAGATAGATAGATAGATAGATAGATAGATAGATAGATAGATAGATCTATATTGCAATCACTACCCCACCATCCATTTACCTATCTATCTATTTATCTATCCGTCTCCCACTATCTATCTATCTATCTATCTATCTATCTATCTATCTATCTATCTATCTATCTATCTATCTATCTATCTATCTATCTATCTATCGAATTTATTGCTTATTGCGAAAGGGCCTATACCCACCCCTGTCTGTTGAGGATGTTCTGGGCCTGTTGTTCGATGAACAGATCGCCTGGCGAGATGATGCCATGTTGGCGATTGCTGGCGGTCGAGGACGATGGCAACGACGCTCGTCGTGTCCCCCCTCTCGGCGACCCCGGTACGGACGTCACCGCCGACGTGGCCACCCCACCCCTGCTTGAGGTAGGAGGAGGTGGTGGTGGGGTCGTATGCATAGCGACCACGTTGGCATTGCTTGGTTGCCTTATATAGGGGAGTGGAAAAGAAAGCTGGATTTAAGAATGACACAGACAGACAGACAGACAGACAGACAGACAGACAGACAGATAGACAGACAGACAGACAGATAGTGATAGATAGATAGATAGATAGATAGATAGATAGATAGATAGATAGATAGATAGATCTCCTCTCTATCTATCTATCCATCTATCTATCCATCCGTCTATCCATCCGTCTATCCATCTATCTATCCATCCATCTATCTGTCTATCCCACAATCTATCTATGCCTTATATGGGCGAGTGGAAAAGAAAGCCGGATTTAAGAATGACACAGACAGACAGACAGACAGACAGACAGACAGACAGACAGACAGATAGACAGACAGATAGACAGACAGATAGAGGGATAGTGATAGATAGATAGATGGTGGGATAGTGATAGATAGATAGTAATAGATAGATAGATAGATAGATAGATAGATAGATAGATAGATAGATAGATAGATAGATACCTAGATCTCCTCTCTATCTATCTATCCATCTATCTATCCATCCGTCTATCCATCCGTCTATCCATCTATCTATCCATCCATCTATCTGTCTATCCCACAATCTATCTATGCCTTATATGGGCGAGTGGAAAAGAAAGCCGGATTTAAGAATGACACAGACAGAAAGACAGACAGACAGACAGACAGACAGACAGATAGACAGACAGATAGAGGGATAGTGATAGATAGATAGATGGTGGGATAGTGATAGATAGATAGTAATAGATAGATAGATAGATAGATAGATAGATAGATAGATAGAGGGATAGTGATAGATAGATAGTAATAGATAGATAGATAGATAGATAGATACCCAGATCTCCTCTCTATCTATCTATCTATCTATCTATCTATCTATCTATCTATCCATCCATCTATCTATCCATCTGTCTATCCATCTTTTTATCCATCTGTCTATCCATCCATCTATCTATCCATCTATCTATCTATCTATCCATCCATCCATCCATCTGGCCTTACCCATAATTCCGTATGGCCTTGGCCACCATCCCTCTCGGAGGAGCCGTGTCCATGGCGACGGCAGGGAAGTTGTCCGTTTGCCGTTCCGATCCGGTTCCGGTTACAAGCCCACCCGAGCGTCTGACGCCACCGCCGCCGCTCTCTAAATTGACGGCTCCGAAGCCCTCGGAGAACGAAGAGCCTCTTCTCCTCATTCCTCCTCCACCACCGACGACAACTCCTCTCTCGAGGTGGTGAACTGGGAAGAAGCGGACTGGCCGTTACACCTCGAAGCGCATGAACGTTCTGATGGAGTGCTTGAGCACACACACACAAACACACACTGATATGCTGTCCCTGGTGGTGACTACTATACTACTATGGACAACAATATACTGCACTACCCTGGTAACTACTGCACTAAAGGACTCTTCTATAACACTGGTCAATTTTACTGGCACAACGTAATCTATCTACTTGAGCTACCGCAAAGCACCTTATCACAACACTTCTCTACCTCGTGGATTTCTTATTACCTTTACTTATTAATTTTTTTTTCTCCCCTCAGTTCAGTGAATGTTGTATGAATGCAGATGTGTGCAATATGTTTGATGTGTTTTTGCAATGTGTATTATGTGTATGCTCCTGGACACCTTAATTTTCTTCGGGATCAATAAAGTGACTCTACTCTACTCTACTAGTGATATATGAACACTGTGAGGTCCAGTGCCCCGCTTATACCACAGTTACCACACTGTCATCAGAGTTAGAAATCTGTTTGTTGAGATGAGTGGCGCGTGTTTCAAATTGTCAACATGACATACACATATGTTCACATCTGTGTGATCATAAACCAAAACTTGGCCATCTGTCTATCTGTCTATCTATCTATCACTACCCCACCATCTATCTATCCATCTATCTATCTACCTATCTATCCATCTATCTCTCTGTCTATATCTACCACCATCCATCAATCCATCAATCCATCAATCCATCTATCTATCTATCTATCTATCTATCTATCTATCTATCTATCTATCTATCTATCTATCTATCTATCTATCTATCTTTGTAGTACGAGGGGCTGGTTTACCAGGCAAAAGTTATAGAAGTAGCAGCAACATTTGCTAACATGTGCACCTGCAGTCGCCGGATGGGGCTCTGGGTTGAAGGAAGGAGAAGGGTCACCCACACCGCCGCCAGTTGCCATGGAAACTCGTCCGATTCCCGATTGGCTCTGCTGCTGTGGCCGGCCCCTCCTCCTATCGTCGACCCCGCCTCCTACGTCTCCGCCTACACGTCTGGCGTTGTCCACAGGATCCCACTGCTCCTGGAACTTCTGGAAGGGTCATAAAGTCAATCATTCATTCATTCATTCATTCATTCATTCATACATCAAAGAGATGGTGGGGTAGTGATAGATAGATAGAACAAAAAAGTAGTGCTTCCTGCATTAGTTCTGGCCGTCTGTCTGTCTATCACTGTCTGTCTGTCTATCTATCTATCTACCTATCCCGTCTATCTATCTATCTATCTATCTATCTATCTATCTATCTATCCATCCAACCATCCATCTATCTATCCATCTGTGTATCTATCTATCCATCTGTGTATCCATCTACCTACCCATCTGGGCTTACCCATAATTCCGTATAGCCTCTAAGAGGAGCCGTGTCTTCAAAACTAACTAAAACCTAGGCTGTGCACACAAAGTGGTAGAACTAATGACCCACGAAAATCTACCACTACAAGTAATAAAACTGGAATACTTACTGGACCGTGGAAGTCGTCGCGATTCTGAGGCTGCTGGTGCTGGTGGTGGTGGTACTGATGGTGGGGGCGGGGCGTGGGTCGTTCCGGCTCCGCCTCCTGGTCCAGAAAGAGCCCGTAGCGTTCGGAGAGTTGCCGCCGCCGTTCGGCCTTGTAGCGCGCGATGCGCTCCGCCTTCGTTATGCCGCCTTCCCCGGCCACAGCTGGGTTTTTGGCGCCCATTCCCGGACCTGTAATTGTTGTTTTTTATTATTATTATTATTATTATTATTATTATTATTATTATTATTATGGCAGTGCTACACGTCCATACCTTGCACTAATTCGTGCACGAACACGTCCATACCTTGCACTGATTTGTTTCGAATTGACAACATGTCTGACACTACCTCTACCACCCAGTATGCTGCTCACCACTTGGACTTACTTTAAAGTCCTTGGACTTTGCACTGACACTCAGTATGCTGACCGTCACTTGGACTCACTTGGACTCCTTGGTCTTTTTGTACTGATTCTACCTCCACCAATCAGTATGCTGCTCACCAACTGAACTTAAGTCTGTGTTATCTGTTGTCTGTCTGTCTGCATACTTAGAGAGTGTGCATATGTGTCTTTTTACAGCATAGTAGTTTTGTAGTTTTTATTAATATATTATTTACACTTTTATACTTTGCGCTGTGTCCGCCTTGAAGGGCTTTTAAGGCTTTAAATCTCATTGTACTGTGTATAATGACAATAACGGCTTTCTATTCTTATCTATTCTTCTTCTTCTTCTTCATAATAATAATAATAATAATAATAATAATAATAATAATAATAATAACAATAATATGGTAACAATTTCTATGAAGCAACATTGTAATGACACCTTAAAAAATCTAGGGTTGCATTTGTTGAAATTATCATTATTGTTACCATCATCATACCTGGGTCTGCTGTCACTGTAGGGTACTTGGTGCCAATACCAGGATCGCCCATGATGAGAGGGTCTGGAGCTTCGGTTCCCCCTCCTCCTCCTGTTCCAGCTCGGTTACGGGAGCGCGACTGACGTTCCAGGATAGTGGCAGCGAATCCCGGAGAAGGCTCATCGCCTAGGTAACGTCGCACTGTGTGGGAGCACAGACTGTATGTTAAGAGAACTGGAGAAACCATTGAGGTTGTTATAGCCATAGCCATGTTATAGCTTCTTCTTTTGTACGAATTTATAGTTTTGGCTTTGGACATTTGGTTTTGAACTGTAAGTTATTGTATGTCTGTAGTTATTGTCTTAAATATTACTGCCTGCCGTTTCTGGTCACATGTAGGTAGTAATTGGGTATCACCTGTGGAATGGAATGGAACTCGGAGTGATCTGATCGTATTTCAAAAAGAGCAAGTACTAAACAGGTTCTCGCAGAATGAGACCTTTAACAAGTGCTCCACAAATAAAAGTAAAGTTTAAAATGTGATGTACAACTAAAGGTTCATTGTTCATTATTGTCATTACTACTACTATTACCCAGAATTCCCGGATCCTCGTCTGGGACCCGATTGGTCACGTGCTGCTGGTGCATCATGGGTACTAGGGCGGGGGTTGCATCGGCCTCCATGGCCTCTAACCTTCGGGTGAAACGTTCTTTCCTGAAACAAATTCAATTAACCCTTCCATGACTTCATTAACACTTCACATTTTGCTATTGGTCAGCTGAGCATATCTCAAGGAAAACACCTATTTTTTACAGTTTGGCTACACAAATATATGTCTTGACATGACATTTATTTATTATTTACATTTTCTAATTTACATGTATTTGCATATTGTGAACATCAATTTTCAGTTTATAAAGCTCTACACACTAAAATGCTTTTCTTCGGCGAAACTTCTTTCCTAAAGGAAATTAGATTAAACAAAGGTTATCATACTGTAGCATGATAAACGTTCTTTCAAGAGACAAATTCAATTAAACAAATGTAGCAGCAATTCTAGGAGACAAAGGTTATCATAACATTATAACCGCTTGTCCTGAAGCAAGTTCAATTAAACAAACATTATGCACAATTAACATTCTTTCAAGAGACAAATTCAATTAAACAAACGTTATCATAGCAGCATCGTAGCATTCTTTCAAAAAGAAACTCCAGCCTCTTTTCCTGAAACACATTCAATTCAAGTTAAAAAAATAATAATTAAGAAATTATTATTATATTTACCTGTTCATTGTCGTTTCCCCACAGAGTTGTGGTTTTAGTGCTTTCTGCTTTCCGAAAGGTCTAAGGTCCCTCTACCAACCCAGGAAAGTGAATGATCTAAATAGCTAGAGGCAGAGAGGGGGAGATGGAGACAGAGAGAGAGAGAGAGAGAGAGAGAGAGAGAGAGAGAGAGAGAGAGAGAGAGAGAGAGAGAGAGAGAGAGAGAGAGAATTGCTCAAAAATAAGAAACACAGTTTACAAAACTAGTCAGGACACTGCAAGCCAACTTTACCGTGTGCCCAATGAAGTTCAAAAGAAAGCTCCTACGTCACTTATCAGCACCAACTTTCAGCTCTAAGAACCATCTGAAGAGCAGGGCACGCACGTTCACGCTACAATCATGTTCGGTAAACAGACCGTATAAAATGTAAGAACGCTCGTAAGATCAATCGTTTACGTTGCTCTTAAGCCTAAGATCCATCGTTATCGGGAAACGCAGCCCAGGACAGTAGCTATGTTTACACGGACACTTAGAATCCAATCCAAAATGGAATAACTTCTCAATCGGAATGGAAACGCACATATAAACACCTTGGTCGGATGAAACTAATCTGATCCGATTCAAATTTGAATCGGATTGGCAGGGGGTGGTGTCCTTTGTTTACAGCAGCGCGTATACACTCATTTCGATTGGTTCTGTGACGTGTTCAGGTCTGACTAAGCGATAAGACATAGCCTGGTAAACCAGCCCCCTCGTACTTCATTCCATTTTGTACAGAGGGTCTGGCCATGCTGTCATTGACATTGGCCAGGATTGGCTGGTACCTAATACAGCAATCAGCAAACAGAGGGAGTGTTCGTGAGCGACAACATCGACTTTATGTAGCTACATTTGAATTGTAGTGCGTAGGCAGGCTAGTTGCATACATGATTGGAGTGAGAGTCATTGTGGTTATACCATTCTACCTTGAGATCTCATCCCAGGACGTTTACCTGCTCTTCACCATCAGAGCAGTTGTCATTCTCTGGGTCAGGTGGCCACAAAAACTCTCACTCTAATTCACACCTTGGTTTGTGACTCATGTGACCCTTTGTCATGAAATCAGGGGTGTGGTCTACAGCTCCACCTCCAGTGATACAGAGATATAGCTCCTGGTTAACCATCATCAATCAGGCCATAACTGAAGAAGCCTTTTGAATGACAGGTGGAGTGTCTTCAACTCCAAAAGAAGTGTAATTGCTTACTACTTAGCAGATACATAGAGAGATAGACAGACTGATAGATTGATGGGTAGAAACAATTTGTGTTGAAAGGTGAAACGTCTTAAAGCTCCACAAAGAAGTCCAGTTGCTTACAACTTAGCCCCTTTGACTAGTTACGGATTCGAACCTGTGATCGCAAAAACAACTGGGCAACAATTAGGCAACAGCTACCACACACTGTATTGTATGCACACACGCCAATATTTATACGAGCTCTGCTAAGATTCCGACAAACCCAACTGCACCTAAATAAACTTTCCTTGTTCTAGCACCTTTGGTTTGCAACGACTGTTGACCTGTGTTCACGCAAGAGCCCGCATCAACAGGGCATTGCATAGTTTCCTGCTTCTCTGGACTACAAAGACTGCTGACCGGGGCCTACAAGGACTGTCTACCCATGTTCACGCAAGAGTCATTTTGCTACTGTATTCATCTGCTCCAACGCCACTGGACTGCAAGAAATGTTGTCTTGTGGTATTCTTGCCAAACTGTAAAGCACTTTGAGCTGCATCTTGTATGTATGAATTGTGCTATACAAGTAAAGATTATTATTATTATTATTATTATTATTATTATTATTATTATTATTATTATTATAAGATTTCACAGTCCAACACACATTCACAGACTGTTCCAGAAACACACACACAAACATCTTCCGCAGTACCAATGGCCCAATAAGGCAACAAGTCATCTGATTGGCCGAAAGACTGCAGTGGGGGCGGAGCTTGTTTGTTGTTTGTTGTGTCGCGAAGAGTGGGACCGCATGCTTCTCTTGCCCTTTCTCTCTCTCTCTCTCCTTCTCTCTTTCTCCATTTCTCTCTCTCCCTCTCTCTCTGCCTTTTCACTCTCATTCTGTTCTGATGTAATTCTTTTTTCTCTCTGTCTCTCTCTTCCTCTCTCTCTCTCTCTCTCACACACACACATACAGTTACACTCAGGCAAAATCTCTCTCTTCTCAATCTGACACACTATCACTCTCTCTCTCTCTCTCACACACACACACACACACACACACGTCTCAAAGCTCATGAGGTATCAAGTCTTCAAAAATACTTTAACGAGTTGCATTGGCCCTTTACCTAAACACACACACAGACACACACACTCACAGATACACACACACACTCAGAGCTTAACCTACATATACACACTCAGACACACACACACACACACACACACTCACAAAACTATAAACAACCCTACACGTGGTCTGTCTGCCTTCTCACAGTCACGTGTGTGTGTGTGTGTGTGTGTGTGTGTGTGTGTGTGTGTGTGTGTGTGTGTGTGTGTGTGTGTAGGAAGTCTGTGTTTGGTTTGCCACTTGTGTCTTGCAATACTAGACCAAACTGCAGTGCATTCATTACTGTGCAATACTAAAGGTCTCATTCCATGAGAAACTGTTCAGTAACCAACAGTTCACCTATAACCAACAGCTAACCCACAACCAACAGCTAAACTATAACCAACACTTAAAGGTCTTATTCCGCGAGAAAACATTTAGTACTTGCTCTTTTTTTTTACTTTTCACAACATTCAATTCTTCCTCCTTCATTATCTGAGGATTTTTACTTTTGGTTTATGTCACCACACTTGTACTACATTTTTCTTTTTGTTGCACTTTACTGATTTGTTCCTAAGTTCTTTAATAAAAATCTGTTCAAACTTGTATCTATGTGTGGTCTACGTGTGTAACAGTTCCGACAGCTCCTTTAACTGTTAATGATTCACATTAACCCCTTTTTCTCCAGTCTAAGTCAGCCTTTGCACCAATCCGAGACTTAAAGGTGTCACTCCCTGAGAAACCATTTAGTACATGTCCTTTTTTGAAATTTGATAGGTCACTCCAAGTTGCATATGCATGCCGAATGTGAAAATGTTCTTCTACCCTGATTGCCTCCATTAATCAATGAAAGAAAATGGAATGGTGGAAACAAGAAAATAAAGAAAAGGCAAAAAAAGTGACGTAAGTCGTTGATCAGAAAAAGCCATACCACAGTTGTGATTACTGGAAGAGTCTTGTTGCAGCACAGATTCACTTAGCGAAATATAGGTAAGTAGGTGTGTATGTTTAGGTTAGGTTAGGATTCTTTACTAGTCTCCACCAGGGAGAAATTTGTCTCGACGATAGGGACACAGCAGCACCATAAAAACACCATAAAAACACACAACAGGCAAAATAAAAAAATAAAAAACAGTACAGACACAGCAACATATCGTACTGTATACACACACATTACCAGCATACTACCATCAGATAGCCTACATAAAAGAAAGGGCAGAGGCATAGCCACAGGCACAGACACACTGAAAGTTATCACCCACTGCCTCTGCCTATCAAAAGATGTGCAACTGGAGCCCTTCCCCATGTTGCCGGCAGAGCAGCGCCATCTTGAATCGCTAGAGAGATCTGTTTAGAATATTTAAATCTTCCATTTGGTGCGTTGTGACCGAATGGGCTTTGAATGACAGCAGCCTGTGACTTGCCTAGCCGAGAACCTGTCATTCTCCCTGCTCCATCTCCTCCACCAAACCAGAATGCCTATTTTCTTTCATTTACTAATGGAGGCAATCAGGGTAGAAGAACATTTTCACATGCAACATACATATGCAACTTGGAGTGACCTAATGTATTTGGGAGATGACGACAACATGCTCGTCGACGGTTCCAAAACACCTGTCCTCCATGGAATGTAACTCCGCAAACACTAAAACTTACCAACAAAGATTGATATATCCAAAGGAGAAAGTCCAACGAATACAACAGAAGACATTTGGGGTCTCTTCCAGATCTATCTATCACTACCCCACCATCTGTCTGTCTGTCTGTCTATCTATATATCTATCTATCTATCCTCCCGCAACACTCAGCCGAGCAGTCCATCGTCACAAGAGCTAAGTTGTAAAGCAACTGGACTTCTTGTCTGTTTAGTTTCTCATTCACCCAGGTCAGGGTAGTCAAAGGAGCTAAGTTGTAAGCAATTGGATGACTTTTTGGAGCTTGAAGACGTGTCACCTTTCATCCAAAAGATGAAAGGTGAAACATCTTCAAGCTTCAGAAAGAACTCCAGTTGCTTACAACGTAGCAGATAGATAGATAGATAGATAGATAGATAGATAGATAGATAGATAGATAGATAGATAGATAGATAGATAGATAGATAGATAGATAGATAGATAGATAGATAGATAGATAGATAGATAGATAGATAGATAGATAGATAGATAGATAGATAGATAGATGCATTTTGGATGAAAGGTGAAAAATCTTCAAGCTTCAGAAAGAAGTCCAGTTGCTTAAAACTTAGCTCTTTTGACATCCAAGAAAACCAAATCCAAACAAACTATTTTCAGTCAAAAAGCTCGTCAAGAACTATATGCTGACTTAATGTCTCCAAACACAAACTCCTCTGTTTTCTGTTGGACTCATTCTCAGGTAAACGGCGGCCATCTTAGTTCCAAGAGGCCCTCTGGCTGTCAGAGTAACTAAAGAATAGGCCATGTAGTACACATTTGATAGGCTATGTTAAAAACAAACTGTTACTGTAGTGCACATTAGACAGACAGACAGATAGATAAAATATCAGTTAGTTAGCATGCTAGATCAACAGCTAGTTAGCATTCTAGAATGACAGACAGACAGACAGACAGACAGACAGACAGACAGATAGATAGATAGATACTTCGTAAAGAAGTCCGGGTGTTTACAACTTAGCTCTTGTGACATCCAAGGACAAACCAAACCAAAAACTAAAGTATTTTCACCCTCAAAACGCTTTTAAAGAACTACAGGCTCATGTAAATATCTCTCAAACACAAACTCCTCTGTTTGACCATAGACAGTAGAAGACAATGGACTGAGGGATGGCGTCGTTTTCAATGGGAGATTTTTAATTGGTCACCAGGCAACTGCGCAAGCGCGGGGTGACGTACTGTCACGTCGGCCAGCGAACCCAAATACTATAAATTGAGTGGTAGATGCTCAATCACAAATCATACAGCGTACGATAATTTTCTTAATATGTATTCTTCTACCGTTATAGCTGCAATCACTTAGTGAAATGGGTGGCTAATATTGTACGTGAGGACTTGATTCTTCGTCAACTAACTTTGGTTCCAGGCAGTCTTGCAAGCCAGCATGTCAAGGGAGCTAGCTAGTTAGCATGTAAACTACAAGCTATAGCGTGTAGCTTAGCTTAGCCATCTTTCTCAATTCACTTGCATCGAATAGTAAAATCCATAAAGAGCGATTCTGCTTACAAACAAATACCAAGTTCTACGCTTATTTTTCGGGAAATAGTGATGTAAATGTTTCCCCAACATGAATAGAAAAGTAAACGAGCATGACTGTGGCTTCAGCTTGTTATCCAACCAGTATGGTAAATTTTCTCCTGTGCGACAGAAACTCACTAGCCGTCGCATGATTTATGGCTTCATTTTTAGCATAATTTCAGATAAACGTTTCTTACAAGGCAATAACATGACAGATTTCTGATCGAAGCAAATATGTTTTGCTGTGCCCTCTCCGGTTTACAACAATGCCAATATCAAGGTACGGATGGCTTCTCATGTAAAGTTGTTTGATTTCAAAGTGACGCTAAAATGAATGGAAGTCAACGGAATGCTACATGCTATTGGTCCCTTTCCGTGTTGAGATTTCCCCATGGGTGCTTCAACTTCCGGATATAATCCTACCCCCTTGTGTTTGACTCATTCTCGGCGGCCATCTTAGTTCCACAAGGCCCTCTAAACGGCTGTCAAAGTAAAAGTCACAACTAAAGAATAGGCCATGTAGTGCACATTCGTTAGGCTATGTTAAAAACAAACTGTTACTGTAATGCAGACAGCCAGACAGATAGATAGATCGATCGATAGAAGGGTAGCGATATCAGGCAGCAGGAGCGAAACTGTCCAACATGTTTTATAAAAATGGGAATATTCTATGTGTGTAAAATAATAATAATGATAATAATAATAATAATAATAATAATAATAATAATCTTTACTTGTATAGCACAATTCATATATACAAGATGGAGCTCAAAGTGCTTTACAGTTTGGCAAGGTCACCACAAGACATTTCTTGTAGTCCAGTGGCGTCGGAGCGGATGGATACAGTAACAAAATGACGTAGTGATGCAATGCCCCGTTAATGTTATGTTAATGCTAAAATGTTAAATTATTAACTGGGCTAACAATGTTACTTAGCTAATGTTTGTTAGCAGTTTTGCTAATGATGCTAAGTATGCTAACTATACTATATGTTACGCAATTGTGTTAACAGTGTTACTTAGCTTACTTTGCGAATGTTTGTCCCACAAAAATGCCAATATTCTGTGTGTAAAACCACTCTAATTTGTAGTGTTAGCATGTCAACACACAAACACACACACACGTGTTTTTAAGTGCAAACAGTGGATTTCTTATTTCTTATTATCTTT
>CM050221.1:44200000-44212500 GCA_027475355.1 Coilia nasus | reverse complement strand
GAGTCCCTACTGAGCTCAATACACAGTCCAGAACCTTGTCTGACTGACCCAAGAACAGTTCCTTGTGGGACAGCAGCTTTTTTTCCACCCAAAAGAGGATCGGTCAGCAAGCTTCTTCAACTGATCCCAAACCAGTTGTCTTTTGTTCTTTCTTCATCATCGGGAAGCCATTTGTCCTCCATAAAGTACCTTGTCTAGCCTCGCGACTGCTCCGGCTACTTATCAAAAAGTACCCAGCTGATCTGGGAACAGCTTGTTTCCTTAAGAGACTGAAGTGAAGTGGCTCCTAATGGATGACGGCCATCCTATAGCTGGTCTGGGAACAGTTTGTGTCCTCAAGAGAGTCAAGTGGTTCCTAATGGACGAATTATGGCCATCCCATAGCTGGTTTGGGAACAGTTGGGGAATTTCGGGTGGGGGGGGAGTAGATAGACTCTGCTACTAAACGTCCAAGTGGGGGGGGGGGTCGCATCTGATCTGCATCTGTACTGCAGTCAGTTTCCATCCGGCCAAACGGGTGTCTTACTTATTAGCTGCTACACAGCTGATCGAAGCTCAGTTGATCTTCCTGGGAACAGTGTTTTCTAAAGGAGGGGTTGGCAGCCTTTCACTGACCTGGGTTCAGTGTCCATCCTGGAGAACGAGTGTCTTACTTATTGGGCAGATGGGTGTCTGGGTTAGGTGCTACACAGCTGATCGGAGGTCAGTTTTCTCTTCCTGGGAACAGTGTCTTCTAATTCTAAGGGGGGGGGGGTTTGGCAGCCTTTCACTGACCTGGGATCAGATAACAATAATGATTGGTCGGTAGGTGGATGCCTTCCCCCAAGCCTGGCGGGGTTTGAGAGAGGAGGGGTGGGGATGTCATGTGATGTGGGGGGTGTTGGTCAGTCAGTAGGTTGGTTAGTGGATGCCACCCGCACCCCTCCCCACCTCCGCCCAAAAACGGATCGATTCCTGTTGGAGGGGAGTATCCAGGAAAATAAAGCAAGACAGACGGGGTGGATGGATGGATGGATGGATAGATAGAAGAAGTAGATGGATGAATGAGTGGAAATGGGGGGGTGAAAAGAGCAAACGTATTGCTGAGTTTACAATCAGTTGTTTTTTTTTCCCCCACATGGGGGGCTGAGGAGTTCTTGGGAGTTCTGCGTGTGAACTTTGTGTACGTGTGTGAATTTCTATGTGTGTTTTAGAGGTTGACTGATATAGGACTGTATTTGTGTGTCTGTGTGTGTGTGAGGCAGTGTTGGTATTCCAGAAAAGCAGGTTAAGGTCACTTTACCTGGGGGTGTCAACAGTAAAACCGTAAACCTCCTAAAAAAAAAAAAAATAGCCGGTAAACCAGCACCTCGTACTTCATTTCATTTCATTTGGTATCAGAGGGTCTGGGTGTGCTTTCATTGACATTGCTGTCTTAGGCAGAATTTTTGCCTAGCCAATCAGCGAACAGAGGGAGTGTTTGTGAGCGATGATGTCAACTTTGCGTGCAAAACGTCAGCAGAGCCCACACCTTGTTTCTCAACACAGCACTGCCAGACCCTCTGTACAAAATAAAAGTACAGGCAAGTTGTGCAGGATGAAGGCTTACCACCCTTTCATTAGAAGGTCTACGATTTGATTTGAGTTAACATCTCTCGGCATTTAGAGTGGCTGGTCCCAAACTCTGGAACTCCCTTCCACTTGCACGGTTTCAATGCACCTTCAAAACTAGGCTCAAACCCCACCTTTTCAGACTGGATTTTTATGCCTGGTGATTTTATGATTTTGATTGATTTTTGTCTCGTCTCTTGCTTTATTGTTTGTGTCCGATTTCGGTGGTGGCGTTTGGTGTGTGTATGTTGCAGTCTGTCTTGCTACTATTTTATTTACTGTACAGTGCCCTTGGGCACTCTAAAAGGTGCGTCAAATAAATGTATTATTATTATTATCATCGGTTAGTTACTAAGCCGCCTGTGATGGAGTGACCATCTCTAGAGTTGTGGGTGGCCTCTGAGCCTTCTCATTCAATGCGCTTTCTCTTTTTTCATGAGTAGAATATAAGACATGTTTTAAGTTATTTCACGCTTTTCTGTTACGTACATAATTACCTCCAAGGAGGTTATGTTTTTGCGGTGTTGGTTTGTCGTTCATGTGTTTGTTTGTTTGGTTTTTGTTTGTTAATAGCGTAACTCAGAAAGTTCTGAACGGATTTTGACGAAATTTTCAGGATAGATCAGAAGTTGGCTAGCTTACAACTGATTAGCTTTTGGTGGTGATCCGGATCACCATCTGGATCCAGGATTTTTTTTTTTTTTAAAGGATTCTTCACCATTGCAAGGTAGAGCCAATTTGGACATTTTGGCTCATAATGAGCTCGTTTACCCATTAAACATGTGTTTATTCAAAGTTTTGATGCTTTCAAGTGAGAATCGACAATGTAAAGTCATGAAAATAAAGAAAACGCATTGAATGAGGTTTGTCCAAACGTTTGGCCTGTACTGTATGTGTGAGTTGAATGTGTGTGTGTGTCCGTCATGTGTGTGTCTATAATGTGTGCGTTTGGACAGAGGCAATGAGGAAAATCTTCATTTCCGGAAGGTAAAATGGGGGCAATGGTTTGTCAGGTGGGAGTTCAAAGGTTAATGGCTAAGGGGTCGTGACCTTTGACCTTTCACCTCTGCCCCTTTTGGGTGGGGGTGGGGAGTCGAGTCAACCTTGGCGACGACCTTCATAAGTTCCTCAGTCTTCTGATGCATCTGAAAAACAGAAAGAGGAAATTATCTATCTATCTATCTAGGCTGATCGATCTATCTACCTATATATCTACCTATCTGTCCCTACCCCACCATCCATCCATCCATCCATCCATCCATCCATCCATCCATCCATCCGTCTATCTATCTATCTATCTATCTATCTATCTATCTATCTATCCATCTATCCATCTATCACTACCCCACTATCTATCTATCAGTACCCCTCTATCTATCTATCCTGGCTGATCGATCTATCTACCTATCTATTACTACCCCACCATCTATCTATATATCTATCACTACCCCACCATCTATCTATCTCTCTATCTATCCTGGCTGATCGATCTATCTACCTATACATCTACCTATCTATCACTACCCAACCATCTAGCTATATATCTATCACTACCCAAGCATCTATCTATCTGTCTGTCTGTCTACCCATCTGTCTACCCATCTATCAGTACACCACCATCTATCTATATATCTTTCACTACCCAAGCATCTGTCTGTCTGTCTATCTATCCTAGGCTGGTCTAGGCTGATCGATCTATCTACCTATATATCTACCTATCTATCCCTACCCCACCATCCATCTATCTATCTATCTATCTATCTATCTATCTATCCATCTATCTATCCATCTATCTATCCATCTATCCATCTATCCATCTATCTATCTATCTATAACATTTGGTGTGCGTGTGTCTGTGTATGTGTCTGTCCCAATAAAGGGTCTACATGCTTCGAAGTGCTGGTTCATCGGCTACATGCGTCACAGTAGCGTGCCAAGCACTGTCCCGTTTCGAAGGTGCCTCCGAATCCACCAGACAAAAACCCGCACTTCATTTGCTGTTCAGCACAGGCTACTGGTGGTGGATCCTCCCAGCCGTGGCCTCATTTCTCCCAGAATTCATTTCGCTCAACATGGCACAAGCTCAAACGACGGAGAAGTACGGCTTTAAAAACATCAGGGGTGAAACAAAAACAACAAATTCATAATTCCTGCGTCCATTTCTGACCAAATGTAGCTTTATTCGTTGCATTTGTTGTGACTTGGCCATTTTGCATTACGCTCGCAGCAGAGTGTCCGCTGCCAAACAATCTATAATTGCGAGGCAAACAGAGGAGTGCCGTAGGCTGGGCTGTCCCATTTCTTAAACGGTTAGCGGCCATGGTTAGGCTAGAACTACATAGGCAACTTGGTAGTAGCGCACTTGGAAGCGTGTCGACCCTTAATTGGAACAGGCTGCATGTGTGTGTGTGTGTGTGTGTGTGTGTGTGTGTGTGTGTGTGTGTCTGTTCTGGTGTGTATCTTACCCCTCTAATGACGCTGAGCTTTCTGGGCCAACAGACTCCACCCCCTGTGACCCTGTCAGTGCCTAGCCTAGCAACCCTGCCAGCCGACCGGCGGAAAATCTTGCTGTGCCTCCTCCCATTCTGGCCCCGTCTCTCCTTGGGACCTCCCACTCCTCTCGAGAGGACCTCCTCCTCCTTGCTTGCGCCTCCTGGTTGCCATGACCATTTGTGTCCTGTCCAATCCCAGCCTCTCGGCCCCGTATGTCGGTCTTCACACCCCCCAAAAAGGCTGTCCGTTCCATTTTCATCCAAAAGCCACTCCCCTAACTCGCTCTGATTGGCTTGTTTACCTTTTTGTTCCACCATGATTGTTGGTCCATTGTCTCTCTCTCTCTCTCTCTCTCTGTCTCTTCATTCAATTCAAGTGAACTTTATTGGCATAACAAATAGTTCTTTGCACTGCCAAAACATAACATCCAAACAATACAGTATGATGAACATACACGTATCCATCCTCTCTCTCTCTCCCTCTCTCCCACTGCTTCACTTTCCTGTTGTCAACATCTTTCCATCCATCTTCTCCAATCCAAAAGCATTTCTCGTTTCGTCGTCCCCCTAACCCATTCCGATTGGCTCATTAACTTTTTGTCCGACCTCCTACCTCGATTGTTGGTCAATTCTCCCTCTTTCTCTCTCTCTTTTTGTCTTTCTCTCTCTCTCACTGTCTCAAGCACTCCCCCAGTTTCCTGTTGTCGACATCTTTCTATCCTTCTCCCCCAATCCAAAAAGCGTTTCTCTTCTTCCTGCTTGGTATGCGTGGCCCCGCCTACCTCGCTACTACTACTACTACTGCGTCCCCACAAAGTCCCGCCCCTTGACACTTTTGTCATCGTCATCGGGGGTCCGTCGTGCCACCTCCTTCTCCACGTTCCCTCCAACACATTCGTTGTCGTTTTTTTTGTCGTCGAAACATCCTCCGTACAAGTCCCGGACGATCCTACTATCCGAGCGTCCTAGGGCGTTTTGTCCACACCGCGAAGCGATGATGTCATCTGAGGCCGCCAGGCCCCTTCCTCCTCTTGGCGTTGCCTGGCTGACCTCTGATTGGACGTTCTCGCCTGGCTCCTCCAGGCCCCTCTCGCCGTCCAACGAGCGTCTCTCTCTGGCCACTCCTCCTGTGTTGGAAGAACAGGACAGAATTCGAGAATGCTGGCTGAAAGAAAATGGAACTGGGCGACCGGAGCAAAAAAAAAAAGTTAAGCGAGTTAAGAGAAGTCCCTAACTTTATGGTAATGAGCTATGATGCGGTCCAGCGAAAACCTGAATCAGAATACATCGATTTACCAACGTCCGTTAATTACTGAGCTAAATCCAACATTCCAAATTATACGTCATTAGCAAACAAAGCGAATTCAACAGCAGAACTTCTGCAGTGACCTCGGCGACCTGTTCGCTTTGGTCGCTCTTGATCTGTACGTGGAATAAAATGTTGGAAGAATTCTACAATGTTGGATTAAGGAAAATAGAATTCTAGAATATTGGAGGAAGGAAAAAAATAGACCTACCTGACCCATCCAAGCCCCAGCCCCTACCCCCAATGTCTCGTTCCCACTCTGGGTCCAAGGACAGTCTCCGGGACAGGAAGGCTGGGGCTTCCTGGCAAGAGCCACCAGAGAACCTAGCACTGATGCCGGGGTCGTCTGGGGTGGAAACCTCCTCCTCTGGCCTTTGGCGAGCCAGCAAGGACAGGGGAAGTCTCTCCGGCCGGAACTCCTGGAGCAGGAGCGGGTCCAGACCAGGGTACGAGGCCAGAGCTGAGGCTACGCAGGGTTCACAGGAGCGTCTGTGCTGCTGCTTGGCGTCACGGTCCACCGCTGGACCTAGATAGATAGATAGGTAGGTAGATAGATAGATAGGTAGGTAGATAGATAGATGGTAGGGTAGTTATGGACAGACAGACAGATAGACAGATGGATAGATAGATAATTAGAAAGGTAAATAGACAGACAGACAGATAGATGGTGGGGTAGTGATAGATAGGTAGACAGGTAGACAGATAGACAGATGGATAGATAGATGGACAGACAGACCTGTACCACCAGGGTCGGGAACAAAGCCCGGACCACTGCCCTGGGCTCTGGTCAGAACGGAGTCCGGAGTGGCTGACGGCGGACCTCCCTCTCCCTGTTGTCCAACGTCTGATGCCAGGAGACCCTCTGCTTGCGTTGGGTCATTCGATGATGACGCCAAACTTGGGCACACCTTCCCGGTCAGGATCGAGTCTTCTGACGGGTCTGAAGCGTATAAACAAAAAGTACATTTAGCATATTAGCAAAATGTCTTAAATCTAAAATAAAAATTCTTAAACATTTTAGACAAAAGAAGAAGCAAAATAATAACTTGCAAAAGTTAGTAACATATTTAGACTAGTAAATTATTCCAAACTTAGTGTCTCAGCAATATCAATGATTAGGTTCCACTGGTGTGAAAGCAAGCAACCCAAATTAGACGGAACCGTAGAGTTTAGTGCATTATTATTATCTAAAGTGGTGTGTTTTAGTCTGGTTCCGGTGGCGATGGTCTTTGCAGTCTATTTTGGTTAGTTTAGAACTATGCATATGTGAAAGCATACCGTACCCAAGTCTGTTTGCTACACTGTAACATTTTTCTGACCAGTGTGGACAAAAGCAATCGAACTATAGATCTGAAAGCGGCCTAAGTTTACCTTGATCCAGACCTTCATCTCCTGGGTCATCAAGATTGATGATCCTACACATGGACGCAGAGGAGGACAAGGGGTACTTGGGTGTCACGTTCAGTTCGTCCGTTTCACTCTGCACTCTTCCCCCCAACACCAAGTCTGTCGATTGACCTGCTTCAGCTTGCTCTTGTTGTTCGCCTGTCGCTGGATCAAAAGCTCCTCTTTCTTCAATGTCCTCCTGCAAGATATATCAAGCGCAATCAGAGATGGCAACCTGGTCCCTCATGTGGACGGACAGGATTATTGCAATACAGGCGGACAGACAACAGACACACAGACACACAGACGCAAACACACACACGGACAGGGTGAAGCATCTTCAAGCTCCAAAAAGAAGTCCAGTTGCGTACAACTTAGCTCCTTTTGACTACAATGACCTGGATGAATGAGAATCTACACAGACATATGTAGAATATCACAATAAATTGCAATATACCCAATATCGCAGTGCATCGTGATAGAATCTTATCCTAACAAATGTATCGTGATATACAGTATATCCTATTGTGAACTCCTTGCCAATACCCACCCATACAAATGTTACGTACAACATTATCACTATTATTCACATTCCTTCAGTTTGTTTTGTTTGTCTCATTCAGTTTATTGCCATTGTAACAACTGTGGCTATTAATGGCCAGAACAGATTAAAATAAATAAATTAAAATATAAATATTAAACAAGTTAAAAACTCTTAAAAAATAACGAAATCAGTATTTAAGATCAATACATGCTAGGAAGTTTAAAACATTTAAAGGTGGAACCATATAATAAAGATTCACATTCCTTCAGTACCTGGTCGAGAGTGCGTTGGTCTGTCGTCATCAGCTCCGGCTCTGGTTCAAAGGACCCGTGTTGACGGCAAGATGCCCCCTGCTCCTCCATGTCTTCCGGCTCTTTCCGTGACTCCTCCGATTTCCCCGCGGCGACCGACTCGGCAACCAGCGTCTCCAGATGCCTCTCGGCCTCCGACAGCCGCGCCCGCCAGTCAGCCGGAACCGAGCCGGATGACGACGGGCCGTCGCTGCCATGGAAAGGAAGCCCACCAGATGTTGCCACCGTCGTCGTCGTCGTCATTGGTGCCGTCACAAAAACGGATCCACCGGTCCACTCGGACCTTGGAATATTAACCAAAAGGTAAGTGTCCTGGAGCAGGGACACTTCAAACACACCCACCCCCTGCATGCACACACAGACTTATACAAGCACGAGGCACCAAGGTAAAGAGTCGGTTAGTAAAGATTAGTTTTGTTAGGAAGGGTAACAGTCTCGGAAAAGAAGGGTTTTCACAAGGTTTTTAAAGGTCGAGAGGGATGTCGCTGCTCTTGTAGTTCCACCATTGACAGAGAACGTTTAGATTATCTATCTATCTAGATATCTCTACTATATCTCTATCTGACTGTCTGTCTATGTTGTCTATCTACGTTGTCTACTATCTATCTATATATCTATCTATCTATCCAGCTCTACCTCACTATCTATCTATCTAACTGTGTTGTGGTGCTCATTTTAAGTTATCATGCCATTAATTAATTTATTGCTTTTTGCAACAGGCCTAATTGCGCCCGCACAGATTTTGGTCTAAATAGGCTCCTCAGGGGCATAGTACCTCAGGCGTTCGGCCTCCACTGCCTGGCAGAAGGAGCACTCGTCCCCCAGTGCGACGTCGCCGCCCTGCTGGTGGGGAGGAGTCTCCATGATTTCCATCTCGCCGTCGCCTCCTGTGGTCAATCTGGGCTTGACCACGACCACCTCCTGCTTAAAGAGAAATTGCACAAATAATTTACACACAACACAAACACACGCAACGTATGTATACCAAAAACTAAAACAGAGCCATATTAAGATAAAATATGTGACCAGATCTTGTAAAATGAGGTACAGTGACCCAAAATTCGAAACTGTATGTTTGTAATTATAATATGGAATTACAACTATTACCGTTTGTCTGCTGACAGACACATAATTATGAATTATTATGAAAGATTATCACACACATGTACACACATTAGCATCTAATATTCACATTTTAGCAGAGCATCTACTAAAGACAAGTACAAAAAACATTTTACCACAGCCTTATAGATTAGCATACATTAGCGCACCTAGCACGGCTAATTAGACCAGCAGATAGCATAACACCTTAGCATAGTACTGTATTTCATTATTGACATTAGCATTGACATTTTAACTGGCAAACATAAAACATTTTAATTTAAAATGATGGTATTTAACAGACAATTCTTTCCCAAGCAATGTATAATGCGAAAAAAGAACACATTACAAGCAGAAATACTTTTAAAACATTTCCGAAAGAAATGTAAAGAGAAGCATGAATAGCGTGGCAGATTTAGCATTGTAGCATAGCATAGGACATTAGCCTGGCACTGTAGCATAGCACATTAGCATTGTAGCATCATATAGGCTGTTCCAAAAAACACCTGACATCATTTCAAATGTAAATGTTTGAGCAATTCTGAGCAAGTAACGGCCAAAGAGGGTTCATAAAAGTTTCACAAATGTTGACTATTTTTCCAAAATGTGTACAAATCTAATTACCACATTTATTCACCTGATTTTACACCTTTGGCTATTTTTTTTCCGATGGGGCTATGTGAAAGAGCAAATATTCATTCATAAAATTTGTGAAACTTTGTGAAATCGGACATACATTTGACAACCCCATGGCTGTTTCAGTTTGTTTGCCCAGGACCTGTCCTTACCTATTAAAGACCTCATTCCATGAGAACCCATTTAGTATTTACGACAGGTCACTCCGAGTTGCATATGCATGCTGTATGTGTAAATGTTCTTTAAACTGGGCAGAAAAACTAGCAAATAAGGAAAAGGCTAACAAAATGACGCTTGTTAATTAGAAAAAAACTTATCGAAATATAGGTAAGGATGTGTGTTTGTTTAGAATGTTTAAATCTTCAATTTGGTGTGCTATGACCGAATGAGCTTTGAATGATTGTAGCCTGTTACTAGCATAGCCGAGAACCTGTCATTCTCCCTGCTCCATCTTACTAGAAACTACAACAGCCTGTAACAGGAGCACTAAATCATTTTTTTCACCAAAACCAGCTCACAGGGCATTCATTAATACTAAAGACCACCGCAAAATTTATCACAAAAACGATGCAATGAGACCTTGACCATTTGAAATATCATCAGATGTTTTTGGAACATTCTGTCTATTAGCATACAGGCATGGTATTCAAGCGTAGTGCATTAGCATGTTAGCATGGCAAAACGAGCATATTGTTGTAGCACCAGAGACGCTCTATAAGGGGAGATTCCAATCTCCAGGTGAAGGAAAAAAAAACAACACAAAACCACTTCTGGTCCCTTCAGGGCTAGCCTGGTGAACCAGCCCCTTGTACTTCATTTCATTTTGTACAGAGGGTCTGGCCGTGCTGCCACTGACATTACTGTATTAGGCACCAGCCAATCCTAGCCAATCAGCGAACAGAGGGAGTGTTCGTGAGCGATGACGTGGACTTTATGTTGCTACATTTGAATTATAGTGCGTAGGTAGGCTAATTGCACATGTCACGACCAGACGTTAGCGATTGGATAAAGGCAGAGCCACTTTGTTTTCAACTTCAGCAGAGTCCACACCTCCAGGAAGAAACTGTTTCTCATTACAGCACTGCCAGAATCTCTGTACAAAATGAAGTCAAGTACAGGGGGGCTGTTTTACCAGGAAACCTTCAGGTGAGACCAAGTGCTGATTTATTCAAATAGAAACCCTTATGGGGAAAAACTCCTTATGCTACCCTGAACTTACTTACTGTTTTGTGACAGCAAAAGATTTGATACAAATTGAACTACCCTGTGTTACGATATTTTTATCCTCTTTGTCATGAACGAACAAATTTTTGATGCTTTCTGGTGATATTTTCAATGAACCAATAAAATAAAGAGTATAAAACATAATTCTTTAACTTTTTCTATCATAGAAAACAAAAGGTGAAAGTTTATTTGAAGGTGTCTACATAAGCGTGACATGACCATGTTATAAACATAACATGACACTTGTTACAAGCATTAATAGCACTACATTAATGTTTATGACTGTTGTCATTAAGTGCCATTTGGGTTTTGGAGTGTTAAGTTGATATTTTTTTGCAATACAGACATTACAAAAACACGAATTGCACTTAATGGCAACAAACATGAATAAAGTGTCATTAATGTTCATATGTGTCATATCATGTTTATAAAGGGCTCATGTCACCCTTATGTAGACATCTTCAAATAAACTGTAACCCAAAATAGTTTAAGTACAGATCATATCGGCATATAATCATATGGAAGCTCAACATGACAGTTAGACAGAAAATATATAAGATTTAACGGTGAAGGATATCAAAGCCCTGATACATTACGTTACATTACGTTTCGCTCAACGGTAAAAAAAAAAAAAAACTGCAACTGCGATTGCCATCTCCTTCTATGAAGAACATCTCTGATAGCGCATAGCAAAGTAGCATAGCGCATAGCACATTAGCAGCAGCATTAGCGGGTAGCGTTAGCACCTCTGTGCCAGCTGTCGCCGTGGCAACTCCGGGGTCTCGGAGCGACTGACAGATGTGCTCGTAGTCCGGAGGGCTCGTCAGCGTCGAGGCGTCCTGCATGGGCTGCCTCTCTCCCCAGGGCACCTACAGAGTCAAAGTTTGGGAATGCTGGGAGTTTGGCAGCTGTGGCCTTTGGAAGGTTGCCGGTTCGAATCCCGCCCTACCCATGGTTGCGATGCCCTTGAGCAAGGCATCTGAACCGACACTGCTCTAGGGACTGCAACTGAAACCCTGTAAATATCTACAAGAGGCTCTGGACAAGAGTTTCAGCTAAGTGTAACATAATGTAATGTAATGGTTAGAGAGTTGGCCTTGGGATCAGAGGTTCGAATCCCGTTCTACTATTACATTACAGCTTTATTTACCAAGCTTGTCATGATGCTGAACTCTCTCCCTGCCCTGCCCTCCCTCTCCCATCTGATCTGACCACCACACACACCACTTCCCTCTCTTCCGGTGTTCTTAGTGCAAGTGTCCCAGTCTGGTGAAACTTACCTAAGGCACATCTCTCTCCTCCACACCTAAGGCACATCTCTCTCCTCCACACCTAAGGCACATCTCTCTCCTCCACACCAAAGACACATCTCTCTCCTGTGGAGTTCCTTTCCCACTGCTTCAGACATTTCAATGCACAGCTATCTTCTGCACTACAACCAATGACACCACTGCTTAAATGGCACCATTTGAGCTTTATTACACTACACATTGTGTTTTTACTTATTTTGTATTATATACATGCCCACTATACTTTTTGTTATGTTTACATTATTATGTTTTGTCGTCATGTCTTCCTGTCTTGTTTATAAGATGCTTAATGTTCACTGTGGGCCTAGGGAGCATTGTAATTTCAAATTCTGCGTGTGAAACCTCTACATATGTTTTTTTGACAATAAAGCTGACTTTGACTTTGATTACACTTAACAGACACTTTTGATTGACCATCCATTAATTATCGAACAACGTTTCAACTACTAATCATTAATGAGATGAAAACGCGATCGTTTTCAAGAACGTTTTAAGAAAGTAAAGCAAAACAAAGCTTTTTGCTTGTACACTGATGTAGACAACCACAGATAGCTAGAAAAACATTGACCCAGTGGTAACAGTTGTAAGAAAAAAGACTAG
>CM050221.1:43987500-44195000 GCA_027475355.1 Coilia nasus | reverse complement strand
ATTTTCTCATCCTCGACATTGTAAATAACGGTAACAGCTGCTAGTTAACACTGATACAAGTTAACGTCGCCTCTTTGATGCTGCAACCTACTCGTGCTTCAGAACAAACTGTTGTCATGGGGATAAAAAACGCTCGGTGCTTTTTTGGGGGGGAAAACTGCGGGCTTAAAAAAACGCTCTGGTCAAGTGTTTTCTGTAATTAAAAAACTGCCAATGTGAACAACCCCTTACAAACAAACAAACAAACCTCTTCCTCCTCCACCTTCGCCGAGTGGCGGGGGGGTGGGCGTGGTCTGCGCAGGGGGGTGGTTCGGCGGAGGAGGAGGGGGGTGTGGGGGCGGGTGAAGAGGCGGCTTGTGGTGACCGGAGCCCCCTCCTTTGCAGAAGGTCCTTGTCCGCGAGAAGGCGCTGTTGCTACGACAACAGATAGATAGATAGATAGATAGATAGATAGATAGATAGATAGATAGATAGATAGATAGATAGATAGATAGATAGATAGATAGATAGATAGATAGATAGATAGAGGTAGAGAGGTAGAGAGACAGATAGAGAGATAGATATTACACAAAGTGGATGGATAGACAGATAGACAGACAAAGACAGGTAGATAGACAGATAGACAGATAGACAGATAGACAAATAGACAGATAGACAGATAGACAGATAGACAGATAGACAGATAGATAGATAGATAGATAGATAGATAGATATTACACAAAGTGGATGGATAAACAGATAGACAGACAAAGACAGGTAGATAGACAGACAGACAAATAGATAGATAGATAGAAAGTACACAAGTTGGACAACTAAACAGACAGACAGACACTAAAGACTACATCTCCCATGATGCCTTGCCTCACCTGGAGGGCTTTAGCCGCTTCTGGCCCTTCATGGGGTAGCCAAAGGAGGTGCTACTGCTAGTGGCGGGGTCCTTAGCGTTACTATTGGCTCCAGACGCCTCGGGGGCTGGGCCATCGGCTGGAGGGGCCAATCCTGCTCCTGCTGTTGTTGTTGTTGTTGTCGGGGCTCCTGATTGGCAGGGAGCTTCGGAGGAGATTCCGGTGGCTCCTCCCCCTACTGATGCTGCTGCTGCTGGCTGTTGTGCTTCGGTACCGCTCTTGTTCTCTGATAGATAGATAGATAGATAGATAGATAGATAGATAGATAGATAGATAGATAGATAGATAGATAGATAGATAGATAGATAGATAGATAGATAGATAGATAGATAGATAGATAGATATTACATGAGGTAGACGGATAAACAGACAGACAGACAGATAGATGGATAGAAAGACAGTTATAGACAGATAGTAGCCAAGGACAGACAGGCAGACAGACAGACAGACAGTCAGTCAGATAGAGATAGATAGATAGATAGATAGATAGATAGATAGATAGATAGATAGATAGATAGATAGATAGACACATATATAGATAGATAGATAGATAGATAGATAGATATTAGACAAAGCAGATGGATGAAGAGACAGACAGATAGATATATAGATAGACAGACAGACAAAGAAACATTCTACCAGAAACCAACGACAACCTTTGCTCGGGGGTTCGGGGCTGGTCTGCGTCTCCTGGTCGCGGTACTGGTCGCCCGGCCAGGCTCCAGAATAGCGCCGCAGTGCATCGTGGGGGTTGGGCTTCCCAGGTCTTGAATCGCGTCTCCGGTACGGCCTACGCGACATTCTCGACACGCTGCTCGACACGCTCCCCGCGCCCGTCAAGGCCTGTGTTGTTGCATAAAGTGAAAATTATGACTTGTTGTGATTACACAGTTAGCCTGGTAAAGCAGCCCCTCGTACTTGATTTCATTTTGTACAGAGGGTCTGGCCATGCTGCATTGAGAAACGATTTCTTCCTGGAGGTGTGGATAGACAGACAGACAGAAAAACAGACAGACAGACATCACACAAGGTAGATGGATAGACAGACAGACAGACAGACAGATCAATAGATACATAGATAGTTAGACAGACAGAAAGACAGATATTACACAAGTTAGATGGATAAACAGACAGACAGAGAAATAGACAGACAGACAGACAGACAGACAGACAGACAGAGAGACAGACAGACAGACAGACAGACAGACAGAGAGATAGATAGATAGATAGATAGATAGATAGATAGATAGATAGATAGATAGATAGATAGATAGATAGATAGATAGATAGATAGATAGATAGATAGATAGATAGATAGACAGACAGACAGACAGACAGACAGATAGATAGATAGATATAGATAGATAGACAGACAGACAGATATTACACGAGGTAGATGGATAAACAGACAGGCAGGCAGGCAGGCAGGCAGATAGATGGATAGATAGATAGATAGATAGAAAGACAGACAGACAGACAGATAGAAAGACAGACAGACAGACAGACAGACAGACAGATAGAGAGATAGATAGATAGATAGACAGACAGACAGATATTTACACTAGGTAGATGGATAAACAGACAGACAGATAGACAGACAGACAAACAGATAGACAGATAGACATTGGCATCACCTGTAGCTCCAGGTCGGTGGAGGTGGTGGAGGTGCTCTTGAGGCTCTGGTTGGGGCCGGAGCTGAGTGTGTTGCTCTTCTCGCTGGGGGTGCTGGGGGGAGGCGGCGGGACCCTCACGGGTGACGCTTCTTCGACGGCGTCGCCGTCCCCTTCGCCGTCGCTCTGGTCTCGAGAGCCATCCCCCGACAGCACGGGCACGGACACCTTAAACGGATAAACGAATGAATGAACAAACTAACAAAACCAAAACAGTAGCGCTTCCTGCATTAGTTCTGGCAGGCTGTCTGTCTATCACTATCTGTCTGCCTATCTATCTATCTATCTATCTATCTATCCCGTTCATGTATCTATCTGTCCATCACTACCCCACATCTATCTATCTATCTATTACTACTCCACCATCTATCTGTCTATCACAAATCTGTCTGTCTGTCTATCTATCTATCTATCACTACCCCACCATCTATCTATCTATCTATCTATCTATCTATCTATCTATCTATCTATCTATCTATCTATCTATCTATCTATCTATCTATCTATCTATCTATCTCTACCCCATCATCTATCTGTCTATTTATCTATATAAAATCACATCATGAATACAAACGGAAAACAAAAGGGCTTCACATCGCCTCCACTTCGCCATTATTACCACTGAACTGGTCACCTCATCGGCCGTTACTCCATAAACTACTGAAATAAATGGTGTCTGATATCTACATACCAGACAGAAGATGGTCTCGTTGAGCTTCCGTTTCATGCTTTTGGGTTTCTCAGGCGCCGGCGCCGTTTCCCGGGATGGTGGGTCTGGGGGGGGCACTGGTGGTGCTTCTATTGGTGCCACCTTCTCCTGGGCAGGGGAACGAGAACATTTTTAAGGAGGTAACTTTGACTGTCCGTGAAAGAAGGTTGATCTGCACACTGCACTTTTGCTCCAAAAAAATCATCCGTATGTTCCTGCCAGAGAGCTGCGCTCCTCCAACACAAACCGACTAGCCGTGCCCCCTGCTCGCTCCAAGCGTCACCAGGCAAAACTGTTTTCTGTAATTGTCCCTCAGTGGTGGAACAAACTTCCACAAGCAACAAGACTAGCATCATCTCTCTCAACCTTTAAGAAGCATGTAAAGTCTCTCCTTTTCCACGACTATTTACTGCACTAATGCCTGAGCTGGCCCAGACCCGGGACATGTTGTGCGTTGTGTGCGTGTGTGCTTGACCCTTTGCTAACGTAATTAAAAGTAAAGTAAATTAAGTATAAAAAAAAAACAAAAAAAAAACTAACCCCCGTTGGCATTTGCACCTATTGCTCTGTAAATCTCCTGTGCACTCTGTATCTGCAAGTGTTGTAAGCTGTGATTATGCCCTCTATTGTAAGTCGCTTTGGATAAAAGCGTCTGCCAAGTGTAATGTAATGTAAATGTAATGCAATGTTTCGATCCCCTGGATCTTCATCAGTATATATATACTGCCTTGTGCTTGTATGTGTGTGTAGAATGGGGGTGGTGTTTGTCATGTCTTTGTTTACTCTGTGTTCCCTTAGTGTGCCGTCTCGTCCTTGCTGTAATTCGCTTTGGATGAAAGCGTCTGCTTAGTGTAATATAGCAACGCGTACCTTAGCGGGTACTTCGACAACACCCGCATCTGTTCGTCTGGGTGCCTCGGCTGCGGGAGGGGGTCTCTCCGACGACGAGGGTGGGGGGGGCCTCTTCGGTGGGGGAGGGTCAGGGGGTCTGTCGGGACGCTTTTTCGGCGGGGGCTCGACCGGGATCTGACGGTCCGATCGGGCTCTGGCGCTGGGCGGGGAAAACATTGCAGAGTGGAACTTGGAGGAGGACAACACCCCCTGCTGGTCGTCACTGGTACCGCTGGTAGCTTTGCCTCCACGAGACCAGCGGCTGGCGTTGTTGTCCTGTCGTCGCCGTGACAAGAAATAATAGAAACAGAATGACCGCAAACTGGTGAATTTTTTACAAACCGACTAGCCGTGCCCCCTGCTCGCTCCAAGCGTCACCAGGCAAAACTGTTTTCTGTAATTGTCCCTCAGTGGTGGAACAAACTTCCACAAGCAACAAGACTAGCATCATCTCTCTCAACCTTTAAGAAGCATGTAAAGTCTCTCCTTTTCCATGACTATTTATAGAAAGAAATAATAGAAACAGAATGACCGCAAACTGGTGAATTTTATTGTTTTAAGGGCAGTTTTATTCAAATGACCATAGTGGTCATCTAGTCTGGTAAACCAGCCCCTCGTACTTGAATTCATTTTGTACAGAGGGTCTGGCAGTGCTCTCATTGACATTGCTGTCTTAGGCAGAATTTTGTCTAGCTAATCAGTGAACAGAGCGAGTGTTTGTGAGTGATGACGTTGACTTTGTGTAGGTAGATTTTAATTGTAGTGCGTAGGCAGGCTAATTGCATATGTGATAACCAGACGTTAGCGATTCAGAAGTTTTTTCCACAACCCCTGAATGTATACAGCAGAACAGTGGTGAGTATGCCTCACCTGACTGGGGGCGGCCGTTTTGTTGTGGGGGGGTGGCGGCGGGGGCAGTGCCGGAGGGCCGTCCGTCGTCTTAAAGGCACCAACGAGGAGGTCGTGCGTGGAGGATTGTCCCGGAGCTGGAGCGACGATGGCGGAGGTCGACGCGCTCGCGGGGTGGTTGCTGGGAAAGTCTTTTGGCGCCACGTGCCGGGAGGACTTCTCTGCCGCCCCTGGCCCCCCCTCAAAGGGAAGGTGAGGCGCCGACGAGCTGGCCAGCCAGCTGGAGGGCGGAGCGTGTCGGATCGCGACAGCGACGTTGTGGTTTCGCGGGTCGTCGAACTGAAAGTACTGGGGGGGAGGTGGGGGAGGGACGGCTGGACCGCTGGGTCGACCGGGAGGGAGCGGAGGGGGGAGAGGAGGGGCCTGGCGGTGGAGGCTCTTCCGGGTAACGGCCGAGGCCGAGGCGGATCTCTGGTCTTCCCAACGGTCGGTCCAAGTGATTGCTGGTGTCTGAGGGAACAAAACCATATTTTTATTTATTTATTTTTCTGTGGCTATTAATGGCCAGAAGAGATTAAATATAAATATATTTAATACAATTTAACATTTAACAGATTAAATATATATATATATATTAAACATATAAAAAAAAACAGTAACTATAACAACTACAAAACAAATAAATCAGTTTTTTAAGATCAATACATGCTAGGAAGTTGAAAACATCTAAAGGTGGAACCCCATAATAAAGATTCTCTTTAAAAAACTGCTGCCTTTTACAGAACAAGAAAATAAAATGTGAACAAAACCATATAACACTGCACGTATGTCAACTGGACAATTTTCCTTCATCCAACATTGTAGAATTGTATTTCTCCACTATTCTAGAATACTAATTCCCTTAATCCCAACATTCCAGATTATACTTTGTGTGTTACGTTTGAATTGTAGTGCGTAGGCACAGCTAATTGCATATGTGACAACCGGACATTAGCCGAGCCACTTGTTTTAAACTTTAGCAGAGTCATTACATTACATTTAGCATACGCTTTTATCCAAAGCAACTTACAAAAGGAGCACCTAATAACCTAACAGATGTGTAGAGAAACACAGAGTAAACAGACTACACACAAGGAGGTACATATCCCTTAGCTAAGTTTTTCAAGCACAAGGCACCTATGTAACAAGATGGTTAGTAGAGATTAGTTTTGTTAGGAAGGGAAGAAGTCTCAGAAAAGAGGGGTTTTCACAGGCTTTTTGAAGGTTGAGAGGGATGTTGCTGCTCTTGTAGCCACTGGTAGTTTGTTCCACCATTGAGGGACAACAACCAAGAAAAGGTAGTAAGACTTTGCCTAATGCTGGCTTTAAGTGAGAGTATCAGATAGAAATCAGAGGCGGTGCAGTTTTCTGCTAAGCGTACCTGGCGGGAGAACCAGCGGCCGAGCTCAGCACTCACAGGTTCCCGTTTCCAGCGGAGGTCAGCACGCGGCCCCATCCTGGGATAGACAGACAGATTGATGACAGGCAGACAGACAGATAGACAGATGAACCTAGCCTAAGGGGTTCGAAATGCATAATAGTCCCAATTTATGAATAGACCTAAATAATAAATACACAAATATAATATTAATAATAATAAAATCATTTAAAAATATAATATTTAAAAATACAGTGTTTCACCTGTAAATATAACTATACTGTAACATATAACATAATTGATTAAAAATATAATATTTAAAAAAAGTATATATAGACCTGCGGTATGAAGGTGGGGGTATGTAGCCTGGTGGTGCGGGCCCTGATCCGTACGGCCCGTAAATGTCGTGCGGTGTCGGCGGAAGCAAGTCGGGTCTCACGTCCATCCTCAGAATCTCCACGCTTCGCGACAGGCAGAGGTCCCTTAGGGGCTCGGCGCTCCTGGACAGAAACAGCCCAGGTCTGTGGTGATGCGCTTGGTACTGGTGGTACGGATCCCCTCGAAGGTCCCGGAGTGGCTCAGCACTTCGAGACAGACAGAGGGCTCGCTCTCTGGAGAACGGCTCCGAAGCCTGCGACACACACTGCAATGCCCGGTCTCGCAACAGCTCCGAAGTCTGTGACAAGCACATGGAGCGGTCTCGTAAGAGCTCCGAGCTCTGAGAGAGACACAGCGGCCTGTCTCGGTCGGAGCGCAACAGAGGCTCCGAGCTTTGGGACTGGCACAGAGCTCGTTCGCGCTCTCGGGAAAAAGGTTCCGAGGCCTGGGAGACACAGAGTGATCGATCTCTTAAAAGCTCTGAAGTCTGGGAGAGACACAGCGATCTGTCTCGAAGGGGTTCGGAAATTTGCGAGACGCAAAGCGATCGGTCTCGGAGAGGTTCAGAAATTTGGGAGACGCAAAGGGACCTGTCGCGAAGGGGTTCGGAAATCCGGGAGACACAGAGAGATCTGTCTCGAAGGAGGGCTTCCGAGCTTTGCGACGCACAGATGGACCTGGGGTCTCGGAAAGAAGAAGGCTCAGCAGCCATCTGCGACAGACACAACGCTTGGTCGTAACGAAGCGGAAGTTCCGAGGTTTGTGGCGTACAAAAAACAGACCTCAGGTCCCTTGGGACTGCGTCCGAAGCCTGCGACAGACAGACGAGAGATCGGTCTCGTAAAGACGAAGGCTCTGAGATTTGGGAGATCTGGCACAGCGACCTGTCGCGTAAAAAAGGCTCGGAAGTTTGGGATCTATCGCGAAAAGGTTCTGACGTCTGTGAGAGACACAACGCCCGGTCACGCAGAGCCTCGGAACTCTGAGAGACACACAACTGCCAGTCCCTTAAAGAGGAAGGTTCCGAGCTGTGGGAGAGACACACCGTTCCGGAACGTTCTTTAAATGCTTCTGAAGTCTGTGGGACACAAAACGATGATGACTGAACGTCTCTGATAAGAGGTTCTGAGGACGTCTGCGAAAGACAGACCGCCCGGTCTCGAGGGGGGAGGAGGTCGGCACTTTGAGACACAAACACGGACCGATCTCTGTGAAACTGTTCCGAAGCTTGCGGCGAGAGGCAAAGGGACCAATCCTTAGATGGATCCGCGCTCTGAGAGACAAATGTGGAGCGGTCTTTGTGAAACGCTTCCGACAAGCACGCCTGCGTCGTCCGGCTGTCCCCTCTGAAGGCCTCAAAACCCTGCGAGACGCTTAGCGATCGTTCCACCGAAGCTTGATGGGGAAACCGATCTCCCCTGACAGGCTCCCCTGAGGTCTGCGAAACGCACAGCGCTCGTTCTTTCACGGCCAGGTCTGACGCCGCTTGTTGTGCCGCCGCTGCCGCCGCGCAGGCTTGCAAGCGCTCGGCCGCGATGGCTGCAGCTGCCTGGGCCGCCTGGGCGGCCTGAGCCGCGAGCGCTGCCACTTGGTTCTGGTTAAGGTTTCGGTCCCTGTGTTTGGCTGCCCCAGATTGGTCCATGGTGGTGGTGGTGGTGGAGGGTGGGATTGTCGTTGTCGTCGTCAGGGTCTCCCAACTCCCCCCCCTGCTCTGCTGGTGCGTCTCGTAAGACGGGGGCTTGACGGGTCGACCGAACCGGGGCTTTGACGGCGCGGTCGTCGTCGTCATTGCAGAAGAAGAAGAAGCGGCGTGACTTGGAACTTGAGCCCCTTGGCCTGGAGCCCGCCATTCTCCAACTCCGACTCCTGGTCCTGCTCCGATGACAGAGGCTTGGGCGGCAGACACCGTCGTTGACCACTCCACGGCTGGGGGAACGTAGCGTCCGTAGGGAGCCGCGCCACCTCCACTGCCGTTCAGCCTCGGGACGACCGGCAGAGCTGGTGGACCTGCAAATCAAATAGATAGATAATAATAATAATAATACACTGACAGTCAATGAAAACGCACCAGAACACTACAAAAAAGAATTTAATTTCCTTTGGCACATTAAGAAAATAACATTATTCAGTCACACAAGGTGAAATAAAGGTCAGAAAAGATCATTAAAATACAAGGTCACAGTAAAAAAGTACAAGAAAGTTTTCTGATGCGTTTTCATTGACTGTCAGTGTAGTAATCTTTACTTGTATAGCACAAATAATAGAAGATGCAGCTCAGTGTAATACAGTTTGGCAAGAAAAACTTTCTTGCAGTGCAGTGGTGCCAGAGCGGAAGAACACAATAACGCAATGACGTAATGATAACCCGTTTAGACAGATAGACAGATAAATAGGTAGATATATATATATATATATATATATATATATATATATATATATATATATATATATATATATATATATATATATATATATGTAGATAGAGATAGATAGACAGATAGATAGACAAATAGACAGATAGACAGATAGATAGATGGTGGGGTAGTCATAGATAGATAGATACTTCAATTTTGGGTAAAAATGAGTTCTTGTCATTTACCGGTAGAGGGGGGGTCAGCGTAGTGCGGTTCCTCAGGCGAAAGCACTCGGGGAAGAGACTGCGATTTCTGCCGCGTCACAGGCACAACGGCTCCCTCGTGTGGCCGGAGTCGGAACTGCAGCTGCTGCGGTTGATGTTGCTGTTGATGGTGCTGCTCCTGAGTCCAGCGTTGTTCGGCATCTGGAACTGCACGATACATCGTTTCAAAAACAAAATTTGCGATCTAATTTCACACCTACGTACAATCATTTCAAATACATATAATTTCTGAATAACAACTGTTCTGTTCCTGACAGTTATTATTATAGTTTAGGCAGTACAGTGACTGGTGTTAGTGTTGAGCTGTGCATAGCTCGTTTAAGAGTTTGCATATCGTAACCATAGTAACCACCCTTTGTGTTGTTGGTATGAATGCTGCAACTGTCACATCTGAAGTGATTTATAATCCATCATCTAATGTCATCTGTTCTGTTTAAGCCGTTATAACTCATCATCTATAAGTATACAATTAACATACCTTTAGCACAGTATAGTTTTGTCAATAGAACGTATTTTGTCATAATTTGTAAAAACATACTATTCATCTGTTATAGCCTACATCGTCAAATTCATCTAAGGAAGACTTTTCACGCAGTTCATTTGTTTACTGAAGTTATCTTATACCAAGAACTTATATACATTTTGTATCATTTTTAGTTTTACTCTGATTTATTAAAAACGGAGCTTGGAGGCCACTTCCTGACTTTGAAGCTTTATTGAATGCAGTTAGGCTGGCTGTCAAATTGAGTTCAGAAACACTGAAGGATGACAGTACAACAACACTTGTGTTTCCCCCTGTCGTGATCTCAATTCTTCTTCTCAAGAAAAATCGTGATTCCCATTTTTTTGTTCCAGAATCGAGCTAGCCCTTACCGCCCGCATTCCAGCCGAGCGACACGGCCGGGGTCCAGTCGTCATTGCCAAGGCTCTGCCATTTCCGATCCGCTCCTGCTCCTCCTGCGGCTCCTCCTGCCCCCACTACTCCTCCTCCTCCTCCTCCGCTGAGCACCACGCTCCGTAACGTCTCCGGACCGGAGTCCACGGCGGCCCCTTCCCGCTGAGACAACGACATTGACGTTGTGATCAACGTTACTCTTTACGAAGACTTTAGATGCAGAAACCTCTAAGATGCATTACATTATAACACATTACAGTGGTCCCTCGTTATTCGCGGGAGTTACGTTCTAAAAAATAACCCGCGATAGGCGAAATCCGCAAAGTAGTCAGCTATTTTTTTACAATTATTCTAGATGTTTTAAGGCTGTAGAACCCCTCACTACACACTGTATACACTTTTCTCAGACAGGCATTGAAATTCTCACATTTCTGTCTCTTCCACTCTCAAAGTTCAAACTTGCAAACATACAACACTTCATAGTCACACGGCTAGCGATGGGAGATTTATGTAAGTTTTACAAGCTGAGCGCATTCTGTACTGTACAGGAGACACGGTGCGGAGGGGATTGATTGACAATGTTCGACAGTCACTTAGCCAATCAGGGTGCAGAACACAATGCGCTAAAAAAGCATGCACTAAAAAAAAAAACGCGAGGCCACGAAAGGTGAACCGCGTTATAGCGAGGGACCACTGTACTTTACATTTAGCTGATGCTCTTATCCAGAGCGACTTACACTTGAAATCAATTATTATTGCCCAACTCTAGTGTGATTGTCAAAAGGAATTGTGAGCAACTGGACTTTCTGGAGCTTGGAGACGTTTTACCTTTCATCCAAAAGGCTTCTTCAGTTCTGGCCTGATGACGGGGAACCAAGAGCTATATCTCTGGATCACTGGAGGTGGAGCTGTAGACCACACCCCTCATTCCATGACAAAAGGGTCACATGAGTCACCCGTCAAGGTGTGAATTGGAGAGAGTGTCCTTGTGGTCACATGATCCAGAGAATGAGAACTGCGCTGATGGTGAAGAGCAGTTAAACTTCCTGGGATGAGATCAGGTCTACAACTCCACCTCCAGTGATCCAGAGATATAGTTCCTGGTTCCCCATCATCGGACCAGAACTGAATAAGTCTTTTGGATGAAAGGTGAAACGTCTTCGAGCTCCAAAAAGAGGTCCAGTTGCTTACAACTTAGCTCCTTTGACTACCATGACCTGGATGAATGAGAATCTACACTAGACACCAATGAAATATGGCCAAAATGTCCAAAATAAATGTGATTTTCCCGAGTTTTGAATTTCAAAAAGATGGTGGGCGTCATAGTTGGAAAAGTTACATCTTCACAAACTGTTAAAGGTGTGTCTCTAACTAAGAAAGCATTTCCAAGTGTAATATTTTCATGGTCTTCTTGTACTGGTACCAAAATCTCAATTGTGAATTTTGGGTTACTGTTCCTCATTTTGCCAGATTGGGTCACATATTAGAAAAACACAGCCAGTTGTATAAACTGCCAATTTGTGAACCCAGAGCCAAATTCCTACCTGGTGCCAGGTGGGCATCTCCTCCCAGCGAGCGACAGGCCTGTCCACGCTCATGCCTCCAACAGCTCCTCCTGCTCCTGCTCCTCCCGCTCCTCGCCAGAAGCCTCCGGACGCACGCAGCTCTCGCGGGTCAGCGAAGTCCAGCAGGGCACTGAAGTCCTGGCCTCTGCGCCGCCAGTAGGACACGTCGCGCTCCTCAGGGTGGTCCACCACCACGGCGGCCGAGGAGTAGGTGAGGCTGGGCGCGTCGTAAAACCTGAAACAAATTAAAAGGTGTCATCGCATCGTGTCTTTTGCTGAGTTCTCCAGTTAGGGGGTGTTCACATTGGCAGTTTTTTTCTCAGGTACGGGTGGATGTTTTACATTATATTCCTATAATACAGCGTGTTTCTGAAAAAAAGTCCTCCTTCCTCGGGTGGTTTTAAAGTTGAGAACATTTCTACTCTCTAAGAAAAAGCGTCCTACGTCAAGTGTTTTTTTCACAGCTGACCAATGAACGAAAGTTTGTGTCACAGTGAAAACTCTGACTGAAGTTCTTCATACAGACAAAACGGGAATGTTCGTTGCCACCCTCGTCGGCATCTAATGCCAAAACAAGGGCTAATTTTCTCATCCTCGACATTGTAAATAATAGTAACAGCTGCTAGTTAACAATGAAACAAGTTAGCGTAACCTCTTTGATGCTGCAACCTACTCGTGTTTCAGAACGAACTGTTGTCATGGGGATAAAAAACACGGGAGAAGAACCCTGCCGGCGTTTTATCTTTTAAAAAAACGCTCTGGAGCGAGCAGTGAAACTGCCAGGGAAACTGCCTGTTCGTGTTGTCTAAGCTTTGTTAACACCTGACTTTTTGACTTCTTTGTTCTTGATTTTCTCCTGTTTCTTGGACTCTGAGTTTTTGCCTCGCTCTCTCTCTGGATTTGTGGACGTCTCTGCTGGTCCCCCTGGTCTGTAAAATTTGTACATACAAAATGTACATACTGTTTTTTTTATATTGTTTTATTACTTGTATATATTGCTGTACCTAGCTTGTCCTTATATACTGTCTTCTTGTGCATCTGTTGTCTGCTCCAAATTACATCTTACTATACTTCGTATGGTGACAACAAAGACTTCCACTCTACTCTACTCATCTATCTGTCTGCTGATAGGTGGTGATGATGATGACAACTGCGAAGATCATCTAACACTTACCCGCTGTCGGTCGCTAGGGAGTCACCGAGAGGAGGCTGGTCACCTAGGTAACCCACGAGGACAGGCGGAGGAGGGGGGAGGGGAGGAGCCGGTTCTTTTCTCCTCACGAGTGGACGCTCGACGACCATGCCCCCAACTCCTCCTCCTTGGCCTTGGCCATCTGAGACCACTCCTCCAGGGTTCCCACCACTCATGGCATTTCTGGAAAAAAAAAAAAACATTAATGTAATGAGAAGGACAATGGAATGTGTTGCGGTCAAAGGAGCTACGTTATAAGCAACTAGACTTCTTTTTGGAGCTGGAAGATGTTTCACCTTTCATTCCAAAAGGCTTCTTCAGTTCTGGTCTGATGAAAGGGAACCAGGAGCTATATCTCTGGACCACTGGAGATGGATGGATGGATGGATGGATGGATGCATGGACAGACAGACAGACAGACAGACAGACAGACAGACAGACAGACAGACAGACAGACAGACAGACAGACAGACAGACAGACAGATAGATAGATAGATAGTGTAATGCGTGACCCATCAGGTGAGGAGCAGTTAAACTTCCTGGGATGAGAGCTCAAGGCAGAATGGTATGTAGCAGATAGATGAGGACGCAAACCCCCTCCTCTGTTCAGAGTTGGTTGTCCCAAACGGACATAGATGGTCTCCTTCACTCTTCTCTCCATCAGAGCAGTTCTCATTCTCTGCATCAGGGTGACCACAACAACTCACTCCAATTGACACCTTTAAGGGTGACTCATGTGACCCTTCTGTCATGGAATGAGGGGTGTGGTCTACAGCTCCACCTCCAGTGATCCAGAGATATAGCTCCTGGTTACCCAACATCAGGCCAGAACTGAAGAAGCCTTTTGGATGAAAGGTGAAACGTCTTCAAGCTCCAAAAAGAAGTCCAGATATTACCAGACTTAGCTCCTTTGACTACCATGATGTGGATGAATGACAATCTACACAGACATGATGTGACGTGTTAAAGAAACACTCTCCTTTTTTTTTTAATTTAAAAAACACAGTACAGTGATCTGTCATATCGAGGTTCAGCTTTGGCAGATTTTTTTCATGAATACATGAATAAAATGTCACTATGCATGCAACAAAGGTTTGTCAGAACAATATTGATAGTAACTATACTGTAACATGTTGGCATTTTAAGGCTCGGACTATACAATAAACGTTTTACATTAACACATTTTGCTGGGCAATAAATTGTCCCAGAAATGATTGTGATAAATGATAACATTGTCGCTTTGAGACAGTTTCAACTAATATAATGATGATGGCTTAATAATGCAAGTAGGCCCTTTTAAAGATCATTAAACTTTCATTTGTAAACAATATTTTCCACTGGAACTGAAAGAAATTTTAAAAATCCAAAATAAACAAAACAAAACAACCAAAAATAATAAGTAAAAATGACGTAATATACATCGTATCACAATACACTATATCGATTTCAGCATCAATATCGTGATACTATTTTTGATCAATCAATATTTATCGATGTTTTTCCTTACATTGCGATATCGATGTTTGATCGATCAATATTTATCACGTTTTTTCCTTATTTATGATCGATCGATCAATATTATATCAGTATTTTTGATCGATTTTCGATTTTTTTTTGGATCGATTGATATTTTTGATCAATATTTATTTATATTTATTAATCAATATTTATTGATCGCTAATAATTGATTGATTTATTCAGACTCTGTTAACAAAAACTGCACTTGAATAAAAATCAAACATAACCAAAAACAATAACTAAAATGGATCATCAAGGCTGTAAACGAAATTAGCCTGGTAAACCAGCCCCTCGTACTTCATTTCATTTTGTACAGAGGGTCTGGACTGGAATCTCGAGGGTCATTTCGTCGGCCCCAGCAAGACCAATCCAATTAGCGAACAGACGGTGTGTTCGTTAGCCGTGACGTTGACCTTGTGTACTACATTTGAATCGTAGTGCGTAGGTAGGCTAATTGCATACGTGACGACCAGGCGTTAGCGATTGGGTAAAGGCAGAGGCTTGTTTTAAACTTCAGCAGAGTTCACACCTCCAACCAATTGTTTCTGACGGTGTCTGGTCCAGACCCTCTGTACAAAATGAAATGAAGTACGAGGGGCTGGTTTACCAGCCTAAAACAAAATTGCAAAGACAAAAAAAGATTGTGGTCATCATGGGTTGATTAATTGATTTGCTGCTTACAACGGGAACACGCCTGCTCCTGGTCCGGCCCCTTCCATCCCGAAGCCGTTATAAGCCCCGCCCCCTGCCGCGCCTCGGCTGGGCTCGTTATTGTTGTTACTGCTACCATGGCGACCGACGACAATGGTGTTGTTGTTGTTTACGTGTTGTTGTTGTTGCTGTCGCTGTTGGAGCTGAAGCTTGCTACTGTTGTCCAGGCAGGTTGTCGTTGCCGTGGAGACGTAGGCAGAGGAGGAGGAGGAAGGGGGCGTGGCAAGCGACGATGATGAAGGGGGCGTGGCCACTGCAGCAGTGGTGGGAGGGGCCGGGCAGGTTCGAGCAAGTTTGTAGCCATGGGAAATCAGCAGGTCTTCCACACTGTACATAGCTTGTGTGTGTGTGTGTGTGTGTGTGTGTGTGTGTGTGTGTGTGTGTGTGTGTGGGTTGTCAGGTGAAGGTGAAACTGCCAGACAATAAGGTGAGGGGCGACGTGATCCTGGACATCAGAGAAAAGGACCTGCGTATGTCAGAAAGTTGCACGAGTTCAGGTGTTAACAGAAGTGTTTTTTTATTTGCTATGAATGTTGGTGGCTGTTGAGTTTTATTAAATAAAAGAGGAAGGTGATATCTGACTGCTTGTGTTTGTTGATGAAATCAAAGCCATGTCAAGTAATATAGAAAATTAATGTGAAGGATAGTGATGCTTCATGATATCGAATCGAAAGCTTAATAATGGTATTCGAATCGAATCGTGAGATGAGTGAAGGTTCACACCTCTATCATCAAACATGACAATTTTTCATCACTCACCCGCTGTCTGATGCTGGGACGTCACTGAGAAGAGGGTCGTCACCTAGGTAACCCGCGAGGACGGGTTAAGGGGTGTGTGTGTGTGAGAGAGAGAGACAGAGTGTGTCACCCACTACTAAGGGGATCCATTGGGGTGATGCTGTGTTTTTAGTCCACCCCTGTGAAGTGTGTGTGGGTGTGCGTGTGAGTTATTTCCAGAGAGAGGGAGAGCTGTGTGTGTGTGTGTGTGTGTGTGTGTATAAAAGACACTAAGTGTGTGTGTGGGTGTGTGTGTGAGACAGCGAGAGGGCAATTGGATGGGAGACAATGTGTGTCTTAGTCTAAGCTTTTGTACTAACAAACACTAACTAACCTTCGACTATTGAGTCTTAGACTCTAATGACACACAAGCTCAGGGCTAGAGAGACGCCAACTGCTCACACTAACAAAACACACCAATAATTATTAACGTTATTAATTCACACAAAATTAACATTAATGACACACAAACCCACAAATCTGGGTCAGTTAGCAATGCTTAACACTCATACTGAGCCAACAATGCTAAATACCCAGTTAGCAATCCTAAATACGTATACTGACGATACAAACACACAGTTATCTAGACTAACAGTACCAACAGCTCATACTTGTGTGTCTAGTCTGGTGTACTCAGACTCCCATCACATCATTTCATGTCATGTACAAAGAGCATGGATGCTCCCAAAAACCTTTAGGTTTACTCACCGGTAAAGGGGGCTACTTTGTGTGTGTGAACTTCATAAACTTGGGCCTGGCTTCACCCAATCAACTACTGTGTTGTCATGGTGTTTTTTGGTTCGCTTAGCTTCTTAACCTTTCAGGCCATCCCCACTGAGCAACATGGCTGACTAGAATTTGTAGTTTGTGGAATCTGATGCTTTTGTCGAAGGTACAGCCTGACTTAGTACTGTTAGTGAAGTACAACGCTGCTACATAGCTAGCATGGCATAGCATAGAAACAACCACTCGACTGGTGGCATGTACGCGTCTGTGTGTGTGTAACGGATGCCAGCTAGCCTAGCCTGTGTGTCAAATGGAGGTAATCATAACATTACATCACGCTTAGCAGATGCTTTTATCCAAAGCGACTTAAAAACAAGGAGGATACAGCAACCTAAGGGAAAACTAAGCTAACTAAGAGTTCAGGAAACAGCTTCAGGCTGGAATAAAAACCTGAAACCCTGGGTTTATGGCAGAAGCGCCTTAGCCAACTGCACGAGGGCACCCTCCAACGCTAATCCTATCTCCGACACCTTGAAAGACGTGCTTGTCAGTCAACAAGTCGACTGACTGGCTGGCTAGCTAACTGGCTAGCGTACTCTACTCCTAATCTGGAGGTGTTGGGAGGTTTTACGGACTGGACCGGGCACAGGATGGGTGACGACCACTGTTACAGTGACTGCCACAATGCAGATTTGTGCTCTTTTTTTCGCTACCCGTAAGGGGGACAGAAATCCCCACTCGGGTAGAAGCTAACAGTCCAAAGTAACATTTGGGGAAACCAAAAAATTGGTGTTTAAATACTTAAATTGAAGAGATTTGTTTGTTGTTGTTGTTTCCGTGTTATGCTGTTAGCGGTGAAACTGAACTGAAGAATTCTGAAACATTGCTTGCTTCACTGGCAGGGTTTGTATGCATGTATGTATGTGCGTGTGTGTGTGTGTGTGTGTGCGTGTGCGTGTGCGTGTGTGTGCGTGTGCGTGTGCGTGTGTGTGTGCGTGTGTGTGGGAGGGGGGTGTGTGGTCTGACTTTTATCTTGTGGGGAAACAAAACATATGGTCACCCCACTACTCAAAATTGAACCTTTCTTTTCCTGTGGTGTATAAAACAACAAAGTGGCAATTTCTTCAACTGTGTGTGTGTGTGTGTGTGTGTGTGTGTGTACGAGTGTGCTACCTCACAAGCCAACACCTGTGGGGAAACGGAATAGAATCATACGCAGACAACTAATCTCTAAAAGCATTCGATTTTTCCTGTGGCTGCCTTTTTGCCAAAACATTGCCTTTGTTTGCTGTCAAGTTTTGGGGTGTGTGTATGCCTATCACCTACTCTTCACCTTCACCAACATAACAATTAACAGGATTACACACAAGGATGGCAATGTGTGTATTTGTCTGTGTGTGTGTCTGTGGAGGGGGGTGGGGGTCACACTTGTAAACGTTTCAACCAAAAGTGTGCAAATCTGTATGCATTAGGCAAATCAATATAGGAGCACATTCAAACATCCAATGTCAGTAGGTGTGTGCGTGTGTGAAGGGATGTGAAAGGCTTCAGGAGTTTCAGTGAAGTCCATCACTGTAAAGGAGAGAGAGAGAGAGAGAGAGAGAGAGAGAGAGAGAGAGAGGGCGAGAGAGACCAATAGATGAGTATTCATATGTAGGCCTATCACGAAAACAAATGTTGCTGGGCGATAAATTGTCCCAGAAATGATTACTATAAATGATAATGTCGCTTTGAGACCATTTTCAACTAATATAATGATAATGACACAATAATGCAAGCCCTTTGTACGCCCTTTGAAAGATCAATAAAGTTTTGTTTCGAATATTTTACACTGGAACTGAAAGGCATTTCAAATATCCAAAACAACTTAACAAAAGAACCAAAAAACAATAACTAAACATGACTCAGTCTCTGTTAAAGGTGTACTTGCGTCGTGTTTCTTTCATTTTCCGGTGGTCTCTAGTATTACTGAATGCCCCGTGAGCTGGTTTTGGTGAAAAAGATGCTTTAATGGTTCTGTTTTCAGGCTGTTCTAGTTTGGTGGAGGAGACAGAGCAGGGAGAATGACAGGTTCTCGGCTATGCTACTCACAGGCTTCAATCATTCAAAGCCCTTTTGGTCATAGCGAACCAAATAGAAGATTTGAACATTTTAAACAAACACAGATACTTACCTGTACTTCACTAAGTGAATGTGTGCTGCATTGAGACTTCTCCAGTAATCACAACTGTGGTATGGCTTTTTCTAATTAACAAATTTAAAAATCACTTTGTTGGCCTTTTTCTTATCCACTCGTTTTTCGGCCTACTTTCTTTCACTGACTCATAAAAGCAATCGGGGTAGAGGAACATTTTCACATGCAGCAGACATATGCAACTCTGGGTGACCTATCGTATTTCAAAAAAGCAAGTACTAAACGGTTTCTTGTGGAAGTAATCCTTCAACAAAAAATGCACTTGAATAAATCCGAACAGCCAAAACAATAACTAAAATGGATTATCATCAAGTCTGTAAACAAAATTGCACCTCAAAAAAATTACTGCTTATTTCATCATGCGATTAATTGATTTATTGCTTATTGCAACAGGCCCAGATGTGCAGAATCAATGAAGAGGCCAGAATTCCCAGCTGACGGTTTGCCACCACTCTCGCCCCCTACCATGCCCCCCTTCCATGCCACCACTCTCGCCCTCTTCCTCTTCACCTCTTCATCTCTCGCAATGTCAGTGAACTCTACCCAATCCCCTCATCCATTGGCACTCCACCCAAACCACATATGTATACATTGTCAGTATTGTATATCCTCTGTATATCACGCATAGGTGTTATAGTTCACCCGGTACATATCTTATAAATATTGTTCATACATATCATATTTATTCACTTATATATTTATAGCACACCTGCATGCTTGTTCATAGCACATCATATATTCTAATAGCTCTACTGTATACTTGCTTATAATACATCTGTTTATATCCCTCACACAGATTAACAACAAAGTCCTCCCACCTGTTCATATTGCCCTATTTATTTGTACATAATTCACTACAAACCATACTGTCTATATTGTATATACTGTATATATCACACTTGCTGCTCCTTTCACTGCCAATTAGATGCTAAACCACATTTCGTCACCTGTATTTATACATGTTTAAGGACAATAAAGTTGAATCGAATATAATCAAATCTAGCGATGGTAATCTGACAGTTACACTCCAAAATGTCCAAAATGGCAATCTTGTTAGCAATCATTCACTTCACATACAAATTGGCTAGTTTAGCTGTTAAAGGTCTCATTCCGCAAGAACACAGAAGTCAAAAAGTCAGGTAATAACAAAGTGTAGACAACACGAAAAGGCACATTTACTTCACGGGGTGGCTAACTGGAGAACTCAGCAAAGACACATGAAAAACAAGCTCTTTAAATACTGAAGTCTATAAGCAGATTACACTCAATGATTCAGATAACTACTCAAACAGTCAACCAATAGAAAATCAAAGTGGCCAGACTACCAGAAGACCATAGGAACTGACAACATATATATACATTCTGTAATGTGCAAAAGTTTTAGGCAGGTGTGACTGCCTTCAAAAATGGAAGTGTTAATCATTTATGTTCATCAATTAACAAAATGCAGTGACTGAACAAAAGAGAAACCTAAATCAAATCAATATTTGGTGTGACCACCTTTTGCCTTCAAAAGAGTATCAATTCTTCTAGGTATACTTGCATAGAGTTTTTGAAGGAACTTGGCTGGTAGCTTGCGCAAAACATCTTTAAGAACTAACCACAGATCTTCTGTGAATGTAGGCTTCCTGACATATACAACCCATTTGGTTTAATTGGTTGATCATACACCTGACTATAATCCTGCAAAATCCCGGACTTCCATCTCCTCCACCAAACTAGAACAGCCTGTTTTTTTTACCAAAACTGTCTCACAGGGCATTCATTAAGACCCCCGCACAATTAATGACAAAACGATGCAATGATACTTTTAAAGTCAATCAGCGTGTTAAGGTACATATTTATTGAAAATAGTATAAACTAGTAAACCATGCAACCAAAATCTTAAAAATGATGTACCGTGTGATATATCATGACCTGGACAGAGGACATGATCCCATGTCATTCCTGACACAAGAGAGTTTACTCTTGTCTTAAAGGCACAGAACATAATTTACCTACACACCTAAATACAATAGTAAGTGGAACACATGGCAGCCAACACCAGGCACTCCCAATCTATGCTCACACCCCTGTCCCACCGAGTCTGGTACACCAGCCCCTCGTACTTCGTTTGATTTTGCAGCAGAAGGCCTGGCAGTGCTGTATTGAGAAACGATTTCCTCCTGGAGGTGTGGACTCTCTGCTTGCCATGTATGCAATTAGCCTCCCTAGTCACTACAATTTAAATGTAGCTACACAAAGGCAATGTCATCACTCACAAACACTCCCTCTGTTCACTAATTGGCTAGGATTGGCTGGTACCTAATACAGCAATGTCAATGGTAGCAGGGTCAGACCCTCTGTACAAAATGAAATGAAGTACGAGGGGCTGATTTACCAGGCCAGGTCCCACCCTTACTTGCATGCAAATCACCATTACATTATATTTTATTTTTGTCCATGGGTACATGATGTACAGGAACAGTCCCCCTGGAGCAGTGTGGGGTTAGATGCCTTACAGTAAATTAGGTAGAGGGACTGACAGTTCCCCTGGAGCAGTGTGGGGTTAGATGCCTTACAGTAAATTAGGTAGAGGGACTGACAGTTCCCCTGGAGCAGTGTGGGGTTAGATGCCTTACAGTGAATGAGGTAGAGGGACAAACAGTCCCCCTGGAGCAGTGTGGGGGGTTAGATGCCTTAGAGTGAATGAGGCAGAGAGACAGACAATGTTAGATGTAGGCCTGTCACGATAACAAATCTTGCTGGACGATAAATTGTCCCAGAAATTATTGTGATAAACGATGATATTGTCTGTTTCAACTAAGTAGACCCATGAAGTTTCATTTCTAAGGAATATTTAACACTGGAAGTGGAAGACATGTTAAATATCCAAAATAAATAAATAAAACATAACCAAAAACAATACGTTTAACGGAAATAAAAACACACAAAACCGAAACAGTAAATAAAATGGATTCAAGTCTCTGTAAACAAAATTATAGCCTGGTAAACCCGCCCCTCAAAAGAATGAAGATTTCGCCGTTTTGTTTTCTTTGGGAGAGATTGTTTTGCATGCGTCTCTCTCTCTCTCTCTCTAAGACACTGAAGCCTAATGGTTCAAAATATTTTTAAGTGTAATTTTGTTAGCCTGGTAAACCAGCCCCTAGTACTTCATTTCATTTTGTACAGAGGGTCTGGACCGGAATCTCTTGAGGGTGATTTAGTCGGCCCCAACAAGACCGATCCAATCAGCGAACAGAGGGTGTGGCCATTAGCTGTGATGTTGACCTTGTGTGCTACATTTGAATTGCAGTGCGTAGGTAGGCTAATTGCATACGTGTCGACCAGGCGTTAGCGATTGGGTAAAGGCAGAGGCTTGTTTTAAACTTCGGCAGAGTCCACACCTCCAGGAAGAAATCGTTTCTGACGGTGTCTGGTCCAGACCCTCTGTACAAAATGAAATGAAGTACGAGGGGCTGGTTTACCAGGCTAACAAAATTACACTTTAAAAAATATTTTGAACCATTACGCTTCAGTGTCTTTGGTAGAGAGAGAGACACGTGCAAAACAATCTCTCCCAAAGAAGCGAAATCTTACATCGTACATCAACATTCTGTCACTAACAAACTGTCCCTGTTTTCAACCTTGTGATGTTCATGGTGGAAATTCCCTTCTGTGAATCTAGATCTTAAAAATGTGTGGCTTAAACACAGTCCATTTTTTTTGCAGATGTGTATAGGGTATGTTAATTTTAAGATATTAAAACATTAATAAAAACACAAAACATGCCCCATCTCCAATCTCAAACTATACCCACCCCAGAGAGTGTTCTAGATCTAGAAAATTGTGGCTTAAAAACTATTCAATTATTTTAGAAGATATGTTCAGGTTATAATTAAGATATTAAAACATTTAAAAACACAAAATATGCCCCATCTCATTTTGTTGCAGCACACATTCACTTAGCAACATATAGGTAAGTATGAGTGTTTGTTTAGAACATTTAAATCTTCTATTTGGTGTGCTATGACCTAATGGATTTTCAATGATTGTAGCCTGTAACTAGCATAGCCGAAGTGCCATAGTAAATAGCATAACCTGTCATTCTTCCTGCGCCATCTCCTCCACCAAACTAGAACAGCTTGTAACAGGAGCACTAAAGCATTTTTTCACCAAAACCAGCTCACAAGGCATTCATTAATACTGGAGACCAACACCCCCCCCCCCCCCACACACACACACCAAAATGAATACAAAAAACAAACGATGCAATGAGACCTTTAAATCTTCTATTTGTTGTGCTATGACTGACTGGGCTTTGAATGATTGTAGCCTGTGACTAGTATAGCCAAGAACCTGTCATTCTCCCTGCCCCATCTCCTCCACCAAACTAGAACCGTACTCCACCAATCTCAAACTTTACCCACCCCCACACCACCCCAAAGAGGGGTCTTGTCCACAAACAACAATCTCTATTACTGGACTGGACAGATTCAATTGACTAGCATTGTAGACGAAGTGCGCATAGTGACACCATTTTAAAGAGTGCTACTACACAAATAGTGGTACCAGAGAAACAGCTTTTCTCCACAAGCCATCAGGCTAATCAACACACTGAAGAAAATTCCATGAACATGTTAATGACATCCAAAAACAATCTAACACACACTGATGTCCATGCTGCTTTCAGGACTCTTTGCACTTTACAAATTGCACCTTTCACTTATTGCACCTTACATATTGCCCATTTCATTTTTCACCTTCACCAGCTACCAAGAACAGATACCTGACTTCCTTCTTTTTGAAAGTGTATAGGTTTACATGTATGTCTTATGTCTATTTATTGTTGATGTCTATACACTTCATGTCTGTATGTTTGTGCGCGTTTGTGTGCATGTTTAAAGTTAAAATTGCACATTTGATGTCTCGTGAAACGCAATTTCAGTCCTCTGTGTAATGCTTGTTACATAGTGAATTGACAATAATGTACACTTTGACTTTTGACTTACACATGTTATCAAACAGCTGTCAAGTGTGGAGGCTGCAAATTTAGTATTTTACTTCGTGATAAATAGTGAAACTGATTCAATTTTGCATTACTGAAGCATTATGTGGTATAATATCTACATATCATCAAACATGAACATTTTTTCTTGCTTATGACAGGAGATGCCCTGCTGTCTGAAGTATTTATTGGCATAGTTGTAGCAGCCAAAAGCAAACCACCGGATGCCTTTAAAGGGACAACTTGCTTGGCTGGTGCTGCTCTGCCATGCTTGCACACAAAAGTAGCACTTTTCAAAATGGCAGCGTTGTTGGCACGCCAAAAGTCAGGTGATGCCCAATCCAGTACTAGAGATTAATGTGTTATACTAAACTTTACGTACTGATGTAGAGGCCTAATGGTCTAACACCACGTGGACCACCCTACACCCTGACTCTGCAGCAGTAAAGCCAGCCAGCCCACGTTGCATTTTTCCCCCTCTCACACAGCACCCATAAAAAAAATAATAAAATAAATCAGCTACTGATTAAAAAACGCAACATCAACACAACTGGCAAGGCGTTTAAAATAAAGAAAGAAATCAATTAAAAATGAATTAAAAAAAAAAAAAAAAAACGGTGACAACAAAAACAACCTTTTTTCCGTCACTGTCACCAACATCAGCAGTCGGTGTTTGTGTGTGTGTGTTCCCCTGGAACTTCTCAAGCAATAACCACCAAAACACACACACACACACACATATATACACAGGGCCCACTTCCACACCCAACCCAAGCACAAGAACCAAACACCACGTTCTCCAGACTTGACGGCCGCCGTAAAAACAGTAAAAAAAAAAACACTTGGAGCTTAAATGAAACGAACCAAAACAAATGCATAAATACATAACGAGTTGGGCTGGAATCAGTGCTCTCGACAGAAGAAGAAGAAACGAGCACCACCCGTTAGCCCTACAATCCTCTCGGGGTGCGGGGGGAGCGAATTGGCTGATTTTAGTAAGATGTTACCTCTCATTCCCCCCCCCATCAGTTCAGCTAATAAGCTAATTCCACCTGGCACACAAACATCAGTCGTATCGCATATATTCGTTAAGACAGAGAGAGAGAGAGAGGGAGAGGGAGAGGGAGAGAGAGAGACAGAACATACCTCGCCGGGTATAGGGTGATAAGAAACCGTTGACCTTACCGTGGCAAGTTCCGTAGCAACAGCAGCAGCAGCAGCAGCCCGAGCAGTCCCCGTTACCGCAGTCTCTGATACAGTATCCATATTTAAAAAAAAAAAAAATAGGCCGCGTCTTGTGAAAGGGGGGAGTACCGGCTCGGTTGCTTGTGGTTTGCTTGCAGCTGCTTCTGGCCGGTAAGGTAGCCTATCCTACCGACACTGCAGGTGAAACAGAGAGAGAGGGAGAGGGAGAGAGAGAGAGGGAGAGAGAGAAAGAGAACGAGGGGGGGGTGAGGAGAGAGGGGTGGAAGAATGGATGTCATGAAAAGGAAAGCTGGAGGAAGGATGAAAATCTATATTGCTTGCACACACAGAGACAGCCAGTGAGCAAGAGAGAGAGAGAGAGAGAGAGAGAGAGAAATATTTGCTGAGGGGAAAAAAAACTGAAGACAGACGCAAAGGCGCTTCCGTAAACGTCTTGACGCAACGGGACGCAAAATCGTAAAGCGCTTTTTTAGGGCTCGGCTCTTTTTTTTTTGTAAAACATCACCCCCCTCCCCTCCTCCGGTGCATAAACATACCCCCACCCCCCTTCTCCCTCTCTCACACACACACTTTTCCACGAGGCCTTGCTGTTCACCGGGGAAAAAACATCAGCACGCCACGCCACGCGCCCTCTCCTCTATCTCTCCATCTCGTCGTGTGTGGGTCGCCCGCGACTTGATGATGTTGCCTAATGATGTTACGGTTTTATTTACTAACGGGAGGACGAATGAATAAATGCATTTAGAGTCTTACATCCTAACTAACGCCTTGCCCTAACAAACATGTCATGCCGGTGTGCGTGTGTGTCTAAAGTGTGCCCGTGCCGTGTGCATGTCATGCGCGCGTGTGTTTGTATTGTGTTAATGTGTGTTTTACCGAGGAGATGGACTCTCCGTTTGGCTCGGTTCGGTGTCGGTGTTGCCGCCGCTGCTGATGCTGCTGTTAGAAAAAAAAGGAAAACACTGTACACACACGCCCTGATTTTTTTTGCCAACGAGTTCCTTCTTGCTCTGGGAAGAGATGGATAGAAAGAGAGAGGGAGAGAGAGAGAGAGGGAGAAAGAGAGATTTGTGTGAAGGGAGTGGGTCTTCACCCACCAACGTACCGAAATCTGTGCAATGTGGAGCGTGTTTTGTTATTCCGTCTTCTCCATTTCCTGCCGCATGGGTTGTTATACCCGCCTATAACGGCGGCGCGCGATACGGCAAGCTGAGCATGCTTGTTACTAGGCACGCGGGAGCTTCTTCCCGCCCCGTCGTCCGTCGGTCGCTCGCTCGCTCTTCTTCTTCCTCGTGCAAGCCCAGTGCCTCAGAATAAATTAATATATATAGAAATACATAATTAACGGGCGTTACACGGGGTAGGAGAGTGGACGGGTTTTAGGGGGGAGAGTTGTTTTTATTTATTTTTTATCTTTTCTTCTACGTTAAGTGAGTCGAAGTGAAGTTTGTTTTTGTTTTTTTGTTTTTACAGATGGTTGTGCGTGAAAATCCCAGTAGATCAGCAGTTTCTGAAATAGTCAGACCAGCCCGTTTGGCACCAACAACCATATCAACATTTAAAGTCACTTAAATCCCCATTCTGATCCTCAGTTTGAACTTCAGCTTGAAGTTGTCTTGACCACCTTTACATGCCAACCTCTACAACGCCTTCAACTGCAGCCGTGTGATTGGCTTATTAGCTATTTGTGTTAGTGAGCAAGTGAACAGGTGTACCTATTTGTGGTAACGGCCATCCCACGTTTAGGGATGTGTGTTACTGGGTTTGTTGTACGAAGGAACGATGCAGCCAAAACAGCAGTATACACAAATTATGAAGTTTATAGTCCACCCAGACCAGGAGAGGTTACCAGAAGTATATACCCTCAGCATCAATCACTGCTGTTCATTTAAATGTCTCATTGCATCGTTTTTTTTTTTCATTCATTTTGCGGTGGTCTGTAGTAGTATTAATGAATGCCCTGTGAGCAGTTGGTGAAACAAATCTGTTAGTGTTCCTGTTACAGGCTATTTTAGTTTGGTGGAGGAGATGGAGGGGAGAATGACAGGTTCTCGGCTATGTTAGTCACAAGCTACATTCAAAGCCCATTTGGTCATAGGCACATTATTGGCCATAATTACATTATTGGCTGCTACAAGCCCTTAAGCTAGTTAAGGCCAATTATCTCTAACTAGTACTAGAAGCAGGTGAACTTAATACTTGAACCAGGTGGGGGACCCAAAACCAAACTCAAACCGTTGAACACTTCCACACAGAATAGGTTTATCACTGCCAACAGATACACAATTTACACATGAACAAAAATATAAAACACAAAAACATTTCTGCGCAGATTCTCATTTATCCAGGTAACGGTAGTCAAAAGATCTAAGTTGTAAGCAACTGGACTTCTTTTTGGAGCTTGAAAACGTTTCCCCTTTCATCCAAAATGCTTCTATCAGTCTGTCTATTTCTCTGTGTGTCTATCTATCTACGAGGTTGTCTATCTCCTAAGTTGTAAGCAACTGGACTTCTTTTTGGAGCTTGAAAACGTTTCAGGTTTCATACCTCTCATGCTTCCGTCCTGGCTTGATGTTGGGAAACCAGGAGCTATATATCTGGATCACTGGAGGTAGAGCTGTAGACGACACCCCTCATTCCACGACAAAAGGGTCACATGAGTCAAGGTGTGTATTGGAGTAAGTCGCCGTGGTCACCAGAGAATGAGAACGGCTCTTATGGTGAAGAGCAGTAAAACTTCACGGGATGAGATCTCAAGGCAGAAATGTTATGTAGCTGATAGATGATCTGCTTTAAAAATACAAAAAGACCACACAAAACCAAAACAATAAATAAAATAGATGATCAAGTCTCTGTTAAGAAACGTGCACTCGAAAATATATTAAACGTTTGGCTCCACCAAAAGCACAAAACAAAATACAAAAAGAACACATGAAAACAGGACAGGGAAACAAAGTTCAAGTCCCAAAATGCACTGAGCAGTGAAAAAGGGCGGTCTCTCTTTTCCACAGTATTACAGTGTCCGGTGATTTTTCTATTTGCCTATTGAATGTATAACCTAACCGTAAGTCAGCTTTATTGTCGAAAAAACCTAAGTACAGATTGCACACACACACAATTTGAAATTGCAATGCTCCCTTAAGCCCACAGTGAACATTAAACATCTTATAAACAAGACAGGAAGACATGATGACAAAACATAATGATATAAATATAACAAAAAGTACAACCAATGACCAACGGACTGACTTTCACGTATGCAAGTATAAAGAGCTAACATCTGCCGCAGTCAAAATCTTTGTATATAATATTAATAATAATAATAATAATAATAATAATAATAAACTTTACTTGTATAGCACAATTCATGCAAGATGCAGCTCAAAGTGCTTCAATAGTTTGGCAAGAACAACACAAGACAACATTTCTTGGAGTCCAGTGGTGCCAGAACGAGAAAGTCCACTAGGGTGCTGTCCAGTTGAGTTGCTGGTGTCCCCAGGGAGCAACAGGGGTGAGGAAAAACAACCTGTTTGTTTGATTTGTATAAATTCTAGGAAGACACCTTAGGCTGAACTTGCATATGTGAAAGTCAGTCCCATTAGTCATTGTGATCAGTGCCCACAACGAAATTCATCGCACACACACACACACACACAAGTGAGCATGGGACAAAGGCACTCAGTGGTGAACCTGTATTCGAACCTGCGGTCAAAGGTCCACTACTTTAACCGCTAGGCCACCACCTATGTAAGTATAACTTGGCCAATAAAACGAATTCTGATCTGAAATATCTATCCGTCAATCTAAATCTAGCAACCAGAGTGACTTGCAGTTAAATAGGTTAAAACAGTTCAATAGGTACAGGGTTTCAGTTACAGTCCCCCTGGAGCAAAGTGGGGTTAGATGCCTTGCTCAAGGGCACTTCAGCCATGGATGAGGGTGCAGAGAGGGTGCATTCATTCCTTACCAGTGTCAGTTGAATCTGGAATTTGGGAGAAATGTTGACAGTAGTTTACAGGATAAAACAAAAAATGTTCACACTTTACTCACACATATACCTATGAATAGTTAAATCAGAGAAACTGATCATTTTACAATGGTCTCTTAATTTTTTCCAGAGCTGTATACAGATACTAAACACACACACACACACATTAATATATACAAGTAGCCTACTAAACACACACACACACACACATTAATATATACAGGTACTAAAAAAGCACACACACACATTAATATATACAAGTAGCCTACTAAACACACACACACACACACACATTAATATATACAGGTACTAAAAAACACACACACACATTAATATATACAAGTAGCCTACTAAAAAAACACACACACACATTAACATATACAGGTACTAAACACACACACACACACACATTAATATATACAAGTAGCCTACTAAACACACACACACACACATTAATATATACAAGTAGCCTACTAAACACACACACACACACATTAATATATACAGGTACTAAAAAAGCACACACACACATTAACATATACAGGTACTAAACACACACACACACACACACATTAACATATACAGGTACTAAACACACACACACACACATTAATATATACAGGTACTAAACACACACTTTAATATATACAGGTACTAAACACACACACACATTAATATATATAAATAACACACACACACATTGAGAACACACAAATGCACATAAAAACTAAACACACATATGTATTATGCTAACATGCTAAAATAGTACAGTGCTAAAATGCTACACCAATATGGCAAAGTAATATATTGTAATGTTTGCGCTAATATGCCACTATGCTAACATACTTGTATGGGCTCCTAACAATCTGCCTTTCACTGATCCGGTAAGAGAAAGCCTCTGATTGGCCAACTGCCACTGATTGAGGGCCTGACAATCATGGTGGGACACACCCTTTTACCTGTCTATCGTCAGAAACGAAGGAGAAGATAGATAGATAGATAGATAGATAGATAGATAGATAGACAGATAGACAGACAGACAGACAGACAGACAGACAGACAGACAGACAGACAGACAGATAATCATAAATGAAAGCGAAGACAAGCAGGTGATGTAGTTGTTTATTTAGAAGCAGCTTCTAGAAAGGTCTATTGCAGTTCAGATACACATAGAAAACGTGTGTGTGTGTGTGTGTGTGTGTACACCTGCTTATGGTACCTTCAAAGGCACTATGCAATTGAATAAATATTTTTGTTGGTGGTGTGTGTGTGTGTGTGTTTCTGTCCATATTGTTGTTGTTGTCGGTGTGTGTGTGTTTGCACTTCAACACACATAAAAAGTGTGTGTGTGTGTGTGTATTTGCAAGCCAACAATACAAATTACAGTGATTTCTCACACAGAATATAGAGGTACGTGTACGTGTGTGTGTGTGTGTGTGTGTGTGTATGCACACTACAGAAGTTAAAAGCACACATAAAGACAAACGTGTGTGTGTGTGTGTGTTCGTATATACAAACTACAATTAAAAACCACATGAAGACAGAGTTAAGTGTGTGTGTGTGTGTGAGAGAGAGAAAGAGAGAGACTGTGTCTACCTGTGTGTGATTGTGCTTCTGCGTCATATAAATGTCACATCCTGTGTGTGTGTGTCTTTGTATGTCTGTGTCTGTAACACTGTATGTAAATGTATGTATATATTGTATATGTGGTTGTGTGTATCTATGTGTATGTATGTGTGTGTATCTAAATATATATGTGTTTGTGTGTGTGTATGCATGTATATGTGTGTGCATACGTGTGTGTCTGTGTATGTACGTATGTGTGTGTGTGTGTATGTATGTGTGTATATGTACGTGTGTGTGTGTGTATGCTCGCGCTAAATCCTGACCTGCCTCGGCTGACTCTGTTACCATAGCAACACACACCAAAGGAGCCCACTGCAGGAGAGGTGGAGAGAGGGAGGGAGGGAGGGAGAGAGAGGGAGAGAGAGAGAGAGAGAGAGAGAGTGACAGAGAGAGAGGGACAGAGAGGAAGAGAGGGACAGAGAGTGAGAGAGAGAGAGATGGAGAGAGAAGGGGAGAGAGGGACAGAGAAAAAAAGAGGGAGAGATAGACAGAGGTAGAGGCAGAGAGAGAGGAAGAGAGGAAGAGAGAGAGGGAGAGAGAGGAGAGAGAGATACAGATGGAAAGAAAGAGAGAGAGAGAGACAGAGGTAGAGACAGACGTACTAAAAGACCGAGTTAGCATTCCAGATGTTAGCTACATTCGCTAGGTGCACACACATATACACACTAACACACATATACACACACACGAGGACTGGTGACCTTCAGGCTGTGTGTGTGTGTGTGTGTGTGTGTGTGTGTGTGTGTGTGTGTGTGTGTGTGAAAGACTTTTTTCCAAGGGACTGCTCACCCATCATACACACACACAGGTTGACCAGTCACACAATGACACACACATACGACATACATACACATACACACAAACGACACACAAGCACACACACACGTGGCTAAAGTGCTTTTCCTAACTACAGTCGACCGATTGGCTAAGCCCAGATAAGGGGGCCGACCGATTGGCTAAGGGGGCGGGAACAGGAGACGAAGGAGCCAATTGCTGACCACATGGGAGACGTGTGTACAAATGGGATATAGGTCTGTGTGCGTGTGTGTTTGTGTGTATGTGTGTGTGTCTATCTGTCTACATACCTTGGCAAATGCGTGCGTGTGTGTGTGTGTGTGTGTGTGTTTGCATACCTAGGCAAATGCGTCTGTGTACACATGAATTTGTGTGTGTGTGTGTGTGTGTGTGTGTGTGTGTTTGTGTGCCCATACTAATAGGTGAATTACCTTGAATGCATATGTGAATTTGGGAGCGTGTGTGTGTGTGTGTGTGTGTGTGTGTGTGTGTGTGTGTTTGTGTGTGTGTGTGTGTTCTTTGCTCCTGTCCTCTTGGCTACAGACAGACACACACACATACAAATTGCTTGTTTCTAAGAGGGAAAAAAAAAACAGGCAGAATCAGTCTTCAATCTTTACCATCATCTTCATAATAATAATAATAATAATAATAATAATAATAATAATAATCAGGGCTTTGAACCAGATTTTTTTGACAATTGGTTCGTTAAAACCAGAAGCGTTAAAATAATGTTTCTGTTCTGAAGTTCCATCTTAAAATTGACATTTTCCGAACCGGTTAGAACGCAAAAATAACATTCCTGAACCAGTTAATAACGTTCCATGTCAGCTGTGAGACATACAAACAAACAGTTATGGTCGGCTTCGCTTTAAAACTCTGAAGTTGGCACCAAAGATTTGCAACAAGTCTGAAAAATTCTGAAAATCACCAACTGCTCTCTCCATGCACTGAGTTACAGGAAGTGGAGTTTAGGGCGTCAGTTGTAGGCTAAATACAAAACTTTTTTAAAGAATATTAACTGGTGACCGTTATTTTAGATTAACGTTTCTGTTCCTGAACATAAAAATATTGAGCGTTTCGGTTCCTTGCAAAATACCAAAAGTTCCTGGTTCATTTTCTGGATAATTTAAATTCCATGAACCAGTTCAAAGCCTTGGTAATAATTCTTATTATTACATATGCCAACTTGTAAGCAACTGGGTCATCAGAGCATCTCCATCAGAGCAGTTCTCATCCTCTGGATTCTGTGACCATAACGACTCTCGCTCCAATTCACACCGTGACGCACGTTACTGGGTGACTCACGTGACCCTTGTTGTCAGATGATGAGAGGGTGTGGTCTACAGCTCACAACTCCACCTCCAGAGATACAGCTCCTGGTTGCCCACCATCAGGCACAGAACTGAAGAAGCCTTTTGGATGAAAGGTGAAACGTCTTCAAGCTCCAAAGAGGTCCAGTTGCTTACAACTTAGCTCCTTTGACTACCATGACCTGGATAAATGTGAAGACCCTTCTTTTCTGAGACTGCTTACCTTCCTAACAAAACTAACCTATGCTAACCAACCCTTTACCTAGGTGCCTTGTGCTTGCATGTGTGTATAGATGGGGGGGGGGGGGTTGCCATGCCTTTGTTTATTCTGTGTTCCCTTAGCTTAGCTTGCTCTATCCCCCTTTTGTATGTTGCTTTGGATAAAAGCGTCTGCTAAGTGTAACGTAATGTAAGATGTATCGGTCGGTCAATATTTGGCATTATGGCATTATATTACATATAGGCAACAGCCGATATCCTTGTAATATTGACACTTTTTCCTTAAAAGGGAGAACTTTAAGTCTACATGTTATTTTCTTAATCCTGTACCAAGGATGTGGCCTGGTAAACCAGCCCCCTTGTACTTGATTTCATTTTGTACAGAGGGTCTGGCAGTGCTGCCTTTGACAATGCTGTATTAGGTACCCGCCAATCCTAGCCAATCAGCAAACAGAGAGAGTGTTTGTGTGCGATGACATTGACTTTGTGTAGCTACATTTGAATTGTAGTGCGTAGGCAGGCTAATTGCATATGTGATGACCAGACATTAGTGATTGGATAAAGGCAGAGTCCACACCTCCAGGAAGAAGTCGTTTCTCAATACAGCACTGCCAGACCGTCTGTAGAAAAATGAAATCAAGTACGAGGGGCTGCTTTACCAGGCTACCAAGGATGGCAGGTCTATTATGACATTTCCCACATGAATTGATGGCATCTTTACACAAAAGACATTGCAACTACAATGGAAATATTTGAGGAAACAAATGTTTATATATGTTCATCTAAAACTGTCAGATTATATCGTTCCCCAAAAAATCGTCAGCTTATATTGGCAATCATAAAATATCGCTATCTCATCAGGTGTGAAAAAACCCATAATCAGATCGACCTGTGTTCATAACAACCATCATCACAGCCATCTTCTTTAATATCATAAGTTAGGGCTGGGCGATTAATCGAGCGTGATCCGTGATCGTGATAAAAATGACCTATCTATCTATCTATCTATCTATCTATCTATCTATCTATCTATCTATCTATCTACAGTACCTGTCGTGTCTATCCATCTGTCTGTCTGTCTGTCTGTCTTGGATGTATTTAACTGGACAAGACTTGAAGTTACTCCCTGACACTGTTGTCACTGTTGAGAAAAAAAAGGTTTTACAATGTCAGTTGTGTGGCGATGGGTTAGTTATAGGCAAAGTGACAAGGAGAGAAAAAAGAAGCTAGTATGTGAGATATGTCGGTAGTCTGTTTTCAAGGTGTCATGCCGCGAGAAACCGTTTGCTACTTGCTCTTTTTGAAATATGATGAGGTGAAAATGTTCTTCTACCCCGATTGCCTCTACTATTCAATGAAAAAAAAAGGTGGAAAAATGAGCGAATTAAAAAAAGGCAAAGTGACGTACGTTCGTTAATTAGTTGTCTCGCTGCAGCACACATTCACTTAGCGAAATATAGGTAAGTATGTGTGTTTGTTTAGAACGCTTAGATCTTCTATTTGGTGTGCTATGATCGATTGGGCTTTGAATGATTGTAGCCTGTGACTAGTATAGCTGAGAACCTCTCCTTCTCCCTGCGCCATCTCCTCCACCAAACTACAACAGCCTGTAACAGGAGCACTAAAGCATTTTTTTCACCAAAACTGGCTCACAGGGCATTCATTAATACTAGAGACCACCGCAATATTAATGAAAAAACGATGCAATGAGACCTTTAATCAACATGCTCCCAAACCGTCAGTGTCAGGAGAAAAATCGTGATAAAAATCAATGTTGAACAATATGAGATCTATCGCGATCATTTTTCTTTTTTGCTGTATCGCCCAGCCCTATCACAAGTCCTCATAACCTCATCATCGTTCTTCGTAATCCTCCTTTTCACGCCTCCGATTCTGATTGGCTGGTTAGGGCCACGCTCCCGTTTTGTTCACCAATTGCATCGTTGAGCACGCCCCCCACCACAAAGGTGGTTGCTGTCATTGGCTCGTCGTTTGCGTCTCCTCCGTCGTTGTCACCACCCCTTCCTTCTCCATGATTGGTCACAGGGCTGCTCGTGGTGGTGGTGGTGGTCTTCACTGATTGGTCGACCATGGGTGGGGGAGGGTCCCACTTCTCCTCCTCGTCCAATCGGCTGAAGAGGAGAAGAAATCAGATATAGAAAATGGTCATAATCAATGACATCATAATGTATACTGCACATTTTCTGGAACAATTAACATCAGCTTTATCACCTAACCTTAACCCTCTTAAGTCTAGATAGATAGATAGATAGATAGATACATACATATAAATATATAGATAGACAGACAGACAGACAGATACACAGACGAACAATTAACATCACTTTTATCACCTGGACAAATACCTGAAGTCTAGATAGATAGATAGATAGATAGATAGATAGATAGATAGATAGATAGATAGATAGATAGATAGATAGACAGCTAGATACATATAAATATATAGACAGACAGACAGACAGGTAGATAGACAGACAGACAGATAGATGGCTCTCTCACTTCTCTTCGTCTAGGCGACTGGAGATGGACCAGTAGAGATGGGCCTCTCGGCGAGCAGTGGCCAGTGCCAGTTCGTGGGCAGAGCAGGAAGGCGTGTCAACCTGCCACACACACACACACACACACACACACACACACACACACACACACACACACACTTGTTATAGGGGAAATTCAGTGTAAAATGAATTTTGGGTATGCTAAAAACATGACCACAAGCTGGTATGTTTGCTGAGGAGCTAAACTATTATCCTGGTAAAGCAGCCCCTCGTACTTCATTTCATTTTGTACAGAGGCTCTGGACCAGACACCGTCAGAAACGATTTCTTCCTGGAGGTGTGGACTCTGCTGAAGTTTAAAACAAGCCTCTGCCTTTACCCAATTGCTAACACCTGGTCGTCACGTATGCAATTAGCCTACCTACGCACTACAATTCAAATGTAGCACACAAGGTCAACGTCACGGCTAACGAACACCCCCTCTGTTCGCTGACTGGATCGGTCTTGCTGGGGCCGACTAGATGACCCTCAAGAGATTCTGGTCCAGACCCTCTGTGAAACTAACAAAATCAACTCAATTCGTTCATATATTTGTCTGCATGATAAAACTGTTCATTGTTCAAAAAATGACAATAACTCATTTTTACTCAAAATTAAACTATCTATCTATCTATCTATCTATCTATCTATCTATCTATCTATCTATCTATCTATCTATCTATCTATCTATCTATCTATCTATCACTACCCCTCTATCTATCTCTCTCTATATTTATCTATCACTACCCCACCACCTACCTGTCTGTCTGTCTGTCTGTCTGTCTGTCTATCACTACCCCAACGTCTATCTATCTATTACTACCCCACCATCTACTGTATCTATCTATCTATCTGTACTGTTGCTTGGCTGTACCTCAAAGGAATGATGAAACGCCCCATAGTCCACGTCGAAGAAGCCCTCGGCCAGACACATCATGGGGCTGAAGCGATGACCCCACAACACCTCCTCTGCCAAGTAGGAGCTACGCGCTTGACACGTCATACCTGTCAATCAAACCATATGTCATCTGTCAATCAAATACGACCCGTCAGTCATAGAAGTGCAGAAGGTGGCTTTTAGGTTACCCTAACCCAGTCCAGGGTGGGTCAGTTGGAATCAGCTCAATTTACAGTTTTTCTCAGTTGCTTTAGTATTTAAATTTGCACAGCAGTGCATTTCTCAAAACAATTAGTGCAAACTGCGAAACCTAGTGGATAACCTGCAAAAGCACATCACTTGCTCAAAATGGACAGTCCATTCCTCAAAAGCAAGTATACATGTCAATGAAACTGCCAGTGTCACCAAAATGAGAAGTCTTGACACCATGGTTTATGAACAAGATAGTCAAATGGCTTTGTCATGTTTTCATTATGACAGTTTATTCTCTCTCAGTGTTTTATAATGCAAAAAAAGGTCAGAACTCTGTGACAAGACCTGAAAATGCTCAAGACAGCACCATACACTACTTCTTCAGCCATTTGAAAAGTACAGTAAAGTTACACATTGCTGTAGTTAGGGCAGTGGGTGAATTTAACAATAAGAAGTCTGTGTAGAGGCTCATTTATCCAGGTAATGGTAGTCAAAGGATGCTAAGCTGTAAGCAACTGGACTTCTTTGGAGCTTGAATACGTGGAGAAAATCAGACCTGGCCTTTATTTAAGACGGCTGTTTATTGCCCAAATGTGTTGCTGGCCAGGCAGATAGATAGATATATAGACAGATAGGTAGATAGTACTGCTGTGCTAAAAAAAAAAAAAAACAATACAGAGATATATATCGATATTTTTTTAAACGATATAATATCGATATTCTGGCTATTAATATCGATACACCCCCCAGTAGCTACTGCACAGAGAAATGCACTATTGATTCTAAACCAAAACGTAGTAAATGTACTTTGTTCAGTACAAATGCACATTAGCCATATTGTATTCTTTGGCACAAACAGTTTTTATAAGTTGACTACAGGTACCTAGTGAGACTGGGCACCTTTTCTGTGACATGTTCAGTAAAAAGCATTGAAAAAAATGCACTTTATTTTCCTGTTCAATAAATTGAACATAAAAATAATATTTGTCTGGTTTTGTTGAGTGAATGACATTGAGTAATAATTATAAAGTAATATGTATCAATATCGGAATCGAATCGAATTGCACTGTATCGAAAATCCTATCGTATTGTGAGCCCTGTATCGAAAATCGTATCGAATCGCCATGTCCTAGATGATACCCAGTCCTAGTAGATAGACAGATAGACAGATAGATAGATAGATAGATAGATATTCGCATTTACAGTATGAGTGTGTGTGTGTGTGTGTGTGTATGTTTGACCTGTCGCCTCGACCATTCCCTCCAGGATGACGACGATCTCAAAGTCGTCCTTCTCCAGCTGCGCCTGGCTCATGTCCCAGAATGCCGAGCGGCAGTCAATCTCGTGCGCGATGACCAGCGGGGAGACCAGGAAGAGGCGATCGTCGCCCGTCTCAAAGCCAACGCTGATGTCCGTCTGGTCCAGCGGAATAAATTCACCTACACAGGCAGGCAGACAGACAGATAGACAGATAGATAAATAGACAGACAGACAGACAGGTAGATGAATAGCTAAACAAACAGACAGACAGACAGATAAATAGACAGAGAGACACATAGCTAGCTAGATGGTGGGGTAGTGATAGACAGACAGACAGACAGATAGATAGATAGATACATAGACAGACAGACAGACACAGATAGATAGATAGATAGATAGATAGATAGTGGGGTAGTGATAGACAGACAGACAGACAGACAGACAGACAGTGGGGTAGTGATAGATAGATAGACAGACAGACAGACAGATAGACAGACAGACAGATAGATGGTGGGGTAGTGACAGACAGACAGATAGATAGATAGATAGATAGATAGATAGATAGATAGATAGATAGATAGATAGATAGATAGATAGATAGAGGGGTAGTGATAGACAGACAGACAGACAGATAGATGGTGGGGTAGTGACAGAAAGACAGACAGACAGACAGACAGACAGACGGACAGACGGACAGATAGATAGATAGATAGATAGATAGACAGACTGTGGGGTAGTGACAGACAGACAGACAGACAGACACATAGCTAGCTAGCTCTAGATAGATAGATAGATAGATAGATAGATAGATGGTGGGGTAGTGATAGATAGATAGATAGATAGATAGATAGATAGATAGATAGATAGATAGATAGATAGATAGATAGATAGATAGATAGATAGATAGATAGATAGATAGATAGATAGATAGATAGATAGATAGACAGACAGACAGACAGACAGACAGACAGACAGATAGATAGATAGATAGATAGATAGAGGGGTAGTGATAGACAGACAGACAGACAGATAGATGGTGGGGTAGTGACAGAAAGACAGACAGACAGACAGACAGACACATAGCTAGCTAGCTCTAGATAGATAGATAGATAGATAGATAGATAGATAGATAGATGGTGGGGTAGTGATAGATAGATAGATAGATAGATAGATAGATAGATAGAGATAGATAGATAGATAGATAGATAAATAGACAGACAGACAGACAGACACATAGATAGCTAGGTAGCTAGATCTAGACAGACAGACAGACAGACAGACAGACAGACAGACAGACAGACAGACAGACAGACAGATAGATAGATAGACAGACAGATAGATAGATAGACAGACAGATAGATCCTTACCTTCCTGTGTCTGTTTGGATTTAATCAGTTTGGCCCTCATGTTGGCCCCCACGATGTGAGAACTCCGCAAGTCTCCGATGCGAAACATGAGGCACAGCTTGTCGTCGCGGAGCGATATGACGGCGTTTCGCGAAAACACCAACGTCTCGGCGCGCTTGTTGGGCTGGGAGATTTTCACGAACATACAGCCCACCTGAGGAGACAGACAAACAAACACAAACACACACACACACACACACACACGATCTTTATGATGGAATGGCAAGTAAGGCAAGGCAAGGCAAGTTTATTTGTATAGTTCATTTCATACAAAATGGCAGTTCAATGTGCTTAACAAAAATAAAAGCAAAAGACAATATATAAAAGCATAAAACATAAAATAAGTGTAAAATCATAAAAAGTAAAATAAGCATGTGGTAAATAAAAGACATAAAAGCATAAAAACACATAAAATCTTACACAAATTACACATCTGTTAGCTACTATATCCTCCTTTTGCAAGTCGCTTTGGATAAAAGTGTCTGCTAAATGTAATGTAATGTAATGTAAAATGTAATAAAATAAGCATAAATGAGCCATAAATGCTTAAAAGGATATATGTAAAATTAATATAAATCATTAACAGAAAGCATCTGAAAACAGTTTGGTTTGAAACTGCCAACAGTAGGAGCATGTTTAATGTCTTCTGGAAGTCGGTTCCAGAGCTTTACAGCATAGCAGCTGAAAGCTGCTTCACCACATTTTGTTCTAACAGCAGGTTCTACCAACAGATTTTTTTGATGTGATCTCAGAGACCTATAAAAGCACAGATCCCACAAGCTTCTTTTAAGTTGACACTTAATCCGATTAAAAACGGAATAATTACTACTGCTTCCCTTCCTAACAAAACTAATCTCTACTAACCAACTCTTCGCCTAGGTGCCTCATGCTTGTATGAATGTGTGTGTGTAGGGGGTGTGTGTGTCTGAAGTGTTCCTGCTCTGGGAAACTTACTTATGGCACATGTATCTCCTTGTGTGTGTGTGTGTAGTCTGTTTACTCTGTGTTTCTCTACACATCTCTTAGCTTATTATGTCCTCCTTTTGTAAGTCGCTTTGGATAAAAGTGTCTGCTAATTAACATTTACATTTTTAAATATAGTTTAAATATTTTAACGTTTAAATATAGTTTTAACATCTTTCAGCTTCATCTTCACCGCTAGGCCGTAGCCAGTGCGCCAGCCAGTGGGGGGGGGGGGGGGGTATCAAGATATCGATATTTTTCGCTATATTGTGCAGCCCTACTGCTAATATCGCTCACCATAAAGGCGTTAACCATGGACCCCAAGATGGCCTGGAGCAGAAGCAACATGGTTCCGACCGGGCACTGGTCCGTTATGACTCTGTGGCCGTAGCCGATGGTGGTCTCCGTCTCGATGGAGAAGAGGAACGCCGAGATGAAGTTGTTAAGGTTGTTGACGCAAGGAGTCCAGGCCACATCTTCCAGATGGTCCAGATCGCCCCTATGGGACGCACACACACACACACACACATCAGGAATCAACACACTGAAGAAAATTCCATGAACATTCAATGAACATTTTACTGACATTCAAAAACAATCTTACACACACGGATGTCCATGCTGCTTTCAGCACTCTACAAATAGCACCTTTCACTTACTGCACTTTACATATCGTAAATTTCATTTTTCACCTTCACCAGCTACCAAGAAGAGCAACTACCTCAGACTTCCTTCTTGTTGGAAGCGTATATGTTTACCTCTATGTCTCATGTCTATTTATTGTTGATATTGTTGATTTCATGTCCATAAGTGTAGCTGTGTGTTTGTGTGTGTGTGTGTGTGTGTGTGTGCGCATGTGTGTACGTGTTTTAGTTTTTAATTGCACATTTGGTGTCTGGTGAAAGGCAATTTCAATCCTCTGTGTAATGCTTGTTACATAGTGAATTGACAATATAGTACACTTTGACTTTGACACATCAGTCAGAGAGTTACAGATACAGCTACAGTTACAGTGCTTAACGAGGTCTATCACAATAATCAAATAAATCAATTAATCGCATGATAACTTAAAACTGCACTCCAAAAAATATGAGTCATTAGGCTCCAGCCTCTTTGGTAAAGAGAGACATGGGCAAAACGAACAAGCATGCAAACGGGAATTATCGAGGCCAGAAAAGTTATTTCACTCATTTTAAGTCATCATGCGATTAATTGATTTATTGCTTATTGCGACAGGCCTGGTTGTGAGTCACGAGTTTGTGCAGTCAAGAAAAATGGGTGTTATGATGAGAGGTGGCTGTGAAACTTTACAAAAAGAATAATCAAACATACCGCAAATAGCGGTGACATAAAACAAGATGAAATTACATATAAAACTTGAAAAACCTGATATGAAATTTAAAAAAAAAATGAAAGGGGTGTTGTCGAATCCTGATTTTTGGAGGTTAAACAGTGGCTCCTTTTTAGGATTCGGGTCTCCCTGAGTCAGTCACTAAACTGATCTGGGTCTGCGAGTCACTTGAGTCATTTGAGTTATCAAATCATTATTTTGTCTGTGTAGATCATTCAGGTCATGGCAGTCAAAGGAGCTGGACTGGACGTGTTTCTGGAGCTTGAAGACGTTTCACCTTTCAACCAAAAGGCCAGAACTGAAGAAGCCTTTTGGATGAAAGGTGAAACGTCCTCAAACTCCAAAAACAAGTCCACTTGCTTACAACGTACAGTAGCTCCTTTGAAAATCTGACGATCTTGTCACCTGCAGTAGGCGATGAGGTACCATATGGCACCGAAGAACAGCCAGGTGACGGCGTAGGCCATGACAAAGACGAAGAGGGAACAGCGCCAGTTGAGGTCCACCAGCGTGGTGAAGATGTCGGTCAGGTAGCGGTACGTGCCCGTGTTGCCGTGCTGGACGTTGCAGCGCCCGTTCTTTTCGACGTAGCGCTGCCGCTTGCGTTTGCTGCGACCTGTGAAGGAATTTTGGTATAATGTGAAATATATTTTGTATCGGTTATTCTTGTGAGCCACGACTGTAGGTCTATCAATGTGTATTTCATTAGTGACTTCAAATAACAGTCTATCTCCCTGTTGAGATCCCCAGGTGTGACCTCCTGTTACTAAGTGTTAAGGACAGCCGTCTCCCTGCCTCAAAAGGATTTAAAAATATAATTAATTCCAGTCTTCACCCAGTTACCATCTCAGGATTTGTCACCTCAAACCTCCTGATTAACCCTACAGATGTTGACTGGAACCTATTAGCTGCATGTCCCACTGTAGCCAAATTGTAACAAAGCCTCCTCTCACATAGTTTCCAAATGCATATTAATTTAGGGTGGGCCCAAGAACCACATCCCCTGTTGACCTAAAAACTATTTAGACCTTGATTACTTCCTGACTACTTCAGAGATATAGGTGAATCTTGATCGTGAAACTTGTGTCTCTCCCTTGGTGTGCATCATTAAAAGAATAAAGCCTGTCTTGTGATTGAACATCCTAACCAAGTCTCCAGAATCTGTGGTATAAAATTACCAACAGCTGCAATGTGTGTTAGCATATTGACAAACAAAACAAAACAAACAACAACACAACACCCATTCGTCATTGTGATAACACAACTGTATGTACAACAGTGTGATAACAGTGTGTTAGTATTTCAACAGGTTACCACACTACTATGAAAAGCACATGACTGTAGGACATTAGCATATTATTAACGTGTTATTAGCATAGTATTAGCAAAACAAAATTAGTCTATTACTCCATTATTAGCATAGTATTAGCAAATTTGCATAATATTAACAGGTACAAGAAAGAACTCTTTTTTTATACAAAATCATCTTGGCAGTTAATATAACTAACTGTGAAGTGTTGTCCGTTGTTTTTTCTTTAGTCTTATTCAAATTTTCCTGCCTTTTATTGGCCTTGTCCCAACTTTTTAAAGACATGTTGCTGGCAAAATAGCATAATTTAGATATTATCGTTTATTGCAATAATTTCGGGGACAATTTATCGTCTGGGAAAATTTGTTATCGTAACAAGCCTAGCAACTGGCCCCACTTCACTCACCCCAGCCAAACCTGCCGCGTTCTTGCCCCGCCCCCTGGACCTTCTTCCGAGGCTGATTGGCTTGCACTTCGCGAGCTGCCATCTTGTCCTGGAGGGACCTGTTCTGAGTGGTTGTTGGCGCCTTGGGGGGTGGGGCATCAAATATGACGGGTGGGGTTGGTTCCTCCCCTTTCTCAGAGACAGACACTCGCAGGGTGGAGTTCTCCAGCGCCATAGTTTTGTGTGTTTGTGTTTATGTTTGACACTTTGTGCTAATACCTTGTGTGTAATACTATCTTTCTAACGATTAGCCCATTCATTCAGTCTTGCCAGTGTGTGTGTTTTATATTGTGCTAATGTGAGTGTGTTGACTTCCTGTAGGAAAAGAATGATACAAAATCAAACAGACATTTTCCCACATTAGACACACACCAAGACGTATACACACACACAAATACAATATTAATCACACACACACAAATAAGAAGCATATTCACAGGCGTTTTTTGGACCCCACACACACACCCACACATACACAAACAATCAACGGATTTTGCCACAGACACACAGTTTTGAACTCTTGTACTTGGGAAAAGACAAAGGCGCACACACACAGAACACACAAATACACACAGACACACACACACACTGTTTAACACACACACTGTTTAACACACACACACACACACACTTCTTAACTAACAACTAACACTAACAACCAACTGCGCCTAAATGAACTTTCCTCGTCTAGTGCCACTGGTCTGCACTGGTCTGCAAAGACTGCCAACCTATGTTCACATAAGAGCCCACTTTAACAGGGAGTTGCATAGCTCTAGCGCCACTGGACTACTAAGATTGCTGACTAGGGCCTACAAGGACTGCCTACCTGTGTTCTGCTACTGTATTTATCTGCTCCGACACCACTAAACCGCAAGAAATGTTGTCTTGTAACAACCCTGCTAAACTGTAAAGCACTTTGAGTTGCATATTGCATGTATGAACTGTGCTATACAAGTAAAGTTTTATTATTATTATTATTATTATTATTAACACCTACCTCATAGTATTAGTAATATCACGTATAGCCTCTGTGCACAGGCCTTCTACCTTCTGCTATGTATTATTTATTAAACTAAATAACATTTACACACATATCTTCCTAGATGTTTGAAATTGTGTCATTTTTTTTCCACTAAAACCAGCTCACAGGGCAGTCATTAATACTCGAGTCTCATTCTGCGAGAAACTGTTAAAGTACTTGCTCTTTTTGTCGCTTCCAGTTGCATATGCATGCTGCACGTGAAAATGTTCTTCTACCCAGATTGCCTCCATTAGTCAATGAAAGAAAATAGGTGGGAAAACGAGCAAATAAGGACAAACAAAGTGACATAAATTTGTTAAATAGAAAAGGCCGTGCCACATTTGTGATTACTAAAGGGGTCTCGTTGCAGCACACATTCACTTAGCGAAATATAGGTAAATATGTGTGTTTGTTTAGAACGTTTAAATGTTCTATTTGGTGTGCTATGACCAAATGGGCTTTGAATGACTGTAGCCTGTGACTAGCATAGCCGAGAACCTGTCATTCTCCCTGCTCCATCTCCTCCACCAAACTAGAACAGCCTGTAACAGGAACACTAAAGCAATTTTTTCCCCAGTAAAACTGGCTCACAGGGCATTTATTAATACTAGAGACCAATGTAAAATTAATGAAAAAAAAAAAAAAAAACAATGCAATGAGACCTTTAAAGGTGTTTTCATTAATTTTGCGGTGTTCTCTAGTATTAATACTTGCCCTGTGCGCTGGTTTTAATGAAAAAAATGTTCTAGTGCTTTTGTTTCAGGCTGTTTTAGTTTGGTGGAGGGGGTGGGGCCGGGAGAACGACACGATTTCACCAGAGGCACGCTCCCTGCAGCTTCCTTTGCCCCACAGTCAACTTGATAGCAGAGTAAGGTAAAGGGGAAAAGTCAACTTGACAGCGCTAAAACTGCACACAGAATGTCTACGGAGATACGGCCTTATGTGTTTGATCCTGAATCCGAAGAGGAAGGAGAGATGGCACAAGCACAGTCGCTTCCTGACCGTTTGTCAATGAACGTTTCATAATGGTAATATTTGCATGACAAAACAGTGCAAGTGCCCGGCTAAATGCAGTTCAGTCATTCAACTAGCCTGCTAATCTTATGCGAGTCTTGGGTCGTTTTTCCGCCTATTGTCTTCTTTTGACTGATATAGAAAACGGGGATAGAAAAACATTTTGATATGCAGCATGCATATGCAACTCTGGCTGACCTATCATATTTCAAAAGAGCAAGTACTAAACGGTTTCTCGTGGAAGTACACCTTTAAGAAGTATTGGGCCTTTGTCTTCAACTAATCACAAAAATCTGAATGCAGCATACATTCTCAAACCCTTTAACACCCACAAGTTCAACACACACACACGGCAGCTAAAAAGATGAATACATTAAAAAAGCACACACACACACACTTAAAACATCATAAATACACACACACACACTGCACTTAGCATAAGCTTTTATCCAAAGCAACTTACAATAGGGAGAGAAAGAGACAGGGAGAAAGAGAAGGAGGTCGAGAGGGAGAGAGAAGGAGAGTGTGGATGGGAGAGAGAGAGAGAGAGAGAGAGAGAGAGAGAGAGAGAGAGAGAGAGAGAGAGAGAGAGAGAGAGAGAGAGAGAGAGAGAGAGAGAGAGAGATGCTCCTTACCTGTCGTTATTTCTACAGCTGCCGCTTCGCTCGGGCTTTTCCGTGTTTTTCCGGGTTCCTGACAAGACTTCCTGGCTTGGCTTCCACTCGGGAAAAAATCTAGCCTATATATTCCTTGGAAATGTTTTTCTTTCGGTGAATAAATAAATATACTCCCTCCGATTTGTTTTGTTAGTCTCAGTTAAATAGCCATTAAATTTAGGTCGCGGAGATGCTTCAATTCCTCGGTATCCATGTCGGGCCGTTCGTGCAGGTGACGCGAGCGAGCTTTCAACGACGCACTAAATAATCCTTCGCCTTTTTTTTCTTTTTGGTGTTCCGTTAAAAAAGAGAGAGAGAGAGAAAGAAAGAGCGAAAACTGTGAGATGAGGCTAATCTTCACCAGGCATCATCCACCTCTGCTGTGTTTCTTTTTTGCTCACCTCAGTGTGGAAAAATAGCCGACAGCTGATATATCAACGAACCCAACCCGCAAGGCAACACAGAAATCAAAATCTTTACCTACTCTCCAAATTCGAGGAAATGGAAAAACAACACACAAAAATACAACTGTGGCTTTTGCTAAAAAATGTCTCTATCTCCCTCTTGCTTTGCGTTTCCTGGATTCTTGTGGTCACAGAAATCAAAATCTTTCGCTGTCCTCCAAATTCTGGGAAATTAAAAACACAACTGTGTTTTTTTTCCCGCAGGGTTGCTAAAATGTCTCTCTCTCCCCCCTCTTGCCCTTCCTTTCCTGGATTTGGGGTACGTTGTGTTGTCCGGTGGTGGCGTTTTTAATTCTCCGTTCGTCCGTCGCCGTCGCCTATACCGGGATGCCGAGAACACAGCTCGAGACAGCACAGCGTGATTCACCCGGTACTTGCGCGTGCAGGTGTCTCTCCGTGTGTAGAGACGGGGAGAGAGAGAGATGGAGAGGGAGGGAGAGAGGGAGCGAGAGAGAGAGAGAGAGAGAGAGAATGGAGAAAAGACGTCAGACGACAAGGGGATGAAACGATGGACGTCTAGGCTATAAATAGGCGAGCGGAGCGTGCGGACCGGACGGCGTGCGGCAAGACAGCCAAGCAGCCCCCCCAACCGCAATATATTATATTTTTCCTAAGGAGACACAATTACCCACTTTTAAGACCTCGACAATAACAAGAATAGATTTAATTAGCAAACAGGCCCCCAAGCTTTACGTGTTGGAAACCAAATTAGCCCAAATACAACAGCAGCTAATTACAAATCCATTACAGCTGTCGTATGTGATTGACTCCAATAACGCCCACATTGAGGTGCCTGCTAGCATGAGTCAGCTTGATGTCAAACTTTATTTTACAGCTAAGTCCGTTGACAAAAATGTAAAGTATTTTTTATCCGTAAGTGTTATCCTTCTGGGAGTTAAGTGGAAGGTATAAAATCGAAACATTGACCCCCCCCCCAAAACTGAAAAGTTTTACTCACCCCGTCATGTCTTTCCTCGATAGGCTATATGTAGCCTAGCGTTTTGTGTCTCCGGCGTCTGTCTTCGTGTTAAATGCAACACATAGCTACTTGTTTTATTTGTAAAGTGTAGCACATTTTAAAACAACAGAAGTTGACCCAAATTGCTTAACAAACGGCATAATAAAGACAGAAAATAAAATCACAGCATTGAAACAAAAATTAAGACTCTGGGTTAGGAATTAAGAAAAAGAAGAACACCGACTTCATATCTACCTGTAATACACACGCTAGCGAAGTGTGTGATCAGCAGCGAAATGTTAGCCATTGCAAAACACTCTGCTGTGCTCCAATTTAAAACTACACCATAGGAATAACAAAATAAGTTAAAACACGTCGGGCTTATTAACCGTAAGTTATTGAAAACGCCTCTACAGGCTTTAGGTTAAACCTCCTTAGCTGCTACTGCAAGTTAACCTCACGTAAGTCAAGTGTGTGATTAGCAGCGAAATATTAGTCATCACCAAACACTCTGCTGTGCTGTGTTCACGATTTTAAGATGTTAGACGATTTGCAGTTGTTGTTTTTTTGCCAAATGAAACTTACCTTGGCTCCCAGTGCGTCTTGTCATGTAGCCAGACGAGAACAGAATAATACACCTTAATATATGTGCTAGTATACTATAAATAGTAAGCCCTCTTCATTTCAAAATCCCAGTTGACACAAGGCATTGCCTTTTAACCTTGTAATGATAAAAATCAGGTGCTTTCAAATTAACAGTCCCTGCAGGACTTATGTTCAACGGCAGACAGCTGAATCAGACATTTAAGTTCCTTTTTTACATATCAAGATGCAAATAACAGTGACACAAAAGTGGCATAAAAATATGTTTATTTTTTTGAAATCACAAAAACTGTGACATTAAGATGTGCTGAGAACAATGACATGGTAATGACACAAAAACCAAAAAACATACATTTGCCTGGTCTTAAATCTTCCAACCCAGTCTCAACAAACACCCATCTAACAACAAAAAGATCTGACGACATTACTCCAGTTTTAAGGTCCCTGCACTGGCTCCCAGTAAGTTACAGAATTGACTTTAAGACATTGCTTCTTGTGTTTAAATCATTAAACGAGATGGAACCTAATTACCTATTGGATATGTTTGTTATATGCACCAACTAGGTCTCAGATCACATCAGAAAAATCTGTTGGTAGAACCTGCTGTTAGAACAAAATGTGGTGAAGCAGCTTTCAGCTGCTATGCTGTAAAGCTTTGGAACCAACTTCCAGAAGACATTAAAAATGCACCTACTGTTGGCCGTTTCAAATCTAGACTTAAGACCAAACTGTTTTCAGAGGCTTTCTGTTAATGATTTCTACTAAGTTTATACTTATTTTGCACTAATTTTATACTTATTTTGTGTGTTTCTTATGCTTTTATATGTTATCTACCACACACCTAATTTACTTTTATGCTTTTATCTTTTATGCTTCTACACTTTATCTTTCATGCTTTTACATATTGTCCTTTGCTTTTATTTTTGTGAAGCACATTGAATTGCCGTTGCGTATGAAATGCACTATACAAATAAACTTGCCTTGCTGTTGATAATCTCACAGTCCTGCAACTGTGGATCACTCCATACACTGCAAAGTATGGGCTTACCTTTGTAGATCGCTGTTTGGAGGTGTTTATAGCATGAACAGCATGCTGAAGGTATCTATCCCAGTCATTCTGCACGTCACTGCAGTACTTTGCTAGATGACCAGTTACCAGAGGTCAGGAGGAGAGGCGCCCAGCAGTTGCTCTGTGATTGCAAGTCTTTGGTGGGCCAAGCATCAAAAAACGGCTGTGCAGCTCTGGCGAATGTCATATACAGGCAGTGTTGCATAACAATGGTGCCATCACAAAATATTTTACCACATGATACTTCACACTGACTCAAACACATATCCAAGTTTCATTTGTGTAGTATTGTCGAGGGCTGGGTATCATCTAGCCCATGGCGATTCAATACGATTTTCGATACAGGGCTCACGATACAATATGATTTTCGATACAGTGCAATTCAATTCAATTCTGATATCAATACACATTACTTTATAAATATCACTCAATGTCATTAACTCAAAAAACTCATACAAATATCATTTTTATGTTCAATTTATTGAACAGGAAAATAAAGTGCATTTTTCCCATGCTTTTTACTGAGCATGTCACAGAAAAGGTGCCCAGTCTCACTAGGTACCTGTAGTCAACTTATAAAAACTATTTGTGCAAAAGAATACAATATGGCTAATGTACATTTGTTCTGAACAAAGTACATTCACTACATTTTGGTTTAGAATCAATAGTGCATTTCTCTGTGCAGTGGCTACTGGGGGGTGTATCGATGTTAATAGCCAGAATATCGATATCATGTAGTTTTTAAAAATACTGATATATATATCGCTGTATCGATTTTTTTTAGCACAGCAGTAGTATTGTCCCTTGAAAAGATATAACATGTTTTGTTGAAATGTGAAGGGTGTACTCACCTGTGTGGGACACTGCATGTAACAAAGGTGGTTTATCCATCTCTCCCCTCCTCTCGGCGTTGTGTCCATAGAAAAATGACACCACAACCCATTTGTTTTTGTAGTTTTGTTGAGCTGTTGGGAAAAAAGGTTTGGAGGGGGGTCCTTTCATAAATAAAAGAAAATATTGCATATAAGCATAAACAAGATGTGGTTGCTGTGGCCTAATGGTTAGTGACAAGTTCAAATCCAGTTTTTATGGGTTTGTGTTTTTTTATGGGCACATCAAGGTGTTTAATGTGTCCTCCATCTCTGAGAACATCTCTATCATGAAGCAAAGTTGCACTACTTGAATAACCTTATGTGAGGGGATGTGAGCCACGTAAGCTTTCTCAGCTTTGTGGGAGAACATGAACCACTAATGCCTTTTTTTGTCATCTTCAGTGATGTGGAGAGTTGGAAAACTAGTGAAATTGTCATGTTATTAAGCCAAAAGCCATTAGCAACTTTATAGTTATACCATTGCTTGTGTGGTCATAAACCATAATATCACTATAAAGAGAACGGAGTGTGCTTCAATTTCATAGTTTCCAATTATAGTAGCCTCACGGATTTAGGACATATAACCCTTTAAAATGTGGTTCAGTTTTTTGAGCCACCCTGTATATCAGGAGCAAGCCATGCACCTTACCACTCGTCAAAGAACCTAACCTCATAACTTAAAAATGAATCAGATTCGTTTAACAACTACACAAATATCTACGCCTCTTAAACAAGTCTTGTAGTAGCAATACGCATCTATCGCTTGCGTGACTTCCACTCACATTACCAAACGCGTAGTTGGACTACGAAGCTACTCGTTGAAAAAAGAAAAAATGTTTTACCTGATATCTCGTCCATCGCTGGAAACAGCAGCGCTGCGACACAGTTGTCTGCTGTATTTTGATGTTCTGCCGGCACGGTTGGAAGAAAATAAGTAAAAAATAATGTATTAACACTGTGGGGCATTTTCTTCATTTCTTTAGGCATTAATCCACAAATACTTGAACCGCGCAAGAGCCGAGTCTATAAAAGCTGAGCTACAACAAATAGCCTACTCAGTTTCTAATACACTATGCGTCCCATCTAAACATGGTGAAGAAAGTAAACCCATGCGCAAAAGTGCTTAATAATACATTATTAAGACATGATTATCTGTAAAAGTATTATATGGGAAAAAAGTGCCACGACACACGTCTATGGAATAATAAAAGTTACGATAGCAAATGCTAAATACTACCTGACGACCTATACAAGTGATTGGAGGAGCATAGCTTGCTAGTTAGCAGGTTAGCTAACACTACGGCAAAGTATTTCGTTACACGACAATAACAAAAGATTATGTACGTGTATGAGAAACACATCAACAACATCCAACTAATTGTTTTTCAAACGTTAATCACAAGACAGATATTTACGTTTATATTTGTTCGTGGTGCTGGATTTTCATGAATTCACCAATCGTCATCCAATTTAGCGCGACATTTCAAACATTTCAGAACGGGCCCCTGACGTATTTCCGTTTCCTAAAAGTCTTCTTCTTCTTCTATTATCATTGGTGATTCACAACATGTGATTGTATGTCGCCACCTACTGTATAGGAGTGTGTGAAATGGTCAGTCCAAGTTCGGGCAAACTAAAATACATAAGAATAGTAAATAAAAACTAAACCGCCACCATTGCAGTCTGTGGCGCCAATGAGCCAACCTCTTATGAGACCCCATTGGCATCGCTGAAGAGCGAAGAAGAACACCAATTTCATATCTACCTGTAATACACACGCCAGCCACCAGTGCATCTTATGGCGCTAATGAGCCAACGGCTTATGAAACTCTATAGACATCTCTGAAGAGCAGAGAAGAAGAACACCGACTTCATAACTACCTGCTAATACACACGGTAGCCACAGTGCAGCCTACGGCGCTAATGAGTCAACGGCTTATGAAACTCCATAGACATCTCTGAAGAGCGAAGAAGAAGAACACCAACTTCATATCTACCTGCAATACACACGCCATCCAACAGTGCAGTCGTTGGCGCTAATGAGCCAATTGCTTATGAAACTCCACAGACATCACTGAAGAGCGAAGAAGAAGACCAACTTCCGCCTTCACTCCCTTCTCGCCAAAATGTCGGTGTTTGGACCAGTTGTGAAAATCCACCCCGTCGTTTTAGCCTCCATCGTGGACGCTTACGAGCGGAGGAATGAGGGTGCTAGTCGGGTTATCGGGACGCTGTTAGGTGAGTGTTGACAAACCTTTTTACAAAAAGAGAGAGTAAAATGATCGACCACGACCTTATTTATACACGTGTTGGCGAAAAGGCGATTTGGTTTTGTCTAACGTGGCTGAAGCTAACTAGCCACCGGCCCCATTGAAAAGCAATGGCAAAGGCTAATGTGGCTAACTGGCCATGGCTAACATTATCGTTGAAGTATCATTGACACACTGCAATCGCAGGGTGTTTTAATGATTTGATAAGTGTTTTAATGAGTTAAATTTGTATTTAATGATTGTGTTGAGGTTGGCAAAGACGTATACAGAATGGTTTATGAGCTCTGTTAGTTTTTTCCAAACAGTGGGGCTCATTTATTTAAAAGCACGACAGTTTCCGTCGGAAGCCGGTCAGAAGAAGTAGGCTGTTGTTCAATTGAGTTGAGTTGGATTCAATGCATTTTTCATTTAAGTTTGGAAGTGAATTGTTTAAGTTTGTACAGAAGAAATGTTAAAAGTTTCTCCCTTAGAAATGTGTGTCATTGCAAACACTCACACAGCACTCTACACATTATTTGCAAAACGACATAATTTTAGATTTGATTCAACTTTGTTGTCATTAAATATGTATACATGCACGACAATGTAATGTAGTTTCGCATACTCAGAAGTGTAAGGAGCAGCAGTATAGTTTCTATTGAATTATGTACAAATAAATAGGGCAGTATGAACAGGAGGGAGTATTTGTTAATAGCAGATATATATGCAGATGTATTATAAACAAGAGAGTACATTATGATTGAACTACATGATTGATTTCTGGATGATTGAACCTTAAGAATGACCATATATTATAAATATACATTATTACAACACAGCGATTAGCTCGCTAATTGTCAATCCTTCTGCCATTGACATTGCTGTATTAGGTACGAGCCAATCCTAGCCATTCAGCGAACAGAGAAAGTGTTTGTAAGCAATGATGTTGACTTTGTTTAGCTACATTTGAATTGTAGTGCGTAGGCAGGCTAATTGTGTTAGCGGTTGGGTAAAGGCAGAGCCACTTTCTTTTAAATATCAGCAGAGTCCACACCTCCAGGAAGAAATTGTTTCACAGTACAGCACTGCCATACCATCTGTACAAAATGAAATCCATTATGAGGGGCTGTTTTACCAGGCTATGACAACACAGCGATTAGCTTGCTAACTGTAAATCCTCCACAGGCACCATTGACAAGCAGACAGTGGAGGTCACCAACTGCTTCTCTGTCCCACACAACGAGTCAGAGGATGAGGTGAGTTGGTAATATTGACATTCCATCATGGGTAATGTAGTCTTGACTCACACTGACACACAGTCGGGGACACTTAAAAAAAACTACACTACCCAAGTTGCTGTTACAGGAACAACTTTTTAACAACGGTTCTAAATCTGATCAGACCCCCCTTTTTGTAGTTTTTCTAGCAAATGTAATGCTTTTTGTTACCAAGTGGTCAATTTTCGTGCTTAACAGCTGTACTATTATAAATATTTATCTAATTGTGAATGTATGCGTACACACAAGCATTCATACATTCCTACTTGAATTCGTACCTATCTGCGTACCTACAACTATTCATACACAGACATGCATATATACATACTATGTTTTCATGCATACCTAGTCATGTGTCTGTAACATAAAGGTAGGCTATTTTGATGTGCAACATAAGATGCATCAATATCGAATCTAGACAGAGCCCAGTCAGCATTTGTCTTGTACATTAGCTATGCTGCTTAATTTTTTGGCAGATGTTTGGAGTGCCAGTGTATATAGAGGTTGACATTTGTTCTCGACTCAGTAATGTTTCAAAAGTTTGTAGCCATGTTCTATCGATGATGTTAGTGATGGTCTTCCGGTCTATTATGAAGTGATAGAAATGGGAATGCGAGCGATATGCACCTGACTATAATCCTACAAAATCCCTGACTATGTGGGGACCCCTTTGATCTGAACACTGAAGTCTGGAAGACGCCTACGCAACTACTTGGCTAGGACTGAAAGACTCAGGAGGAGTTTCTATCCCCAGGCCATCAGAACCCTGAACACACAGTATACTGACTTTGCACACATTCACCACTCAGCACACACAACCTAACTCTACACCCCCCCCCCCCCCCCCCCAGATGTCATCGGAGCCCCGCCATTCTCCATCCTCCACTGCTTCCTCACACATGATTCCCCAAACCCCCTCGGCAAAGTCCCCCCCCCCCAAACACACAGCCCTCCCCTGCCTCATGCCCCCCTCCTACACACACACACACACACACAACACGCAGCCCTAAGCTCTCACCCCCCCCTCCCCAGGAAACAGCTGTAGTGTGCCCTATGCCCCTTCACATTGCCCCCTCCTCTCCTCACACACAGCCCACACACCCACAGCACACAGCCGTCGTTGTTCAAGCCCCCCCCCCCACACACACACACACAGCATAGCCTTGCTCCTTGTGTTATGCCCTTCCCACACACCCACAGCACACAGACCCTCACACATACAGCACACAGACCCCCCCCCCCACATCACGCAGCATATGCCCCCCCAATACATACAGAGGACACACAGCCAACCCCTGCCCCCACACACACACACACACACACACACAGTGCAGCATAGCCTTGCTCATTGTGTTATGCCCTTCCCACACACCCACAGCACACAGACCCTCACACATACAGCACACAGACCCCCACACATACAGCACACAGACCCCCCCCCCACATCACGCAGCATATGCCCCCCCATACATACAGAGGACACACAGCCAACCCCCCCCCCCCCCGCTCACGACACACACACGACACAGCCCCACCCCCACCTAACACACATACACATGTAGCATGTAAGCATGCACGACACGGCCCTACAGTACGTTGCCTCCCTCACACACAGCTCTCACACCAACAACCCACCCCGCACACACACACACACAGCACATAGGACTCCGCCCTCACGGCTCAAGGCCCACTCACCCCACACACACACACACTAAGCATTCAGCCCCCCCCCCCCCCACACACACACACACACACACACACACACACACACACTTCACACAGCATATAGCTTGCTGCCCACTTCCCCACACACACAGCACACAAGATACAGCCACACACACATACACACAGGACAGCCCTCGCAGCTCAAGCCCTCACTGCCCCCCCCTCACTCACAGCCCCCCCACCCCCGCACACATACAGCACACAGTATATAGTCCCTGCTGCCCGCCTCATGCCACCTCCCTCCACCCCCCCCCCCCCCACACACACACACACAGCACAGAAGTCACAGCCCTCACGGCTCAAGCCCCCCTCCCACACGCACACAGCACATATCTTTGCTCCCCAGCCCTCTCCACACACGTGTGTCCAACCCCACCTCAGCGCTGTCAGCTGCACACGCAGTGCCACCCCCCACACAGCCCGTCATCTGCCACCACAGCCAGTCCTTCCTCCCAACCATAACTGCACTTTATGCACTTTATCCCACCCCCCCTTCACCTTTTTTCTACCTCTGCCCTTCTTATGGTAGTCATCCCCCCCAAATGCATTCTACGCACTTTACTCCCCACTCCCCATGCACAGTCTAGACCCACAATCATCAGTTTCACTGCATGTCCTACTACCCAGGGATGCGTTTCCCAACAGCATAGTTGCTAACCAGTTAGCAACTTAGTTGGTTGGCAATGGGAAATTGCATTGCAACCAACAAAGTAGCTAACTTAGTAAGCAACTACGGTTTTGGGAAACGGACCCCTGTATGTCTATGTACGTGACAAATAAAACTCCTTGTATCCTTGTGTGAATTGATGCTGGTTTGAAGGCACCTGCCTAAAACTTTTGCACAGTACTGCTATTATTGTTACAGTACTGTTACTGTTTATTATTATTATAAATAATAGCAACTTGTCATTTTACCAAATCCAGTGTTTATATTGTTTGTGTGTGTGTGAGATAGGTGGCTGTCGACATGGAGTTTGCTAAGAATATGTACGAACTTCACAAGAAGGTTTCTCCAAGCGAAGTCATCATTGGCTGGTGGGTGTTAATGTGTATATACACACAAACACACACATTACAGACACACATTATATAGACTCACACACATTATAGACACACACACACACAAACGCATGTTGTAGACACACACATTATAGACACACTCAAAAACGAAAAAACGCAATGCAGGCAATGCAATGAGACCTTTAATGTAAAAAAAATTATTTAATGTATTTGTTTTCATTTATTTGATGTATTAAAAAAGTGTGATATTTAGTTTTACCTGCTTTGGCCATGAAATAGCCATAGTTGTTCAAAATGGCAATAAACTAAATAATGTCTTTTTGCTGGTGCCGTTGTAGGTACGCGACAGGATATGACATCACGGAGCACTCGGTTTTGATCCACGAATATTACAGCCGCGAGGCCCAAAACCCCATCCACCTGACGGTCAACACAGAGCTGGAGACACGCAAGATGATCATTCGTGCCTACGTCAGGTACGGAAATAGTTACTGTAGCTAAAGCTATAGCTTATGTTAGTTAAAGTTTTTGACCTTGATAGGAACTTGTTGTTTTGTCTTCCTCTCTCTCTCTCTCTCTCTGTCTGTCAATCTTTCTCCACCTCTCTCACCCTCCTCCTGTCTCCTCCTCTCTCTGTCCTACCCCCAAAATAACACATCACGTCTGTCTCTTCACCGATTGGCTGCCTTGCCCGACTCCTCTCTCTCACTCTCTTCCCTGATTGGCTCCTGGCTGGCTGGCTGACTATCTTCTGATTGGGCTGTTCTGATTGGCTGGTTACAGTGCCCAGATGGGTGTTCCGGGCAAGACGGTGGGCGTGATGTTCACGCCGCTGACAGTCAAGTACATCTCGTACGACACGGAGCGCATTGGCAGTAAGTCTCTCACTCACAAACAAACACAAAACAAACAAACAAACAAACAGTGCCTCTGTTGCATAGGCTACACAACTCATACAACACTGAGCACATCTGTCTCTCTTACACAAGGATACACAGTTATTTATTTGTCACATGCATAGACATACTGGGTAGAGTAGGACATGCAGTAAACCTGCTGATTGCTACACTTTTTTCAGATTAGAAGCGCCCAGAGTGACGGGCTTGAGCCATGAGCAAACAATTCTGTCCCTGTTGCATAGGCTGCACAACTTGACAGATGGCTAAACAGATCTGAATTTTGAAAGGTGTCATTGCATCGTTTTTTTTTTTTTCATTAATTTTTCAGCTTGGCATCAATAAAGTTCATCAATCTGTTTGTCTGTCACTACTCATATATACATATATACATGTCTATCTGTCTATCTATCTGTCTGTCTATCTATCTGTCTATTTGTCTCTCGATTTCTCTGTCTACGTCTGTCTGTCTGACTGACTGACTGACTGACTGACCACAGCCATTGTTTATGCCAACCTATTGTGAGGCATCGTGGGTAGTGTAGTTTGTAGAGTACCCAGGCATATTACTTCCACCACTCATGTACAGTATCTATCTATCTATCTATCTATCTATCTATCTATCTATCTATCTATCTATCTATCTATCTATCTATCTAGTCGACCTGCTGCAGAGGACGAGGGCATCTCCGGGCCGCACCAACGGTTTGACCTCTGACCTCTCGCAGGTTGCCACCGCCGCCGCCCGCACCCAGGACATGCTGGCCACCGTGCTGACGTACATCGAGGACGTCCTGGTAAGAGTGTGTGTGTGTGTGTGTGTGTGTGTGTGTGTGTGCGACATTGATCTCTATTACTGGATTGGACACCACGTGACTTTTGACGTGCCAACGACGCCGCCATTTTGAAAAGTGCTGTGTGTGTGTAGTGGTAAGGTGCTTGCGGAGAACAGTGTGGATGTGTGTGTGTTTGTGTCATGTACCCATCAGTGTAATAATGTGTTGTGTGTGTGTGTGTGTGTGTGTGTAGTCCGGTAAAGTGACGGCGGACAACAGCGTTGGTCGTTTCCTCACCGATCTCGTCAGCAAGGTTCCCAAGATTGGCGCCGAGGACTTTGAAACCATGCTCAACTCCAACATTAACGTAAGTGTGTGTGTGTGTGTGTGTGTAGGCCTGTTATTGCAATAAGCAATACATCAATTAATTGTATGTTAAAATGAGCGTGTGTGTGTGTGTGTGTGTGTGTGTGTGTGTGTGTGTGTGTTTGCAGCACATTGAGTGTTTGCTCATCTCTAAAAATCAATGTGTGTGTGTGTGTGTGTGTGTGTGTGTGTGTGTGTGTGTGTGTGTGTGTGTGTGTGTACACCACTTTGAATTGTAACTGAACTACTGGATTGTAACTGAAGTTTACACATCATCGGTAGGGTAAAACTAACCCGTCTCGCGGCGATCTAACGGTGCGTTTGTGTTTGTGTTTTAGGATCTCCTGATGGTGACCTACTTGTCCAACCTGACCCAGGCTCAAATCGCCCTCAACGAGAAGCTGGTGATCATGTGATTGCATTATGTGACCTTTGTAGTAGTCATGAGGAAGGGCGACCTCAGACCCCCCACCCCCCTGACCAAAATGTTCTTTTCTTTTTTTTCATGACTAATAAAATGTTGGAAAAAAAGTAGTGAAATGATTTGGGCTTTTTTTTTGTTTCAATTTTGTTCATGTTGATTTTTTCCTCTCCACTGCTAGCAGATAGATAGATAGATAGATAGATAGATAGATAGATAGATAGATAGATAGATAGATAGATAGATAGATAGATAGATAGATAGATAGATAGATAGATAGATAGATAGATAGATAGATAGATAGATAGATTTCATGTCACTTTGTACAACTAGTAATGTGCAGAAATAGGAAATGGTATCAATTATAAATAAGCAAGTGAAACTGACATGTCAACAAGTGACATGGGGACAACTGCAGTATACATAGACAAACTTTAAATCGCTATTTAATGTACTTACATATATATATTTATTTATCCATATATTTTGTTATCGTGCTATGTTAACTGTCATCTGTGCGTCGCTTCGGGGACAGGCACAGTTCCCATGGCAATGGTAACGTAGACGACGTCACATCCGGCTGTTTCCTTGGAAACCTACAGCAACGACGCTTCTCAGCAGGAGGACTGACCGACTGACTTATAACAAACGTGATAAAAGTGTGTTTTGTTGCCGGAAATAAGTACTAATTGCAAAGTTATCGTGGTGTGTGTTGGGGAGTCGGTTCATGTTTTCTGGGTAAAAGAAGTTGCATGCGTGTCTGTTATTATTTTCTCGCTACGGATTGGTGGTTTTTAAAGGCACTTTTTTGGAAAATGGATGGACTGTCGTCTCTACAAACTCTCCAAGCGCTGTCGAACTTGCTGACAACGACGGACGAAGCAGACGATGAAGATGTGAAGGTTTGCAATGCAGGAAACAAGTTGTTTCCAAACGCTCCCCCCCTGTACGACAGAGAAATAATATCAGAATACTATAATTACTATTAGCCTAGTAGATGTCGCGGCTGCAAGGCAAGACGGCAGGGACCGTTTAGAAACGTATACAAACAAAAAGGAGTCAAAGCTTGTAAGTTAAAAAACGTACTTGCACAGTGTAATAAGTCTGTTTCTTACATACGATTAGGAACGTACATTTTAGCCAAATGTGTGTGTTTATTGTGGTTTAGTGTGTGCTGTTTAGTCTTTTGGTGTTTTGGTGGTATGAAATAGATCGGTTGCAATGCATTCACATTGGCATTTCAGTCAGACGTAACCTGCATCTTTAAATGCACCCGCCAAGGTATTTGTTGTTGTTGTTGTTGTTGTTGTTGTTGTTGTTGTTGTTGTTGTTGTTGTTAGAGTTAGATATACTGCTTGTCTTACTTGCGCGCGAGAAAGGATTCATATTGCAGGCCGTTGCTGGTCTGGACATGTGTGCTTTTGTTATTGCAACTACTGACTTTGAACATCACCTAATCTCGGACTTGGTCCGTGTGTGGGTGATGCTGTCCCCTAATGACGCGATGCGTATGCTTCTGTGGTTGTGCATCAGCGGTCGACGACAGCGATAACCCCCCCCCCCCCCCCCTTCCCCCGCGTGTGTAAAGCAGCTCGTTTGTAAGCACCCATCTACCCCCCCCCCCCCCCACTAAATATAAGGAGACGCAAAACTTTGTAAAAAAATAAATAAATAAATAAAGTTACCAATACAGTATCTCACAAAAGTGAGTACACCCTAAACATTTCAGGAAAAAAACATGCTATATCTTTTCAAGGGACAATACTACACAAATGAAACATAGATATGTTTTCGAGTATCAGTGTACAGCTTGTGTAGCAGTATTAATTTACTGTCTGTGAAAACAACTTCACGCACAGACATTTTTGTATAAATAGTAGGCCACAAAAGTGAGTACAACCTGAGTGATAACTGTACATATCATTCAACCATGAAAAGCTGCTTGTCCAATTCATCATTTTTTGTGTTTTGGTCTGCTCAGCGCTACCATACACATTTGGATTAAGGCAGTGCTGGATAACAATTGGTTTACTATATGTATAGCTGGTTTACCAGGCTATATATGAATTGCTGTGACAAAAAAAAAAACTCTACATTAGGATGCGATGTAAAGTCAACCTGTTGTTGCTGTTTACAGAGCGCGCAACCGTCAGCCAAATTGGGTCCGGGCAACATCGGTCCTCCATCGCAGTCAAACACGACCAAAGAAGGTAACCAAACTTTAAAGGAACATGCAGGACCCTTTTGCAGGTGTTTTGGATTATGTAATCAGAAAAATTACAAAAAAAAATGCTTGAGATATCTCACTTTGCATGTAATGAGTCTATAAAATGTATTGGTTTCACCTTTTATGTTGGTATTGTCTGAATAAAACAACTTTTACACGATATTCTAATTTTCCGAGTAGTAGCTGTATACTGTAGTCCCCCATCTAAATGCCTATTAAAAATAGAGACAAACGAATATTTAACAGTAATAACAAATATTTAATAGTAAACAAAAAGCAATCAAAATTAGCAAATAAGAAAAAAACAACAAAAAAGATAAATAGAGATTAAAAAAACAACAAAATGAATGAGATACTAGAAGCTTTAACGGTTTCTGTAACCTGTGTGTGTGTGTGTGTGTGTAGCCTCCTACACCAAGAGGAGTAACAAAGACATCTGGGACGAGGAGGAAGTGCCCGATGGGTCGCAGTTTGATGACCTCACAGACCTGCGCCCGGAGCCTGAGTATGTTTCTGTGTTTGTGTGTGTAATAATCAATGTGTGTGTGTGTGTAATAAAGTATGTGTGTGTTTGTGTATAATAGTGTGTGTGTGTGTGTGTGTGTGTAATAACGTATATGTGTGTGTGTGTGTGTGTGTGTGTGTGTGTGTGTGTGTGTGTGTGTGTGTGCGTGTGTGTGTGTGTGTGTGTAATAAAGTATATATGTGTGTGTGTAAAAAAGTATATGTGTGTGTGTGTGTGTGTGTAATAAAGTATATATGTGTGTGTGTATAATAATCTGTGTGTGTATTTATAATGTGTGTTTGTGTGTGTAATAACGTATATGTGTGTGCGTGTGTGGGTGTGTGTGTGATAAAGTATATGTGTGTGTGTGTGTAATAAAGTATATATGTCTGTGTGTGTAATAAAGTATATGTGTGTGTGTGTGTGTGTGTATTTATAATGTGTGTGTGTAGGTTCGAGATGATGTTCAGGCAGTGTGTGGGCACGGAGGATCTTTTCCTTGGCATGAGTGGCAAAGACCCCTCATCTATGTGCTGCGAAGGACTACTGGTAAACACACACACACACACGCACACATATGCACACACACGCATACGCACACACACACACATTTCACATGCTCCTCAAAATTCTCTGTGGGCTTGTGTGTGTGTGTGTGTGTACTACCTTGTTGTCTCTCTTGGTGGGCATGGTGAGGTGTGTGTGTGTGTGTATATATTTGTGTGAGTGTGTGTATTAATATGTGTGTGTGTGTGTATATGTGTGTGTGTATATTTTTGTGAGTGTGAGTGAGTGTGTGTATTAATATGTGTGTGTGTATATTTGTGTGAGTGTGTATTAATATATATGTGTGTGTGTGTATATTTGTGTGAGTGAGTGTGTGTATGTGTGTGTGTGTATATTTTTGTGAGTGTGAGTGAGTGTGTGTATTAATATGTGTGTGTGTATATTTGTGTGAGTGTGTATTAATATATATGTGTGTGTGTATTAACATGTGTGTGTGAGTGTGTATATTTGTGCGAGTGTGTGTGTGTGTGTGTGTGTGTGTGTGTGTGTGTGTATTAATGTGTGTGTGTATATTAGTGTGTGTATTTGTGTGAGTGTGTTAATATACTGTAGGATTCTTGTAGACTTGTAAACGCCAAAAATCCAACAGCACTATGCAGCACTAACTGTAACATCAGCATACGTGTGTGTGTTGGACTTTGAAACTATGCTCAAGTCTTAGTCAAGTGTGTGTGTGTGTGTGTGTGTGAGAGAGTTTGTGTGTGTGTGAGAGAAACTATGCTCAACTCCAACATCACTGTGTGTGTGTGTGTGTGTGTGTGTGTGCGTGTGTGTGTGTGTGTGTGTGTTTGTTGGACATTGAGTGTGTGCTGAACTGTAAAAATCAATGTGAAAGACTGTGTGTGTGTGTATGTGTGTGTGTGTACCACTCTGAATTTTAACTGAACTACTGGATTGTAAGTGAGATAGATAGATAGATAGATAGATAGATAGATAGATAGATAGATAGATAGATAGATAGATAGATAGATAGATAGATAGATAGATAGATAGATAGATAGATAGATAGATAGATAGATAGATAGATGGTGGGGGAGTGATAGATAGATAGATAGATAGATAGATAGATAGATAGATAGATAGATAGATAGATAGATAGATAGATAGATAGATAGATAGATGGTGGGGTAGTGATAGATAGATAGATAGATAGATAGATAGATAGATAGATAGATAGATAGATAGATAGATAGATAGATAGATAGATAGATAGATAGATACTGCACATGAGTGTTGGAAGTAATACGTCTGGGTACTCTACAAACTACACTACCCACGATGCCTCACATAGGTTGGCATAAACCATGGGTGTGGTAATTGTAGTTCTTTTGTGGGGTCATCAGGTGAAAGTGAAGTTGCCAGACACCAAGGCGAGCGACGTGGTTCTGGACATCAGGGAGAAGTTTTTGGACCTGCGAACGCCCAAGTTGTAAGATCACTCACTCTCTCTCTCTGTCAAACTTTCAAATTCAATTCAAATTCAAATGAGCTTTATTGGCATGACTCAGACAGGCCCTTGGGGTGAGCGAAGCCCAGACAGGCTCCCTCTCCCCCCTTCTCCTTCCCCTCCTCTTTCCCTCATTTTTTTTTTTTTTTTTATGTTGGTGCAAATAGTTGGTAATGAGCAGGAAGTAGCAAATTTTGGAAGTAAACGGTGGTTGTAAGTGAATTGTGAAAGTACATTTTGTAAATTTGGGTAGCAGGTAGCTAAACTGTGGACACACGCTAAAGGATTGATCAGCTTTAGTGGGGCCGCCTCAGGGGAGGGTGTACAGTGAGTAAAGGCCCGAAACACCCGTTGATCCTGAGGTACACTGCTGAGGATGTGTCCCACATAGTGTATGGATAATTGTAATGGCTGTAGTTAGGAAAGCCTGAAGTGTGGTACAATGGGTGCTCTCCCCACATGTGCACGTGTCTTGTATTTTTATGTATTTATCTAGTTATTTTAATTGTTAAGGAAATGTTGGAGGAAACTGCAAAGGCTTGCCAGTGGTCCTGGATGAGATGCATGTTGTTGTCATGGTGAAAGCCATGGGGGAAAGCGATAGGTAGGTGCTGCTGAGTGTATCATGTAAACGGCCCCAGCAGCCCCAGTCACTGTAACGGTAGCCGGCTGGTTCAGGTTAACCCTTGTTGAGCATCTGTCTGTACGGCTCCAGTTGGCCACCCCCTCAGCTGCTCTGTCCTGTACAGCTCACATGAGGTTGCGTGAATAGCTGTAGTCAGCGGCCAGTTGTGCGTGTTACACCTGGGAGTAGGGACTAACAGCCTGAACTATTTACTTGATTATAGATAGTGTAGGGGTAGGTGTAATAGCTATAGTTTCTCCCTAAGGTGCTCTTCCTACATGCACAAGTACTTTGTGTTCTTTGTAAAAAAATATTGGCATGACTCAATTAAGCAGTGTTGCCAAAGCAGACATGTTACAATGCAAACACATACAAAACCTGTTTGTTGATAAAATAAAGAAATAAATAAAATAATAATAATAATAAAATGGCATATAAAAATAAATAAAAGGGTGAAAAAAACAAAAGAAACTTATTGGAACTTTTCTTCTTCTTTTTTTCTGTCTCCCTCTCTGTCTCTCTCTCTCTCCCTCTCTCTCTCTCTCTCTCTCTCTCTCGGCCCCAGTAAGCTTGGCCTGCACCTGCCCCACCCAGTGCACCAGGAGGAGGGCAAAGCTCAATTCATCTCCGAGAGACAGCAGCTGGAGATCTCGCTCCTCCTCCGACGGCCCACGGACTTCGTTTACTCTTAGTTCATTGACTAATCAATTCATCAGTCCATTCGTTATTCAATTACTGTAATTGTTAAACTAATTGATTACTTATTATCATCATCAGTTAACTATTAATTGCTTAGCTATTCTTCTTATTATTATTCACAGATCTCCAGTTTAAAAAAAAAGTAATAATAATAGGAAGAACAAGTTACAGTTAATTAACAAACTAATTAAGAGTTATTATTATTATTATTGACAGATCTCCAGTTTTAAAAAATAAATAATAATAATAGGAAGAACAAGTTATAGTTAATTAACTAACTAATTAAGAGTTAAAGGAGAACGATTATTGTTATTGTTATTATTATTATTATTGTTATTGTTATTGTTGTTATTTGCTAAAAGCTGGAAATGCTTTGCTATTGGCTGTAAAATAAAACCATTATGAAAACCATTGAGATATATTAATCTATTTTTTCTCACGTATTCAACTGGCATTACCTAGCTGATGCTGCCCCGGTTGCCACGGTGACCGAGCACCGGTGCTGACTGTCGGACTGATTCACGTGATGGGAGGGGAGTTGGGGTGCGTGCGGGTGCGTGCGGGTGCGTGCATGCATTTCCGTTCCCGGCTCCCCGGAGGAGAGAAGGGAGGGAGGCGAGCGAGCAAGCAGGCAGCCGCTGCTGCAGTTCACGACCACAAAAAAAAAAAACAAATATTTCTGCAACACACACACACAAACACACACACACACACAGTAGGCGATCGCCTGCTGGTTTCCTGGCCGGTCCGGCCATCATCTCTCGGAGCCGCATCACTCGTCTCGTCAGCACCGACAACCGACAGACAAGACAGCACCGCACCGGGGAGGGACGGGAGTATAGTCGAGCCAGCTAGCTAGCTACCACTAGAAGCTAAAAACACACATTAACACACACACACACACACATAACACACACACACATTAACACACACAGAAAGAGAGGGAGAGTGAGAGAGGTGTTGCTATCCCTCCCGGCCTCCTCCTCCTCCCCGTTAACAGCATCTCTGGAGGAAAGGACATTTTTGTTTTGTGTTTTGTGTTCTTCTTGTATTTATTTTTAACGACGCAAAGGAGCCGCAACAACAGTACAGTGGCAGCCCAGGTGGTGTTGCCAAGAGACGCCAAAACCCTCGAGAAAGAAAGAAAGAGAGAGAGAGAAAGAGAGAGACCGTGCAGCTAGCAGTTACCGCTATACCGACACCGACACGAGATGGCGGACGGGGAACGTTCGCCGTTACTGTCGGATCTTGGGGATCTTGGAGTTCTCGGGAGCGCTGCCGGGGGCGGCGGCGGCGGCGGCGGCTTCTCTCCCGGTGTACCGACAAAACCACAAGGTAAGCATGCAAGCCAACAAGCCAAGCGAGGGCCTTATTCTCATTTCGTGTCGGTCGGTGATCAACCTATAGATCAACATCTCTCAGATCATCTCTCTCTCTCTTTCTCTCTCTCTCTCTCTCCCGATCTTAAATCAAGCTGTCTTATTTTATTTATTTATTTATTTTTAAAGATCGCCACCCAAAGCTATGTATGTATGTGTGTGGATGAGAGAGAGAGAGGGAGGGAACGAGAGAGGGAGAGATGTGTAATCTCATTTTTCCTGAAGGAAATGGTGTTGTATTCTTTGTCTGCATTGGGAAGGCGTGTAGGTTTTTAAATTTCACGTATTAATTAATTGAATATTTTTTAATGTAATGTGTTTATTTATTGATTCATTTTGCTAAACTATTCCCGTTATGTGTCTGCTTGCAACCTGCTGACACTTAACGTCACCTGACAACCAGAATGCCGTAGTGACAAGCTCTGTCTATCTCTCTATCTCTCTCTCCCTCTCTTTCTCTCTCTCTCTGTCTAGCTAGTGTTAAAACATGCAGTTGATATAATTTCATTCATTCTAATTTAATATCATGAATAAATTTACAGTAGCTGCTTCTAACCCCCCTTTTCAGTTACAGAAGAAGTTGACCAGTTTTATTAACATAATGTTTTGGATTAAACTTTATTGTCATTACACATGCATAAATACAGGGTCTTACACTGACAGCAGACAGAGTTGTAGGCTATAGCATCGTAAATTCACAGTTAAAGGTGAAAATGTTCTTCTATGCCGATAAGTTTGTTAATTACAAAAAGCCATGCCACACTTGTGATTACCGGAGGAGTCTAGTTGCAGCACACATTCACTTAGCGAAATATAGGTATAGGTGTGTTTGTTTAGAACGTTTAGATCTTCTATTTGGTTCGCTATGATCGATTGGGCTTTGAATGATTGTAGCCTGTGACTAGCATAGCTGAGAACCTGTCATTCTCCCGGCTCCATCTCCTCCACCAAACTACAACAGCCTGTAACAGGAGCACTAAAGCATTTTTTCACCAAAACCAACTCACATGGCATTCGGTAATACTAGAGACCACCTCAAAATTCATGAAAAAAAACAATGCAGTAATAACTAAACTTCTTGTGGACATCTCTAGTCAGCAGTCTGAGCGTAACTAGTCCACAGTCCACAGTTGCTTGCTTGCACACACACACACACACACACACACACACACACACACACACATTCTCTGACACGGACTAACCTACAACCCTTAAGCTCAACATTCCTGTCTCGGTCGCCCTGCTAAGTCCACACACACACACACACACACACACACACACACACACACACACACACACACACACACACACACACTCTTGACTCACAGGAAAAGCTTCTTTCTACTTGGGTCTCGGGACCCAAAAATCTCATTTTCTTATTAAGAAGAATTGCAACATACACACACACACACCTGCAAAACAATGGCAGTGTTAGGTAACACTCTTTCAGTAATATCTGAACACACACACACACACACACCTGCAAAAGCAGAAAAAACATACTACTTCCAGTGGTCCAGAGATATATAGCTACTGTTTCCCCATTATCAGGCCATAGATAGATAGATAGATAGATAGATAGATAGATAGATTGATAGATTGATGGATAGATAGACTGATAAATATAAGCATTTTGGATGGAGCATCTTTCTATCTGTCTGTCTGTCTGTCTGTCTGTCTGTCTGTCTATCTATCTATCTATCTATCTATCTATCTATCTATCTATCTATCCAACCATCCATCCATTCATCCATCCATCCATCCATCCATCCATCCGTTTTTCTCTGTCTCTTTCGACTACCATGACCTAGGGTTAGCACAGACAAGTTTGTGTTCAGAGTTACTGCACTTGGAGGTGTAATACCGCTCGTCACCAGCAGGTGGGGGTATTACGCTACAGGAGCCTTTTCATTTGACTGACTGACTGAATCACACACATTAACACATTACACACACACACCACACACACCTGCAAAAGAAGCAGAAATGATGTCCAGTTGCTTACAAACGTACTCCTTTGACGTGTGTTGAGGAGACAAAGTTGAAATGGCTAAGGAATCCTGAATGGTAACATTTTGGTAACATGTATTCTGGCTATAACACAATGAAGAAGATTCCATGAACATTCCATGAACATGTTACTGACATTCAAAAAACAATCTTACACACACTGATGTCCATGCTGCTTTCACACTTGCACTTTACCACCTTGCAGCTACCAAGAAGAGCTACCTCGAACTCTCCTTCTTGTTGAAAGCGTATCTATTTATTGTTGATGTCTGTGCACACTGTGTGTGTGTGTGTGTGTGTGTGTGTGTGTGTGTGTGTGTGTGTGTGTGTGCGCGTGTGTGTGTGTGCGTGTGTGTGTGTGCAGGTTTCTCCCAGCCGTCGGTACTACTGGGGGAGGACCCCCCCCCATACTCCCCCCTGACCTCTCCAGAGAGTGGCAGGTACGTACACACACACGCACACACACACACACACACGCACACACACACACGCACACACACACACACACATATAAACATACACACACACACACACGCACCCTCACACACACACCCTCTCACACACACGTACGATAGATACATAGATAGATAGATAGATAGATAGATAGATAGATAGATAGATAGATAGATAGATAGATAGATAGATAGATAGATAGATACTGTACATGAGTGGTGGAAGTAATACATAGTATTAAATAGTCTAAAAACTACATTACCCATGATGCCTCACATAGGTTGGCATAAATAATAGCTGTGGGAATTGTAGTTCTGTTGTGTATTTATCGTCAAACTATGGATGTGTGTGTGTGTGTGTGTGTGTGTGTGTGTGTGTGTGTGTGTGTGTGTGTGTGTGTGTTTGCAGTGCCCCGGTGATTAGCTGTCGTGTGTGTCAAAGCATCATCAACGTGGAGGGCAAAATACACCAGCACGTCGTCAAGTGTGGGGTCTGCAACGAAGCCACGGTATACACACACACACACACACACACACACACACACACACGGACATGAGACACACACTATAAACACACATTATAAACACACCGACATACACACACACACATACACACACACTATAAACACACATTATAGACACACCGACATACACACACACACTTACACACACACTATAAACACACATTATAGACACACCGACATACACACACACACACACACACACACACACACTATAAACACACATTATAGACACACCGACATACACACACACACATACACACACACTATAAACACACATTATAGACACACCAACATACACACACACATTAACATGCACTCCCTCTCACACATAAACAACTCATAGACACACACATGGACTCACACACACACAGACACGCACATTACAGACACACACAAACACTATAGACACACACACATTATAAACACACATATTATAAACACACACACACATTATAGACACACAGAATTGTAGCATGTTGGACGAATAGAATTTTAGAATGTTTATAACATTGATGTCTCTCTCTCTCTTTCTCTCTCTGTCTCTATCTCACACACACACTTACACACACATACAACACACACACACACGTACAACACACACAAACATATACAACACACCCCCACACACTTACCCACACATACAACACACACTCTATCTTACACACATATACAACACACACACACACACACACACACACATGCAACACACACACTCATATATACAACACACACACACACTCTCTTACACACATGTACAACACACGCTTACACACATATGCAACACACACACATATGCTACACACACTCACACATAAAACACACACATATCACACACATACTACACTGTCACACATGCAACACACACGCTCACTCATACTCACACATACAACACACACACGCACCACACACACAACACACATACACACACATACAACACACATACACACACATACAACACACACACACACACACACACACACACACACACACACACACACACACACACACACACACATGTAGCCCATCAAGAATGCCCCGGCAGGCAAGAAGTACGTCCGCTGTCCCTGCAACTGTCTGCTCATTTGCAAAGTCACGTCGCAACGCATCGCTTGCCCACGGCCTTACTGGTAAAGTGTGTGTGTGTGAGAGAGAGAGAGAGAGAGAGAGAGAGTTTGTGTGTGTGTGTGTGTGTGAGAGAGAGAGTGTGTGTCTGTGTGTGTGTCAGAGAGAGAGAGAGAGAGAGAGAGAGAGAGAGAGACTGTGTGTGTGTGTGAGAGAGAGAGACTGTGTGTGTGTTTGTGTGTGAGAGAGAGTTTGTGTGTGTGTGTGTGTGTGTGTGAGTGAGAAAGAAGGAGAGAGAGACAGAGTGCGTGTGTGTGAGAAAGAGGGAGAGAGCGAGAGTGTGTGTGTGTGAGAAAGAGGGAGAGAGAGAGACAATGTGTGTGTCTGTGAGTGTGAGAGAGACATAGTCAGTGTGTGTGTTTGTGGGGTGTGTGTGTGTATTTTTTGATTGTGTGTTCATGTGTGTGTTTGCAATAGCATCTCTCAGTTTCTGTGTGTGTGTGTGTGTGTGTGTGTGTGTCTTTAATGTGTGTAATGTGTGTGTGTGTTTAACAGCAAGAGGATAATCAATCTGGGTCCGGTCCACCCTGGGCCAGCTAGTCCAGAACCTCAGCCCAGCGGAGCACGAATCTGCTGTGGACACTGCAACAACACCTTTCTGGTAGGTGCTGGAAGAACCAATTAAGTACACCGCTCATCCGGTAGTAGAGGAGCTGGAGTTTCAGGTGAAAGATGTAAAAAAAGAAAGGATAAAAACACAGCACACTCCAATCTGTGCAAAAGATTGGAGTAGTGTATGTAGGCACTATTATGTATCTGTCTTGTCTATACTGTGTTTTAACAGTTACGTGTCTATACTGTGTCTATACTGTGTTTTAACAGTTACGTGTCTATACTGTGTTTTAACAGTTACGTGTCTTTACTGTGTTTTAACAGTTACGTGTCTATACTGTGTTTTAACAGTTACGTGTCTTTACTGTGTCTATACTGTGTTTTAACAGTTATGTGTACCACCAATTATTCCCGGTGAAACGCTGTCTCGTCTCACTATGTACTGTGTATATGGCTGAAACGACAATAAAAACCTACTTGACTTGACTTGACTTGAAGACAGGTGTAGGTATGCTGTCCCCAGTCAACCGGCCAAGTTGAGGTTCCGTTTACTGATGTTTATTTAAGCTTCAACATACACACTCCAAGCATCGTGAGGTAGAAACATCTCTAAAACACTGTAGAACGAAACAAGACAAACAAACAAAAACCAAAATGCTAAATCATATTCTTTTTAAACACAAAATCATGAAATGTGAACAAAGTCAAAATATCACAAAAACACGTTTACATACCACTTTTCCTGTTTGTTGATTAAGGAGGGTTTACGCCTTGAAGTTGACCTTCTTGGATCAACAATGCAACAATTTCGTCGAGACCCAACAACTTTCGTCAAGACCTTAGAACTTTACGTCTTAGCTGCTACAACTTGTGCAGTCACTCACTCATACTGCCTCCGTTCAAACTTTACAGCTCACAAACAGGAAGTGACATTTACAACAGGAAATAACATAAAAGACAAGACCACATCAAAATAATAGCACCATAAGTGAATGTTGTACAAACAAATAAGGTAATGCTTATATGAATATTAATACCATATATACTGTACAATTACAGAAATGGACTAAAATCAATTTCTTCTTTTAGTATGCCATGGCCTGCAGATTGTATACGTAAAAAGCCTCCCTCTGTAGTAATAGTTGTAGCGTATCGCCACACCTAATGTTCTTTTCGATAGTTTCTAGACTTTCAACCATGAAACCATCTCGCTTGCTGTTGTGTGTGCTATAAAAATGTTAGTCAGAATTGTAGAATATTGGAAGAATAACGTGTGTGTGTGTGTGTGTGTGTGTGTGTGTGTGTGTGTGTGTGTGTATGTTGCCTGTCTCTCTCATTCCCAGTGGACAGAGTTCACGGACCGGACGCTGGCACGATGTCCTCATTGCAGAAAAGTGTATGTGATACACACACACACACACACACACACACACACACACACACACACACACACACACACACTCTAATCTCTAATACACACACACACTTGAACAGATACACACATTTTAATAGTTTTACTTGGATGTCGGATGTTGGAAGAATAGAATCTCTTACTTTCTTCTTACTTCCTGTTTTGGCTCACGCAGCTCCTCGATTGGCCAGCGGTATCCCAGGAGGCGGAGCCTGTGGTGCTTCCTGCTCTGCTTGCTGTTCTGTGCCTCAACGGCAGGACTGATGGTAAAACACACACACACACACACACACACACACACACACACACACACACACACACACACACACACACATTATAGACACTCACACTATACACACACACAAACACACATACTATACAGACACACACACACACACACACATTATAGATACACAAACACACACCACACACGAAGATCTCACTTACACACACTCACACACACATGATAGACACATTAAAGACATACCCACACACACTATGCACAGATACATTCACATACACATAGACACACACACACACATACTATACACACACACACTCACACACACACTATACATACACACTCACACACCTTATATACACACACACATTATAGACACACACGCAAATACTATATACACACACATGCTATACACACACACACTATACACACACACTCACACTCACACACACATTATGCGACACTCACACACACACACATTATAGACACACACACACTACACATACACACTACATATACACACACTACACACATACACACTCACACACATTATAGTCACAGCCAAACCACACATACACACTCGACACACATAGGCACACACACACACACACTACACATATATACACATACACACACACATTATTCTCCTTGTACATGTGTGTGTGTGTGATTTACTATTGAGTGGGTAGTGAATCATGTATTTGTCAGTGGCTGGTTAAAAAAAAAGTTTAGATTTTTGCAAAGTTCTTTTCCACCCATGGTGTATGTGTAACGACTTGTTGTGTGTGTTTGTGTGTGTCTACTGTGTGTGTGTATGTGTGTGTCTACTGTGTGTGTGTATGTGTGTGTCTACTGTGTGTGTGTATGTGTGTGTCTACTGTGTGTGTGTTTGTGTGTGTCTACTGTGTGTGTGTATGTGTGTGTCTACTGTGTGTGTGTTTGTGTGTGTCTACTGTGTGTGTGTATGTGTGTGTCTACTGTGTGTGTGTATGTGTGTGTCTACTGTGTGTGTGTATGTGTGTGTCTACTGTGTGTGTGTATGTGTGTGTCTACTGTGTGTGTGTATGTGTGTGTGTCTATAATGTGTGTGTATAATGAGTGTATGTCTGTGTGTGTTTATAATGTGTGTGTGTCTATAATGTGTGTGTCTGTCTATAATGTGTGTGTGTGTTAACAATGTGTATGTGTGTTTATAATGTGTGTGTGTGTGTCTATAATGCGTAAGTGTGTCTATCATGTGTGTTTGTGAGTGTGTATAATGTGTATGTGTGTCTATAATATGTGTGTCTATAATGTGTGTGTCTATAACATGTATGTGTCTATAATGTGTGTGTGTGTGTGTGTGTGTGTGTCTATAATGTGTGTGTGTGTGTGTGTGTGTGTGTGTGTGTGTGTGTCTACAATGTGTGTGTGTGTGTGTGTGTGTGTGTGTGTGTGTGTGTGATCCAAACAGGCGGGAACTTGGTTCCAGGCACAGCGGTACCGAGCCATCTACGCCTCCTGGGCCGTCGGCTTCCTGCTGGTTCTGCTCACGCTGGGTCGAGGCTTCTACTGGTTCTGTTTGAGAACCAGCGACACGCTTCAGAACCTTTCATAGGAAACCACACACACACACACACACACACACACACACACACACTACTGTAACTAGCATTAGATGTGGAGATCCACTAGGCACTATTCTGGGGCCTGTTTTTATTCAGTTTTTACATGCAGGTATCACACACACACACCCACAGACACACACATACAGTATACATACACAGCTACATACACACACACACACACACACACACACTAGCATAACTAGCATTAGATGTGTGGTTCCACAAGGCACTATTCTGGGGCCTGTTTCTATTCATTATTTAGATGCAGATATTACACACACACACTTACACACACACACACACACACACACACACACACACACACACACACACACACTTTGGGTTGAGGGTTGTCTTGGTTCTGTTTGAGAACCAGCAATATGCTCCAGATCCTTTCATAGGAAACTACACACACACAGACACACACATACACATGCAATTTACATGTGATACACACATGCATACGTTCATAATGTAACACATCAAATTACCATGTTGCGCACAAACACACACACCCACATCCACACACAAAGTTAGATGGGAAAATATTAGCAAACACACACACATACACACACAAAGTTAGATGGGAAAATTATATCAGAAGCAAACACACACACACACACGCATACACACACAAACACACAAACACACACACGCATACACACACAAACTTAGATGGTAAAATGATATCAGATACAACCACACACACACATATGTTGGCATATCATGTCATACACACACACACACACACACACACCATGTCCCTTTTTATTTTACGATTCTTCAGTTGATCGAGTCGATCGTGCATATTCATTACTGTCGTTTATCGATCATGTTTATTGATGACTGTTGTACATTGATCATATTTATTGATTATTCTCCATGTGTATTGATGATGTCCATATGGAAGATGAATATTATAAGAAAAATGATATTATTAATGAGGAAACCTTAAATTATTGATCATCGATTATAAAGTTGTAAATTGATCTGAGGAAGGATTAATGACGGTACTTGAAATCATGGATTGTTGATTATTAAGTTATAAACTGATAAAAGTGAATTATTACGGGTGTGAGTGTCTTTGATTTGGCTGCCACAACCACAATTCCACGTCATTTACACAAACATACACAGCCGTTAGGGGGTTTAGCATAGAGTAGAAGCATTGATCTCTATTAGTGGATTGGACATCATGTGACTTTTGGCGTGCCAACAACACCGCCATTATGAACAGTGCTACTTTTGTCTGCAAGCATGGCAGAGCAGCACCAGCCATGGAAATGATCACTCTAAAGGCATCCAGTGTTTTGCTTTTGGCTGCTACAACTATGCCAATGAATACTTCAGACAGCAGGGCATCTCCTGTCACAAGTGAAAAAATCTCATTTCACATCAGTAATGCCAAGTTGAATCAGTTTGACTATTTATCACGAAAGAAATAAAATACAGCCTTATCTGCAGCCTACGCCATTGACACTGTTTGTTTACATGTGTAGTAGCACTTTTGAAAATGGTGTGGCTAAGCGCACGTCGCCTACAATGCTTGCCAAGCTGAACAAGATTGTCTTCATCAGAGCATGCCATACAACCACAGGTGAGCACATGTAAACAGGTAGCTTGATGCACAGCACAACTAGGGAAAACTACAATGGCCTGGCAAAGTGCCTCACATGCTATGCTTTTGTAAAGAATTTAGAACTCATGCACTACAAGAACTGTCAGAGCTATCTGTCAAGGTTCAAAAACAAGAATGCAATATGAGAATGGTGCATAAGAATTTTTGCTGACAGATCAGGGTGTTCGAGGCTATGTGTGAGCCGCCTGGACGTCACAGCCTACTGACCCAGTGCAGGGTCCAAGAAAAAAAATTGTCAAAGTGTACCCTTGCATGCAGGACAATTTGCAGACAAAACCCTGGACCAGAGGAATTTTTTTGGTAGTGTGGCCGAAAATCTGGAGAAATGCTTTTTGTTCTTGTCTAAACAATTTGTAGCATTTTGACTTTTCTAATGACAGAATTTGGGTTTTATTTTGTTCAGAAATATTGATAAATAACATGAATACATTGACTAAACACAACACATGACTAATACTGTTGACTTTTTATATTTTAACAAATAAAAGTTGTACTTGCAGTGTAAAATTAGTCCGTACGCTGAAGTGTTGCATGGTTGCATATTGCAAATTGAAACAACCATTTGTACAAAGAACCATGTACACAATAAACTACAACAAACACATTATTGTTGGAGACAAAAAGCTACTGTAAGAATCATATCTTTCCTTTTTGGTGGCATGTCTCAAGCTATGGTTTTCAAGGAAGTCAACCAATGTTATTTGCATGTGATAAATGGTCCTCATCTTGGTCTTTATGCTCTTTTCCAGATGTACGTTATAGTAACAGTATTTGCCCCTTTTACCTGCTACACCTGTGTTACGCCCTTGTGGTATTGTCTGCTGCTGTTGTCCTTTTGGGCTGTTGTTCTCCCTGTCGTCCTGTAGGTGGCTCTGGTAAGCAGTGTTGCGGGGGTTGGACTTTGCCTATATAAGACGCCCCATTCACGATGTTACGTCTCTCTCTCTCTCTCCCCTCCTCTGGCCGTCTCGTCCCCGGCAGCAGAGCGGAACACTACCGCGTGCTACTTTCGGCAGCGCCTTGTTTTTCTCGTTGGCATTTTGTCCTCCTTTGCTGGCCCGTATGGGTTCAGATTTGTGTTTGTTTGTTCATTGATTTATTCGTTGAGTTGGCGGTGACTGGTGATGGGTTTTACACTTTTAGTTTAGTTTAGGCTTAGTTAGAGCAGCAGATCCCCGGAAGACTCACAACCTTTATTGTCTTTTGTTTGGTACGGGAGGCAGTACTTTTCCCTGGTTTTAAGTTATTAAGTCGAGGGGTTTCTTTTGCTATACGTTTTGTATTTATTTTCACCGTCCAGCTCTGTTTCCGTTGTTTAAACCATCATTTTCAGTAAAAAGCATCATTTATGCACACCGACTCTCTCTCTGGCTCATTATGTTATGTTGAACCATTTCATAATTTGATGGTCTCGTAACAACCTGTAACTCTTCAAGCTCACTCTCATATTTATGGATAGAAAAAATACTGGTTTGCCAGGTGATACTTATTTATATTTACATTCCTATTTATGTAAGTCTTAAGAATACATAAAAAGTGACACACTATATTGCTTGCTTATTTTTTTCTACATTGTGTTGCATGCTTTTGTACTTCTTGATGTTCTTGTCTTGCTGTGCCTTCTACATTACTGCATTGCTTAATTGGTTAGTGTTCTTGCTGTGTCACCTTGATTACTCCTAGATTGGCTCGTTGGACAGAGCTCTCCTCCACCTGCTCTCATTGCAGAGCTGGTCAGCTGACGCACAAGTGCTGCTGATTAGAGGTGCACTCTCTGAAAAACTCTGAACTCTGGCATTTAGTGTGTGCTGTGTGCTCAGATCGGATGCTGTGTTTGTTGCTCTCTGTTCCTGGTCTTGTATTTTGCTGCCTGATCTGGTTGTAGTCACTGCCCTTGTGCTTGGTGCTGCTCCTCGCCCTGTCTTCAGTGGTCCATTGGCACACTGATAATCTGAGGCGTAATCACCTCGTTGTTCTCTTCAGCTAAGCTGCTCGACGTCAGCCGAGAATGCTCTACCTTTAGCCACAGTGAACTTAATATATTTTGTGTTTCATTTGTGTTTGATTTTGGGGTGTTTGTGCTGTTATTTTTTCTTTTTGCTGTGGTTACTGATGGTTCCTTTTGTTTGTGTGTGCATGTTGTGAGTGTGGGTGAAGGCTATAGGTGTGGAGATTGAACTGGAAAGCTGCTGAGTGCTACAGGATTGAGATTACATGGACTCCAGTGCACATACGGACTGTGCTTTTATCTATGGACTCTGCACTGCTTGTTACATGCATGTGCTTTATGTCTGATACTGGGGATGTGGGATTTGGTGGATACAGTTGACTGACTGATTTGACTGACTAATGCTGATTGGTTATAATTAACGCTGTGTATGTGGTATGTCAAACTTTACACTCCTTTTTTGTATGTCCTGTCATTTAGACGTTGCTTCATGTTGATGGCGTATTGTGAGGCTTTGGTACTGTTTTGCCTTTTTGCCACTAGGGGTCCTCATTTTGCCTGTTTGTCTGAGTCACTCTCAGCTTCTAACCCTGAGTCATGTTTGTTAAGCTCTCAATCATTAGGTCCCCCTGACTCTCGTTTTGGTCGTGATGGATGTGTTTTTCTCTCCTACTCTCCATGACCTTCCCTGCTTTGCTCTCTTAGTCTTGTGTATTGTCTACTGACTACACTTCGAGAGCCTCTCTGCCCTGCTCTTCGAACTGAAAATCATGGATTTGATCAATTGGTAATTTTTAATGAATTAATTTTAATTTTCTGTAATATTTAATCTGTGCTTTCTTAGAGAGACTAATCAGACACAAAATCCAGGCCTAACTTAGTGTATGTATGTATGAGTGTGTGTATGGATGTGTGTATGTTTGTTTGAGTGTGTGTATGTTTGTTTGAGTGTGTGTATGTATGAGTGTGTGTATGTATGAATGAATGAGTGTATGTATGTATGTATGTATGAGTGTGTGTATGTATGTATGTATGTATGTATGTATGTGTGTGTGTGTGTATGAGTGTATTTATGTATGTATGTATGTGTGTATGGATGTATGAGTATATGTATGTGTGTATGTATGTATGAGTGTATGTGTGTGTATGTATGTATGTATGAATGAATGAATGAATGAGTGTATGTATGTATTTATGTATGTGTGTGTATGAATGTATGTATGTGTGTTTGAATGTATGTGTGTATGAGTGTATGTATGTATGTATGTGTGTATGTATGAATGTATGTGTATGTATGTATGAGTGTATGAATGTATGAGTATATGTATGAATGTATGTGTGTGTGTGTATGTATGAATGTATGTATGTATGTATGTATGAATGTATGTGAGTGTGCGCGCGTGTGTGTATGAGTGTATGTATGTATGTATGTATGTATGTATGTATGTGTGTGTGTGTGTGTATTTGTGCATGTACGAGTGTACGTACGTATGTGTGTGTGTGTGTGTATTTATGTATGTATGTGTGTATGTATGTATGTGTGTATGTATGTATGTGTGTATGTATGTATGTATGTGTGTACGTATGTATGTGTGTATGTATGTATGTGTGTGTATATGTATGTATGTTTGTGTGTTTGTATGTGTGTTTGAGTGTATGTATGTATGAGTGTGTGTATGTATGAGTGTATGTATGTATGTATGTGTCTGTGGGTGTATGTATGAATGAGTGTATGTATGTGTCTGTGGGTGTATGTATGAATGAGTGTATGTATGAGAGTATGTATGTATGTGTGTATGAGTGTATGTATGTATGTATGTATGTATGTATGCATGTATGTGTGTATGCATGTATGTTTGTATAAGTGTGTGTATGTATGTATGTATGAATGAGTGTGTGTATGTGTGTATGTATGTGTGTATGTATGTATGTATGTATGTGTGTATGTATGAATGTATGTATGTATGTATGACTTTACGTATGTATGTATGAGTGTACGTATGTATGTATGTATATATGTATGAGTGTATGTATGTGTGTATGTATGTATGTGTGTATGTATGTATGAGTGTGTGTATGTATGAGTGTATGTATGTATGTGTGTATGAGTGTATGTATGAGTGTATGTATGTGTATGTATGTGTGTTTGAGTGTGTGTATGTATGTATGTGTGTATGTATGTATGTATGTATGAGTGTATGTATGTGTGTTTGAGTGTATGTATGTATGTATGTATGAGTGTATGTATGTGTGTTTGAATGTATGTGTGTTTGAATGTATGTGTGTTTGAGTGTATGTATGTGTGTTTGAGTGTATGTATGTATGTATGTATGAGTGTGTGTATGTGTTTATGTATGTATGAGTGTGTGTATGAGTGTATGTATGTATGTGTGTATGAATGTATGTATGTATGAGTGTATGTATGTATGAGTGTGTGTATGAGTGTATGTATGTGTGTATGAGTTTATGTATGTATGTATGTATGAGTGTATGTATGTATGAGTGTGTGTATGAGTGTATGTATGTGTGTATGAGTTTATGTATGTATGTATGAGTGTATGAATGTATGTGTGTATGTATGTGTATGAGTGTATGTATGTATGTATGTATGTATGAGTGTATGAATGTATGTATGTGTGAGTGTATGTATGTATGTATGTATGTATTTATATGTATGTATGAATGAGTGTATGTATAAGTGTGTGTATGTATGTGTGTTTGAGTGTATGTATGTATGTGTGTATGAGTGTATGTATGTATGTATGTATGTATGAGTGTATGTATGTATGTGTGTGTGTGCATCAAAGGAACGTTAGGAACATCATAGACAGAATCAGATAATACTTTTTTTAATTTGCACTACTGAGCACATGATGAGCACAAGGTTTCTGTGTGCCCCTTACAAGACATATTTCTTGCATTTCACACACATGTTGCTGTTCTTGGAGGCATTTTTTAAGAGACCAAGAGAAATGGTGAAAATGCTGCTGTACAAGCTTTTATAAGCGTTTATGCTGCTGTGCAAGGGACTTCTCCCCCTCCTCCTCATGGCAACTGGCAGGAAATATCAAAGTTCCCATGGAAATAATTTTGCCCCTCCCCTATGTCATCAGAATGTTCACTAGGTCTTTTCACACTGCTCAATATCTGCGTTTATCACCCTAATTCAGTGTGGCATCTGTACCTTTCAAACTGACCAACACGGTTTGTCCACACGGCAGTGACAGCAGTCGCCTCTGACCCTACACTTTTTGTCAGGGCGGGTTTGATGTAAACATGTCAAATCGCCTGCGTGGGGTTGTGGGGCTGTGTCAATGCACTCTATGTACTTCTGCTTCATATTGTTAAAAATATCTTTGTATTCTATGCATACGTTTGCAATCCCACGTAAGCCTCCACATGCAGTACAATAGCATGCACATAAACTTCATTTGCGCTTGAATGGTTGCACAAACAGCCAGCAACAACTCCTCTCGGTGTCCTGCCACAGTTGCTTTGAAAAACTGAAATGAAAACTTTGCAGACATGGGTCACTGTGCATGGGTCACTGTACACATCATTGTACATGGCCAACATTCCGTGTGGCATAATGTTATGTAGTGCCACTAGACTACCCCTCCTGAACTCGGCTTCAGACAACACAGGGGCAAAACATGTCCTCCATTTATATTGTTTACCCTAGGGTGAGGCTGCAATTTTGACCCCGGTAAAATAGCAGGGTTATAGTGTAACGCTAGTGTAAGATTAGAGCCGTAAACAGAGAAAAAATCTCAGAAGATTATAAAAGTGCATGTTCTGATCACCTAAATGTGATCTAAAACAACTGAAACATATATGTGCAAAATGTCAGCATTTTTTGTGTTGTTTTATGGAGGTTAAAAAGTTTGGGGTCAAATTGACCCCGAGGATCACAGATGCGTACAAAATGCATACAGGACATTGAAAATAAATGATCATGTTAATTTTATGTTTACCCAGTTCCCCCTATTTAATTACGAAAGGTCATCAAAGATGAAGCCGAAAAAATATGTACTTTGTGTATTTTTGATATGTTAAACATTGAATGGGGTCAAATTGACCCCAAAGATAATAGGAGGGTTAAAACCTCTGTGTTCAGATGCCATAGCCCAGGTCCAAGCTCTATTCCACTAAAATCTAAAATTAGATGAACATAATTATGATCGCTAAAACTACATGTCTTTAAGTGGATTTTAAAAACATTGTTCATAAAATCCCTTTTCAGTAAAACCAAGTCAATTCTGCTCTGTTTCATTTTATTCTGTACTATTTGCGTTCTGCTAAAACCTCTCCTACCTACTTTCATTTTCCTCCACGCATCTACTAAATCAAACTTCAACATCAGGCTTTTAAGCTGTTCCCTTCCCCTGTCAGCAGTATACACCATGTCGTCTCCAATGTCCACCTTCTCCAACACCGTATTAAAATCCCCAACAATCACCATGTCCTCCCATTTTTCCATTAAAACACCCAACTTCTTGAAAAAAACAAACCTATCTGCATCCTCATTGGGAGCATGGATATTGCACAGAGTCTGTTTTTCATTATCTTTTTCAAAGCTCAAAATAAAAATTTTCCCCTCTTTATCATTGTATAATTCGGTAATTTTATCAAACGTATTTCTTTTTACCATAAAGGCCACCCCCCTTCCCTTATGCACGCTATTATTGTAAAATAATTCACCATCCCACCTCTTTCTAAAACTCTCCGCTACGTCATTTTCCCAATTAGTTTCTTGCAGTAAAATCACATCACAGTCCTTGTTTTCTAAAAGCACTCTTTCTATTTTCTCAGAGTTCATTCCACCTCTCACGTTAAGAGAAATAAAATACCAGCCCATTACAAAATAAATAGAAAAGAGGAAATAAATAAATCCCCCCACCAATAAATTACCCGTCATCATTTAAAATCAGCTCTTCTCTTTTCTTACCCCCTCCTGCTTTCTTGGTTCTTTAAAACCGATGGTAAGTTCAAAATCACAGGCTTTTTCTTCCTTACCTTCTTTTGTTTTTGCTTTTGAAACAGTTCCCCCAGTTCGAATTCTTCGTGTTCAGTTAATCCACTCGTCGCTGTCATGGTTTGTTGCTGCAGTCCTTCGTTCTGTTCATTTTCCTCCATGAGATTCCCCTTTGCAGACAAGGGCTCCACAGAGAGAGGGACAGTGCGTTCGAGAGGGACAGAGGCGACTCCCTCCGCCAACTCCACGCTATCGGACATGTCCGTGCTCCTCAGGGAGAGAGTCCCCCCCACCGAGAGAGGCGCCGACCCAGCCTGTTCAGCGAGCGCCTCAGAGGCGTCCTCCCCCAGCAAATCCACGCTGGGGTGTATTCCCGTGCTGGGAATACCCGAGGGGGCCGCCTCAGACTCGTGGCAGCCCCTCCGAAACCACCGTCGTTTCTCCCCCCTCCTCTTCTAGCTGCACATCTGGAACAGGAGCTGTCTCTTGAGCAGAGGCCGCAGTGTCCTCCACCACCTGCGATGGGTCTTCCTCGTCCGAGTCAGGGCAGGTGCAGCACATCATGACCAGTTTACAGTCCGGACATCTGTCGGCGGTGCATTCCCGGGCGTAGTGACCCTGTTCTAGGCACTCATGGCACTTGAAAGCAGGACAGTCCCTCAGTACGTGGCCAGGATTCAGACAAAATCTGCAGATTTTGACTTGCTTGTCGTGTATGACCCGGCAGTACTGGGGACCGTCCTCAGTGTCAAAACGTGTGCTGTAAGGCAACGACACCACCTCCTTTGGAAACTTCACTCTCAGAAATCTTGTGCCGTCCGTCACCGTGGTCCCCGGGTAGTACCGCCGCCGCACGGGTAGCAAAGGCTGCACCCCCCATTTAATCAGCCTTTCGATGATCTGTCTGTCAGGCAGCTCCGGTGGCAGGTGGAGGAAGGAGACCATGACCTCCGCTCGATGCAGTCTCTGAAAGTTAATAGTCCAACCACCAAACTTGATTCCTCCTTCCAGCTTTTCGCAGGCTTCCTCGGAGTTAAGCGTGGCTTCATATTGTTTATTTTGTTTTGGTCTGAGCGCAAGCAGTTGCCCAGTCCCGATGGCTTCTTCTATTCTTTTAATTAATTCATAAGCATGTAGTCCCAGCACATTTTCAGTTTCAACCAACATTGTCCATTCTCGCTTATATTTTGTATTTGTTTTGTCCGGTTTCCGTTGTTTTTCATAGCTCTTCACTGACTGCTTCACCAGCTCGTACTTTTCCATGCAGTTCATGCGTGCGTGCGCTCCCGCGCTCAGCAGTGTCGGAAGCTTCAGCGTTTTTTGCCATTTCCTTGTTTGCCGCAGATCCTTCATGTTTGTCCATTTTACATTTTTTCCTTTGCACAATTGTAAAAGCATCATCCGTATCAGCATTGTCAGTGTCCAGTCCATCGTTCACCATTCTCATTTACAGTCCTTCCGCAACATGCACACTTTTAGACACACTCATCATAATCCGTTCACAGTTCGTAGTCGCCGCTGTTGTATCAGGGAAGTTTATAACAGGGAAAATAAATAAACACAAAAAGATTGAAGCAGAGAGCTCCAAGTGCAGGGAGCCTCTCTCCCCCGTCTACTGCCACTCACTTACTGCGCAGGTCACGAGATCGGGCGTGCTCAGCGCGGTATGGCCGTAAGCAAAGGCTGAGCGCAAAAGCGGCCCCTTAAAGTTGGTGGCCAACGTGTTTGTCAAAAAAATTTCAAAAGCATACATACATACATACATACACTCATACATACATACATACATCCATACATACATACATACATTCATACATACATACACTCAAACACACATACATACACTCATACATAGATACACTCAAACACACATACACACATACATACATACACTCATACATAAAGACATACACTCAAACACACATACATACACTCATGCATACATACATACACTCATACATACATACATACACTCATACACACATACATACATACATACATACACACACACTCATACATACATACATACATACACTCATACATACATACATACATAAACACATACACACACACACACATAAATACATACATACATACACTCATACATACATACATACATACATACATACATACATACATACATACATACATACACTCATACACATACATACATACACTCATACACATACATACATACACTCATAAACACATACATACACTCATACACACATACATACATAAATACATACACTCATACATACATTCATACATATATACATACACTCATACACTCATACACACATACATACAAACATACACACATACATACATACACTCATACATTCACACATACATACATACATACATACATACACTCATACATTCACACATACATACTCTCATACACACATACATACATACACACATACATACACTCATACATTCATACATACATACATTCATACATACATACACTCATACACACATACATACATACATACACACATACATACATACACTCATACATTCACACATACATACTCTCATACACACATACATACATACACACATACATACATTCATACATACATACATTCATACATACATACACTCAAACACACATACATATACTCATACATACATACTGTCATGGTTACCTGGCTCAAGGCCGCCACAACATAAAAGGGGAAACCACACCAACGTATGTTTGCCACAAATATGTTTATTTTAGGGTTAGGAAATTTAAATCAAATCCGATACTGTAATAAAGCGGGCCTACGTGAAGACACGCACTGCCCGCATGGTACAGTACAGCAAAAAGCACGGTCCATCCCTCTACCAACCCCCATCGTCCCATCCCATCATACATTCTCGCTCCCATCTTTCCATCCCGTCGTGTCAGGTAAGTGAGTGTGTTGTAAAGTCAGTGTACATGTACTTGTGGCCAAGCCGAAGCTTGGCCAGGTTTTCGAAAAAATTCGCCATTACGTTAGCGTTAAACTCCCATAGTGTAAAGTAAGTGTAGGTGTTTGTGTTGTTAAATTCAGTGTAGGTGTAGTGTTAGGCAAGCCAGAGCTTAGCCCATGGTTCAAAAAATTAGCCATATGTTAGCTTAGGATGTTGTTTCAGCCCCTTGTCGCGACGCGTTTCGAGCCTGTTGTGGCTCTTCTTCAGGCGAGGGCTCGCAATGGCAACTGCCCAAGGTGTGCAACCCTTTATATGTGTGCCTAAGCCCCGCCCCCCGGAAAGCAAGGATGGTCTTTTTTCAGTTTCTGGATCCCGAAGTCGATATCGAATGGATTTTATCGACAAGGTAAGTAGGAGTCAGGTAAGTAGTTTTTTGTTGTTTCCAGGTTGATTTCATAGTATGTATGTGTTTATTTTATAGTTTTTGTAGGAGTTCTGGCTGTTTTTGTGTATGTTTGTCGGTGTACTTTTAGGAATAGCTTTTTGTTGTGTAGGTAAAATCATCAGTTAGTGTTTGTCAGTGTAAATGAGTCTCGCGTGTGCAATGCAGTGTAAATGTCATCAGTTTATGGTATGTCGACCCCAATTTTATGTATTTATGTGAGTATGTAAAAGTATATTCCTAATTTTTTCCACCTTGTATGTGTTTGTGTCTGTATTGTGTTATGTTTGTTCATTTTCCAGGTTGTTCCTTTTCAGGTTTTTTAGGTAAGTATGGGTCCTACTCGCTGTTACAATGTCTTTCTGTTTTGTGTTTCTATTGTAAATTGTGTTGTTGACAGGTAAGTACGGTTTTGTTTTCAGGTAATGTAAGTTTGTGGTCTTTATGTTATGTATGGTGTGTATTACTAAAAACCGAATTAAGGCTGCACATTTGCACAGCTTCTCAGTCACAAAATTTGGGTATCACACAGTTGCGTGACCTAAAACATGCTATGAAATTATCTACATCTATGCTCATGCACAGTTGCGCAAGAGCTTGTGACTGAGGCCTAATCTACATGTAACTATCAGTTATGTTGTCTGTTTGTATTTTTCAGTGTTATTGTTATCAGTGTATGCGTGTTCAAAATGGAAGATGAATAAAGATGTTTATAGTGTTACCGTGTGTGTATCAGTCTTAATGTTATCAGTTTATGTATTCTTTTTGAGTTATTGTTTTGTGGTGTATCCTTATGTTAGATGCCATCCTTATGAACGTGTATGTTTGTTCTTGTAGTATGTATGTAGTTTTTAGTGTTAATGTTATCAGTTATTGCGTGTTAGTGCATGAAGATGTTAATAGTGAAGTTGAGTATGTATATCTGTTTTAATGTTATCAGTTTGTGTACTTCCAGTATTTTGTTTTTCTGGTTTCCAATAGTGTTACCGTGTGTGTATCAGTCTTAATGTTATCAGTTTATGTATTCTTTTTGAGTTATTGTTTTGTGGTGTATCCTTATGTTAGATGCCATCCTTATGAACGTGTATGTTTGTTCTTGTAGTATGTATGTAGTTTTTAGTGTTAATGTTATCAGTTTTTGCATGTTAGTGCATGAAGATGTTAATAGTGAAGTTGAGTATGTATATCTGTTTTAATGTTATCAGTTTGTGTACTTCCAGTATTTTGTTTTTCTGGTTTCCAAAAATAAAACATGTTTTGAGTTGTGTCTGTTCCTTGGGTCCAGCGAGGGGGGTCTTGGGGTTATGTTTAGGTTTAGTGTAAGGGTAAGGGCATAGTAAAGTGTTGTATAGCGTAGGGATATAGTGGTTTAAAGAATAGGAGGGTTAAGTTTAGGATTAGGGTGAGGTAAGGGGAATAAGGTTAGGGAGGATAACTGGCAGGTTAGGAAATTTAAATCAAATCCGATACTGTAATAAAGCGGGCCTACGTGAAGACACGCACTGCCCGCATGGTACAGTACAGCAAAAAGCACGGTCCATCCCTCTACCAACCCCCATCGTCCCATCCCATCATACATTCTCGCTCCCATCTTTCCATCCCGTCGTGTCAGGTAAGTGAGTGTGTTGTAAAGTCAGTGTACATGTACTTGTGGCCAAGCCGAAGCTTGGCCAGGTTTTCGAAAAAATTCGCCATTACGTTAGCGTTAAACTCCCATAGTGTAAAGTAAGTGTAGGTGTTTGTGTTGTTAAATTCAGTGTAGGTGTAGTGTTAGGCAAGCCAGAGCTTAGCCCATGGTTCAAAAAATTAGCCATATGTTAGCTTAGGATGTTGTTTCAGCCCCTTGTCGCGACGCGTTTCGAGCCTGTTGTGGCTCTTCTTCAGGCGAGGGCTCGCAATGGCAACTGCCCAAGGTGTGCAACCCTTTATATGTGTGCCTAAGCCCCGCCCCCCGGAAAGCAAGGATGGTCTTTTTTCAGTTTCTGGATCCCGAAGTCGATATCGAATGGATTTTATCGACAAGGTAAGTAGGAGTCAGGTAAGTAGTTTTTTGTTGTTTCCAGGTTGATTTCATAGTATGTATGTGTTTATTTTATAGTTTTTGTAGGAGTTCTGGCTGTTTTTGTGTATGTTTGTCGGTGTACTTTTAGGAATAGCTTTTTGTTGTGTAGGTAAAATCATCAGTTAGTGTTTGTCAGTGTAAATGAGTCTCGCGTGTGCAATGCAGTGTAAATGTCATCAGTTTATGGTATGTCGACCCCAATTTTATGTATTTATGTGAGTATGTAAAAGTATATTCCTAATTTTTTCCACCTTGTATGTGTTTGTGTCTGTATTGTGTTATGTTTGTTCATTTTCCAGGTTGTTCCTTTTCAGGTTTTTTAGGTAAGTATGGGTCCTACTCGCTGTTACAATGTCTTTCTGTTTTGTGTTTCTATTGTAAATTGTGTTGTTGACAGGTAAGTACGGTTTTGTTTTCAGGTAATGTAAGTTTGTGGTCTTTATGTTATGTATGGTGTGTATTACTAAAAACCGAATTAAGGCTGCACATTTGCACAGCTTCTCAGTCACAAAATTTGGGTATCACACAGTTGCGTGACCTAAAACATGCTATGAAATTATCTACATCTATGCTCATGCACAGTTGCGCAAGAGCTTGTGACTGAGGCCTAATCTACATGTAACTATCAGTTATGTTGTCTGTTTGTATTTTTCAGTGTTATTGTTATCAGTGTATGCGTGTTCAAAATGGAAGATGAATAAAGATGTTTATAGTGTTACCGTGTGTGTATCAGTCTTAATGTTATCAGTTTATGTATTCTTTTTGAGTTATTGTTTTGTGGTGTATCCTTATGTTAGATGCCATCCTTATGAACGTGTATGTTTGTTCTTGTAGTATGTATGTAGTTTTTAGTGTTAATGTTATCAGTTATTGCGTGTTAGTGCATGAAGATGTTAATAGTGAAGTTGAGTATGTATATCTGTTTTAATGTTATCAGTTTGTGTACTTCCAGTATTTTGTTTTTCTGGTTTCCAATAGTGTTACCGTGTGTGTATCAGTCTTAATGTTATCAGTTTATGTATTCTTTTTGAGTTATTGTTTTGTGGTGTATCCTTATGTTAGATGCCATCCTTATGAACGTGTATGTTTGTTCTTGTAGTATGTATGTAGTTTTTAGTGTTAATGTTATCAGTTTTTGCATGTTAGTGCATGAAGATGTTAATAGTGAAGTTGAGTATGTATATCTGTTTTAATGTTATCAGTTTGTGTACTTCCAGTATTTTGTTTTTCTGGTTTCCAAAAATAAAACATGTTTTGAGTTGTGTCTGTTCCTTGGGTCCAGCGAGGGGGGTCTTGGGGTTATGTTTAGGTTTAGTGTAAGGGTAAGGGCATAGTAAAGTGTTGTATAGCGTAGGGATATAGTGGTTTAAAGAATAGGAGGGTTAAGTTTAGGATTAGGGTGAGGTAAGGGGAATAAGGTTAGGGAGGATAACTGGCAGGTTAGGAAATTTAAATCAAATCCGATACTGTAATAAAGCGGGCCTACGTGAAGACACGCACTGCCCGCATGGTACAGTACAGCAAAAAGCACGGTCCATCCCTCTACCAACCCCCATCGTCCCATCCCATCATACATTCTCGCTCCCATCTTTCCATCCCGTCGTGTCAGGTAAGTGAGTGTGTTGTAAAGTCAGTGTACATGTACTTGTGGCCAAGCCGAAGCTTGGCCAGGTTTTCGAAAAAATTCGCCATTACGTTAGCGTTAAACTCCCATAGTGTAAAGTAAGTGTAGGTGTTTGTGTTGTTAAATTCAGTGTAGGTGTAGTGTTAGGCAAGCCAGAGCTTAGCCCATGGTTCAAAAAATTAGCCATATGTTAGCTTAGGATGTTGTTTCAGCCCCTTGTCGCGACGCGTTTCGAGCCTGTTGTGGCTCTTCTTCAGGCGAGGGCTCGCAATGGCAACTGCCCAAGGTGTGCAACCCTTTATATGTGTGCCTAAGCCCCGCCCCCCGGAAAGCAAGGATGGTCTTTTTTCAGTTTCTGGATCCCGAAGTCGATATCGAATGGATTTTATCGACAAGGTAAGTAGGAGTCAGGTAAGTAGTTTTTTGTTGTTTCCAGGTTGATTTCATAGTATGTATGTGTTTATTTTATAGTTTTTGTAGGAGTTCTGGCTGTTTTTGTGTATGTTTGTCGGTGTACTTTTAGGAATAGCTTTTTGTTGTGTAGGTAAAATCATCAGTTAGTGTTTGTCAGTGTAAATGAGTCTCGCGTGTGCAATGCAGTGTAAATGTCATCAGTTTATGGTATGTCGACCCCAATTTTATGTATTTATGTGAGTATGTAAAAGTATATTCCTAATTTTTTCCACCTTGTATGTGTTTGTGTCTGTATTGTGTTATGTTTGTTCATTTTCCAGGTTGTTCCTTTTCAGGTTTTTTAGGTAAGTATGGGTCCTACTCGCTGTTACAATGTCTTTCTGTTTTGTGTTTCTATTGTAAATTGTGTTGTTGACAGGTAAGTACGGTTTTGTTTTCAGGTAATGTAAGTTTGTGGTCTTTATGTTATGTATGGTGTGTATTACTAAAAACCGAATTAAGGCTGCACATTTGCACAGCTTCTCAGTCACAAAATTTGGGTATCACACAGTTGCGTGACCTAAAACATGCTATGAAATTATCTACATCTATGCTCATGCACAGTTGCGCAAGAGCTTGTGACTGAGGCCTAATCTACATGTAACTATCAGTTATGTTGTCTGTTTGTATTTTTCAGTGTTATTGTTATCAGTGTATGCGTGTTCAAAATGGAAGATGAATAAAGATGTTTATAGTGTTACCGTGTGTGTATCAGTCTTAATGTTATCAGTTTATGTATTCTTTTTGAGTTATTGTTTTGTGGTGTATCCTTATGTTAGATGCCATCCTTATGAACGTGTATGTTTGTTCTTGTAGTATGTATGTAGTTTTTAGTGTTAATGTTATCAGTTATTGCGTGTTAGTGCATGAAGATGTTAATAGTGAAGTTGAGTATGTATATCTGTTTTAATGTTATCAGTTTGTGTACTTCCAGTATTTTGTTTTTCTGGTTTCCAATAGTGTTACCGTGTGTGTATCAGTCTTAATGTTATCAGTTTATGTATTCTTTTTGAGTTATTGTTTTGTGGTGTATCCTTATGTTAGATGCCATCCTTATGAACGTGTATGTTTGTTCTTGTAGTATGTATGTAGTTTTTAGTGTTAATGTTATCAGTTTTTGCATGTTAGTGCATGAAGATGTTAATAGTGAAGTTGAGTATGTATATCTGTTTTAATGTTATCAGTTTGTGTACTTCCAGTATTTTGTTTTTCTGGTTTCCAAAAATAAAACATGTTTTGAGTTGTGTCTGTTCCTTGGGTCCAGCGAGGGGGGTCTTGGGGTTATGTTTAGGTTTAGTGTAAGGGTAAGGGCATAGTAAAGTGTTGTATAGCGTAGGGATATAGTGGTTTAAAGAATAGGAGGGTTAAGTTTAGGATTAGGGTGAGGTAAGGGGAATAAGGTTAGGGAGGATAACTGGCAGGTTAGGAAATTTAAATCAAATCCGATACTGTAATAAAGCGGGCCTACGTGAAGACACGCACTGCCCGCATGGTACAGTACAGCAAAAAGCACGGTCCATCCCTCTACCAACCCCCATCGTCCCATCCCATCATACATTCTCGCTCCCATCTTTCCATCCCGTCGTGTCAGGTAAGTGAGTGTGTTGTAAAGTCAGTGTACATGTACTTGTGGCCAAGCCGAAGCTTGGCCAGGTTTTCGAAAAAATTCGCCATTACGTTAGCGTTAAACTCCCATAGTGTAAAGTAAGTGTAGGTGTTTGTGTTGTTAAATTCAGTGTAGGTGTAGTGTTAGGCAAGCCAGAGCTTAGCCCATGGTTCAAAAAATTAGCCATATGTTAGCTTAGGATGTTGTTTCAGCCCCTTGTCGCGACGCGTTTCGAGCCTGTTGTGGCTCTTCTTCAGGCGAGGGCTCGCAATGGCAACTGCCCAAGGTGTGCAACCCTTTATATGTGTGCCTAAGCCCCGCCCCCCGGAAAGCAAGGATGGTCTTTTTTCAGTTTCTGGATCCCGAAGTCGATATCGAATGGATTTTATCGACAAGGTAAGTAGGAGTCAGGTAAGTAGTTTTTTGTTGTTTCCAGGTTGATTTCATAGTATGTATGTGTTTATTTTATAGTTTTTGTAGGAGTTCTGGCTGTTTTTGTGTATGTTTGTCGGTGTACTTTTAGGAATAGCTTTTTGTTGTGTAGGTAAAATCATCAGTTAGTGTTTGTCAGTGTAAATGAGTCTCGCGTGTGCAATGCAGTGTAAATGTCATCAGTTTATGGTATGTCGACCCCAATTTTATGTATTTATGTGAGTATGTAAAAGTATATTCCTAATTTTTTCCACCTTGTATGTGTTTGTGTCTGTATTGTGTTATGTTTGTTCATTTTCCAGGTTGTTCCTTTTCAGGTTTTTTAGGTAAGTATGGGTCCTACTCGCTGTTACAATGTCTTTCTGTTTTGTGTTTCTATTGTAAATTGTGTTGTTGACAGGTAAGTACGGTTTTGTTTTCAGGTAATGTAAGTTTGTGGTCTTTATGTTATGTATGGTGTGTATTACTAAAAACCGAATTAAGGCTGCACATTTGCACAGCTTCTCAGTCACAAAATTTGGGTATCACACAGTTGCGTGACCTAAAACATGCTATGAAATTATCTACATCTATGCTCATGCACAGTTGCGCAAGAGCTTGTGACTGAGGCCTAATCTACATGTAACTATCAGTTATGTTGTCTGTTTGTATTTTTCAGTGTTATTGTTATCAGTGTATGCGTGTTCAAAATGGAAGATGAATAAAGATGTTTATAGTGTTACCGTGTGTGTATCAGTCTTAATGTTATCAGTTTATGTATTCTTTTTGAGTTATTGTTTTGTGGTGTATCCTTATGTTAGATGCCATCCTTATGAACGTGTATGTTTGTTCTTGTAGTATGTATGTAGTTTTTAGTGTTAATGTTATCAGTTATTGCGTGTTAGTGCATGAAGATGTTAATAGTGAAGTTGAGTATGTATATCTGTTTTAATGTTATCAGTTTGTGTACTTCCAGTATTTTGTTTTTCTGGTTTCCAATAGTGTTACCGTGTGTGTATCAGTCTTAATGTTATCAGTTTATGTATTCTTTTTGAGTTATTGTTTTGTGGTGTATCCTTATGTTAGATGCCATCCTTATGAACGTGTATGTTTGTTCTTGTAGTATGTATGTAGTTTTTAGTGTTAATGTTATCAGTTTTTGCATGTTAGTGCATGAAGATGTTAATAGTGAAGTTGAGTATGTATATCTGTTTTAATGTTATCAGTTTGTGTACTTCCAGTATTTTGTTTTTCTGGTTTCCAAAAATAAAACATGTTTTGAGTTGTGTCTGTTCCTTGGGTCCAGCGAGGGGGGTCTTGGGGTTATGTTTAGGTTTAGTGTAAGGGTAAGGGCATAGTAAAGTGTTGTATAGCGTAGGGATATAGTGGTTTAAAGAATAGGAGGGTTAAGTTTAGGATTAGGGTGAGGTAAGGGGAATAAGGTTAGGGAGGATAACTGGCAGGTTAGGAAATTTAAATCAAATCCGATACTGTAATAAAGCGGGCCTACGTGAAGACACGCACTGCCCGCATGGTACAGTACAGCAAAAAGCACGGTCCATCCCTCTACCAACCCCCATCGTCCCATCCCATCATACATTCTCGCTCCCATCTTTCCATCCCGTCGTGTCAGGTAAGTGAGTGTGTTGTAAAGTCAGTGTACATGTACTTGTGGCCAAGCCGAAGCTTGGCCAGGTTTTCGAAAAAATTCGCCATTACGTTAGCGTTAAACTCCCATAGTGTAAAGTAAGTGTAGGTGTTTGTGTTGTTAAATTCAGTGTAGGTGTAGTGTTAGGCAAGCCAGAGCTTAGCCCATGGTTCAAAAAATTAGCCATATGTTAGCTTAGGATGTTGTTTCAGCCCCTTGTCGCGACGCGTTTCGAGCCTGTTGTGGCTCTTCTTCAGGCGAGGGCTCGCAATGGCAACTGCCCAAGGTGTGCAACCCTTTATATGTGTGCCTAAGCCCCGCCCCCCGGAAAGCAAGGATGGTCTTTTTTCAGTTTCTGGATCCCGAAGTCGATATCGAATGGATTTTATCGACAAGGTAAGTAGGAGTCAGGTAAGTAGTTTTTTGTTGTTTCCAGGTTGATTTCATAGTATGTATGTGTTTATTTTATAGTTTTTGTAGGAGTTCTGGCTGTTTTTGTGTATGTTTGTCGGTGTACTTTTAGGAATAGCTTTTTGTTGTGTAGGTAAAATCATCAGTTAGTGTTTGTCAGTGTAAATGAGTCTCGCGTGTGCAATGCAGTGTAAATGTCATCAGTTTATGGTATGTCGACCCCAATTTTATGTATTTATGTGAGTATGTAAAAGTATATTCCTAATTTTTTCCACCTTGTATGTGTTTGTGTCTGTATTGTGTTATGTTTGTTCATTTTCCAGGTTGTTCCTTTTCAGGTTTTTTAGGTAAGTATGGGTCCTACTCGCTGTTACAATGTCTTTCTGTTTTGTGTTTCTATTGTAAATTGTGTTGTTGACAGGTAAGTACGGTTTTGTTTTCAGGTAATGTAAGTTTGTGGTCTTTATGTTATGTATGGTGTGTATTACTAAAAACCGAATTAAGGCTGCACATTTGCACAGCTTCTCAGTCACAAAATTTGGGTATCACACAGTTGCGTGACCTAAAACATGCTATGAAATTATCTACATCTATGCTCATGCACAGTTGCGCAAGAGCTTGTGACTGAGGCCTAATCTACATGTAACTATCAGTTATGTTGTCTGTTTGTATTTTTCAGTGTTATTGTTATCAGTGTATGCGTGTTCAAAATGGAAGATGAATAAAGATGTTTATAGTGTTACCGTGTGTGTATCAGTCTTAATGTTATCAGTTTATGTATTCTTTTTGAGTTATTGTTTTGTGGTGTATCCTTATGTTAGATGCCATCCTTATGAACGTGTATGTTTGTTCTTGTAGTATGTATGTAGTTTTTAGTGTTAATGTTATCAGTTATTGCGTGTTAGTGCATGAAGATGTTAATAGTGAAGTTGAGTATGTATATCTGTTTTAATGTTATCAGTTTGTGTACTTCCAGTATTTTGTTTTTCTGGTTTCCAATAGTGTTACCGTGTGTGTATCAGTCTTAATGTTATCAGTTTATGTATTCTTTTTGAGTTATTGTTTTGTGGTGTATCCTTATGTTAGATGCCATCCTTATGAACGTGTATGTTTGTTCTTGTAGTATGTATGTAGTTTTTAGTGTTAATGTTATCAGTTTTTGCATGTTAGTGCATGAAGATGTTAATAGTGAAGTTGAGTATGTATATCTGTTTTAATGTTATCAGTTTGTGTACTTCCAGTATTTTGTTTTTCTGGTTTCCAAAAATAAAACATGTTTTGAGTTGTGTCTGTTCCTTGGGTCCAGCGAGGGGGGTCTTGGGGTTATGTTTAGGTTTAGTGTAAGGGTAAGGGCATAGTAAAGTGTTGTATAGCGTAGGGATATAGTGGTTTAAAGAATAGGAGGGTTAAGTTTAGGATTAGGGTGAGGTAAGGGGAATAAGGTTAGGGAGGATAGGGTTAGGGTTAGGGTTAGGGTTAGGGTTAGGGTTAGGAGTAAAATATATATGAATCCGTGGCCCCAACAGTGTTGGGGCACACGTTGGGCACGGTCCTTCTCATGGCAACCAGTGAATCAGTGTTCATTGAGTCCCCCTGGGAATCGTGTGCTTAAATTAGAGATCCATTTAAATTCCATCTGTTTCCGTTGTCTGTCAGACCAGGAATGGTTGTTTTGGATACCTGTAACTCTAAGGTACTGAATCCCATGAGTGAGAAAATGTTGTACTAAATGGGTGTCTGTTTCCTTATTATTCCTAATATTGTACCTGTGCTGGTGCAAACGGGTGAGAATGGAGTTCTTTGTTTCCCCTACATATTGGATACCACATCGGGAACAAAAAATTAAATAGACACAATTTGTGGTGTGTGGTTGGATATTTGGTGAAATGTGGAATATTTGTTTGGTTCGACGATTGCTAACCCACTTTTGGGCCTTGAATTCTGGGCAGACAGCTGACTTTGGGGTGTTATGTAAGGCTGGTAGTTTACTATGGACCAAAAGGTCTTGTAAATTTTTGTTACGTCTGAAGGCTGATATAACTTTAGATTTTTTCAATATATGTGTGTTTGAAGTGAAACGTTGAAAATTGGATTTTGTGATTCTATTAAGGCGGACACTGATCTTGGAAAAGGTCGAAACAAATGGGATTAACTCTGCTGTATCCTTCTCTGTAGATTCCAGGAAAGTGTGGAGGCCCCGTCGCAGGAAGGAGCGAGAGTATCCCCTGGATTTTAATGCTGTGAATAATGTATTAGTGGCTTCCCAGAAGTGTTCTTTCTGTGTGCAAATCCTATGAAACCTTAGAAGCTGTGATTTTAAAATCCCCTTGTATGTATGCTGTGGATGGAAACTCGTTTTAAATAAAAGAGCATGTGTGTCTGTCGTCTTAAAATAAACCTTGGTGTCTAACTGATGGGTAGAGTTGAAATTGGGGCCTTTAAAAGTGATTATGTCGAGAAAATGAACTTCATGTCTGTTCAATGTGTATGTAAGTTTTATGGACCTATGGTGATTATTTAGTTGGTTGAAAAATGTGAGGAATTCTCCTTCACTGTAGGTCCAGATGCCCCATATGTCGTCCAGGAACCTATAAAAATAGAGTGGCTTAAGTGGACAGAGGGCCAGGGCCGATTCTTCCCAATTTGCCATAAATATGTTGGCGTAGGAGGGTGCAAACCGTTTACCCATAGCTGTGCCCTTAATTTGCAGGTAAAATTTAGAATCAAATTGAAAATCATTTCTGGTTAGGTTAATTTTAAGTAATTCTAAAAGCCATTTATCCGGTCTGTAACGGTCAGGGTATTTTTTAAACCATTTTTTGATGGCCTCCAAACCCGAATCAGTATCAATATTGGTGTATAAACTCTCTATGTCCAATGTAAAAATAAAGGAATGTGTGGGGATTTTTAAAGTTTTAATTTTATCCAAGAAATGATATGTGTCCTTAATGAAACTGGAATGCCGATTAGAAATGGGATTCAAATAATGTTCAATATATTCTGCAGTATGATAAGTTTCACTATTACAGTCGGAGACAATTGGTCGTCCAGGTGGGATTTCAAATGGTTTTGGCCAAGTACTGGGGTCTTTATGAATTTTCGGTAAAAGATAAAAGTATCTGGGGCGAGGAGTATCCGATCCTTGAAGATATAATTTTTGTTTCCTATTTATAAAGCCTTCGGTGTGCAAGTTTTCCAAAATTTTGGTTACCATAGGGATGGTTTCTAAATATATAGGAGATTGTAATTTAAGGTAATGATCCTGATTATTAAGTTGTCTTTCAGCCTCCCAAATGTATTGTTGTCTGTCCAGAATTACAGTAGCACTGCCCTTATCTGCAGGTTTAATCACAATATGATTGTTATGTTGTAATTGTTTAAGAGCTTTAATTTCCGCCTGGGTGAGGTTAAGTGAATCCCTATCATCCCAGTGTAAGTGCTCAAAGGCATATTGGTCTGCCCTAATAATGTTTTTAATGGTCCTAGGTAATAGGCTTGATTTGGGGGTCCACTCAGAGGGTGGCATGAACGGTTGTGGAGAATCCCCTTGCCTACCTTCAAAATGGGCAGCCAATTTTAATCGTCGATGATATGTTTGTAAATCCATTTTCATTTGTTTCTTTTGATCATGATGTAAGTTATAAGTAGGAATAAATGACAAACCCTTACTAAGAAGGGTGTTTTGGTCCGGTGTGGGTTGAAAATATCTGGCCAGCACAACAATGTTTTTGTGCCCCCCCTCTGTGTTGGAGGTTAAGGGGCTAATAAGTTTAGGCGTCGTGCCCAATGTTGTAGCACGGCCTGGGCTGTAGGTTTTGTCCAATGTATCTTGTCCTCCGTTTGGAATAGATCTTCTGGCAATTTGGGAACAAATGGCATATTGCTTTTGATGTGTGTGTTAAGTTCTTCCAGGTTGGCTTGGAATTCTGGGTCCAATCTTGTGGAGTAATTGATAAGAGGAACCCAAACCTCTGCATGTGGGAATTTGTCCTTGGCCATCTTTAGAGCCCTTTGTAATTGTTTGACCGCTGTCTGTTTGGGCTTCTGTTCCATGTGAAGGATACCAAATGACAGGACAATCTTCTCTACCTGAACCGAGCATTTTGCTCTCTCCAAGACGGCTTCGGCATGTCTGAAAGTAGCCCCAGGATAGCTATCTATCTGGAGATCCGGGATGTTGTACTCGGGGATTCTGGCTAAGTTAGAGTCTCCCAGAATGAGCCACTTCCTCCGGGCCATGAGAGACCAATCTGTTAATTTTTTGTGAGTTTGAATGTGTCTCACCGGTCGAAGGAGGGTTGTAGTTGAGGGAGAACTGCCTATATTTGTAATCTGGTGTGTCAGTGTCCCAAGGTTAAGGTTAGAATTGAATGTGGGGCTTGCCGTTGGCAAAATCTCAACATCCATATCCAATTCGGATCCTTCAGAGGCGATTGAATGTTGTGTGACCGGAGATGGAAGAGGTGTAACACCCTGTGCCACAGGGGCATGAATTTCAACCTGGGGGGACACGGTGGGTGATGCCCTTGGAAGGGTGCGGGTAGGAGAGATGCCCGCCGGAGCACAGTTGGGAGAGGTCCCGTGCCCAAAAGATGGGTTTAAAATGTCTAGGACTGGGTCCTGTTCGGGTACCACACATGGGTTTCTGGAGTTTTGAAGCCAGCTCGTCCTCTGAGGTTGAGGGGTTTGGGGAGGTTGGCGTAAGTCCCGGTTGATTAGAGGGCCCTCATAAAAGGGGTTGTGTGGAGAAAGTGCCACATCTACTCTTTGAAGAGCCGGGAAGTCATCCTCATGAAAAATGTTGTCACCCCTTTGAGGCACTGATTGAGCCGGTATGGTATGTATGTCAGTAGCCTGATCCGGTCTTGGACGGGTTGGAGGTGCGTGAGGAGGTGGAGAAAGTAAAGCACCAGTAGGCCGAGTGGGAGGAGGTGGGGCAGGGTGGTTGTCCTGCAAGGAAATCAACAAGGCCTCTGTACTGCAAATTGCCTCTTCATGCAGGCGGCGTTTGAACCTCCTTTGGGCCCACTTTCTAGCTTCCCCAAAGGCCTGAAGCCAATCTTCACGCAGCAGAGGTTGTAGTTCTTGAGAACATTTTTGGATACACTCATCGTAATGTTCCACCAGAATCTGTTGAGTCGTGATGGCCCAATTTTTGGCATTAGCCGTAATTTTTAATTGTGTGTCCTCTGACAGGGCCACTGGTCTAATGATGGAGGACAAGTAATGTGAAATTCTTTGGAATGTCGGTGGTTGGTTGTTCGGATCAGAATCCAGTGAGACATTGTGACGGTGGTGAAAGATACGAATGAGGTCATATATCTTACGAATTAGCGTGTTATGATCAGAATCCCTTGTTCCTCCATCCGTTCTTTGGTCAGTTGTAGGTAAAACACGTCTCCCAGATCCTGACGTGCCTCGATTGAAGTAACGCAGGGGTCTTTGAAATCGGTTCTGTCTTTGTCCAGTGTTATTGTATTGTCTTGGGTTGAAATTGAAGTTGTTTCTGTCATCAGTTTGTTGTCTTGGATGAAATTGTTGTCTGTGATCATTGTTTGTGGGTGGATATGTCCATTGTTTTCTGTTTCCCCTTGTAGATCTGTTTGTACTACGGGAAGGTTGCTGAAAGTTGGAATTCGTGAATTGTAGGCGTGCGCGGGGTCTCCCACGAGGATCCCCGTAGCGTTGCCGTAGTTGGACGTCCATGGTAATTCGAAAAAAAGCCCTTTTCGCGACGTTTCGGAGCTCTAACTCCTTCTTCAGGCAAGGGCTTTTATATTTAAATTATAATTCTCAAAACACAGAAGATATTTTTTAAATTGTAAATAAAAGTATTCAAAATGTTAAATCAAAAGACAACTTACAGTTAGTTGTGTAATAAGGCAATGCTATGCTATGCTACAAGCAGAAGGAGGAGAGGTAGTCTGTGGCTGTCCTCTTCGCTGTCCAAACCGAGAATGAGGAAACCGACTGGAGCGCCCTTTATATAGGGGATGGCCGTGGTGAAAAACGATGTTTCCCCTTAGTTATCCAAAGGTTTAGGATTATGAATTTAAAGTTTTATATTCATGAAATAGTGAAAAGGATGAATTAAGATCCAAATGTGATTACTGTGTTTTATTTATTTTAAGATGAAACCGAAATGTACTGTTAATGATTTTTATGTCAAGTTGTGACAATTGTTTTATAACCAGATCAAATAAGTGTTTGTGGGTGTCTTTTGTGTTGAATTGAAGTAAGATTCGTACCAGATTGTAAATAAAGGTAGTAAAACATGAAATTGTAACCGAAGTGTATTATTAAGGTATTTTATATCAATTTGTGATAATTATCTTAAAATCAGATCAAACAAGTGTTTGTGGGTGTCTTTTGTGTCTAATTGAAGTGAAATTCGTACCAGATTGTAAATAAAGGTAGTAAACATGAAATTATATTCAAAATGTCTCTTTGGATTAAGGACAAGTAAAGCAGTAAGATGATTTAAATCCCCTTGGGTCAAAATTGAATAATGGAGATTGGAAAGGTTATGGTGAGTATTTAAATGTAAATTTGGATGGTTGGGTTAGGGTTAGGGTTAGGGTTAGGGTTAGGGTTAGGTAAAGGTAAGTAAGCCTGTCCCCACCGAGGTGGAGCTCAGGATGGGCACTGGCCATACACGGGTTCACCTCCCCCCTCACGGGAACTCTGGGCACATTCCTCCTGCGGGCACATTCATCATGTAGCTTTACCTTCCTTCACAGTTCACCTCCCCCTGAGACGCTCCGTTCGCATCAGTTCACTATCCCAATTAGGATTAGCGCTTCCAAAGTCGGGTTAGGTTAAGGTTCACCAAATTAGGGTTAATTCTTCCAATTATAGGGTTAGGGTAGTCCACTAATTGGGGTTAATCATCCAAATTGGGGTTGTAACAGTCCGCCTAGTTGGGGTTATGTTTAGGGTGTGGGTAGGTGTGGGGATTAGCAAATAGGTCCCATTTCTGCGACGCGTTTCGGACTCCTTCGTCCTCATCAGGCATGGTAGGGGCTCTTTTGGGCTTTTGTAGATGCTTAATTTAGCTTTCTTCTTAATTAGTGGGGTATATGAATGTCTAATTTAGCTTTATCTTGTTCCCAGTTTTAACTTTTGTTTTTCCTCCACAGGATTTTGGCCCAAGATGACTTCGGCAATGGTACTTCAAAGGGCTTTCTATCTATCACACCCGACAAAAAATTGTTGTTTTCAAATCCTCCTTGTGTTTGTGTAGTCATTTGTCTCTTCTTACTGTTGCTCATCTTGGCTTTAACTTCTTAGTTTTTTTCTTCATGCCTATTTTGGCCTTAGTCTTTATTCATGTTAGCTTTAGTTCAGCTTATTTTAGCTTTTTTTAGCTTTAACGTAGCTTATTTTAGCTTCCTGTGCCCATTTTGGCTTCACTTTAGTTCAAGGTTTAGCTTATTTTAGCTTATCTTCCTGCTTCTCTTAGCTTTGTTATGTAGCTTATTTTAGCTTTAAATTTCGGTCTTGAGGGTCTTTATAGTGTGATAGAGTAGCCAAAAAATTCATCTCACCAGTTTTGGTGTTCTGCCGAGTGGTGTTCTTCCTCTTGGGTGTAGCTTAGTTTAGCTTACCATATGTAGTCTTCATTCTGACAACTTTTTGTGTCTTCATCCATCTGTGGGGTATGTTGAGTCCTCGAGGCTCCAAATAGAAATGACAGCTCTGCGCTCGGTTTCTCCTTTTATACTCTCCAGTCGCATCGCCTTTTTTGTTTGAGTTTTCAAAATATGCCTCTTTTTGGGCTTCAATTCTTTTTCTTCCACATCCAACAGGTAAGTGTGCCATTTTGTTGTTTTGTTTGTCCCTTTTGCTAACTGTTCTTTTTCTTTGCAGGTCCAAACCGGGCAGATCTGCTGGTCACTTTGCCATCAGACGGCAGATCTGTGGAGGTCAGTCTTTCTCTCACAGAAGGCAGATCCCGTGCAGGCACTCGCAAGGTTAGGTAAAGGTAAGTAAGCCTGTCCCCACCGAGGTGGAGCTCAGGATGGGCACTGGCCATACACGGGTTCACCTCCCCCCTCACGGGAACTCTGGGCACATTCCTCCTGCGGGCACATTCATCATGTAGCTTTACCTTCCTTCACAGTTCACCTCCCCCTGAGACGCTCCGTTCGCATCAGTTCACTATCCCAATTAGGATTAGCGCTTCCAAAGTCGGGTTAGGTTAAGGTTCACCAAATTAGGGTTAATTCTTCCAATTATAGGGTTAGGGTAGTCCACTAATTGGGGTTAATCATCCAAATTGGGGTTGTAACAGTCCGCCTAGTTGGGGTTATGTTTAGGGTGTGGGTAGGTGTGGGGATTAGCAAATAGGTCCCATTTCTGCGACGCGTTTCGGACTCCTTCGTCCTCATCAGGCATGGTAGGGGCTCTTTTGGGCTTTTGTAGATGCTTAATTTAGCTTTCTTCTTAATTAGTGGGGTATATGAATGTCTAATTTAGCTTTATCTTGTTCCCAGTTTTAACTTTTGTTTTTCCTCCACAGGATTTTGGCCCAAGATGACTTCGGCAATGGTACTTCAAAGGGCTTTCTATCTATCACACCCGACAAAAAATTGTTGTTTTCAAATCCTCCTTGTGTTTGTGTAGTCATTTGTCTCTTCTTACTGTTGCTCATCTTGGCTTTAACTTCTTAGTTTTTTTCTTCATGCCTATTTTGGCCTTAGTCTTTATTCATGTTAGCTTTAGTTCAGCTTATTTTAGCTTTTTTTAGCTTTAACGTAGCTTATTTTAGCTTCCTGTGCCCATTTTGGCTTCACTTTAGTTCAAGGTTTAGCTTATTTTAGCTTATCTTCCTGCTTCTCTTAGCTTTGTTATGTAGCTTATTTTAGCTTTAAATTTCGGTCTTGAGGGTCTTTATAGTGTGATAGAGTAGCCAAAAAATTCATCTCACCAGTTTTGGTGTTCTGCCGAGTGGTGTTCTTCCTCTTGGGTGTAGCTTAGTTTAGCTTACCATATGTAGTCTTCATTCTGACAACTTTTTGTGTCTTCATCCATCTGTGGGGTATGTTGAGTCCTCGAGGCTCCAAATAGAAATGACAGCTCTGCGCTCGGTTTCTCCTTTTATACTCTCCAGTCGCATCGCCTTTTTTGTTTGAGTTTTCAAAATATGCCTCTTTTTGGGCTTCAATTCTTTTTCTTCCACATCCAACAGGTAAGTGTGCCATTTTGTTGTTTTGTTTGTCCCTTTTGCTAACTGTTCTTTTTCTTTGCAGGTCCAAACCGGGCAGATCTGCTGGTCACTTTGCCATCAGACGGCAGATCTGTGGAGGTCAGTCTTTCTCTCACAGAAGGCAGATCCCGTGCAGGCACTCGCAAGGTTAGGTAAAGGTAAGTAAGCCTGTCCCCACCGAGGTGGAGCTCAGGATGGGCACTGGCCATACACGGGTTCACCTCCCCCCTCACGGGAACTCTGGGCACATTCCTCCTGCGGGCACATTCATCATGTAGCTTTACCTTCCTTCACAGTTCACCTCCCCCTGAGACGCTCCGTTCGCATCAGTTCACTATCCCAATTAGGATTAGCGCTTCCAAAGTCGGGTTAGGTTAAGGTTCACCAAATTAGGGTTAATTCTTCCAATTATAGGGTTAGGGTAGTCCACTAATTGGGGTTAATCATCCAAATTGGGGTTGTAACAGTCCGCCTAGTTGGGGTTATGTTTAGGGTGTGGGTAGGTGTGGGGATTAGCAAATAGGTCCCATTTCTGCGACGCGTTTCGGACTCCTTCGTCCTCATCAGGCATGGTAGGGGCTCTTTTGGGCTTTTGTAGATGCTTAATTTAGCTTTCTTCTTAATTAGTGGGGTATATGAATGTCTAATTTAGCTTTATCTTGTTCCCAGTTTTAACTTTTGTTTTTCCTCCACAGGATTTTGGCCCAAGATGACTTCGGCAATGGTACTTCAAAGGGCTTTCTATCTATCACACCCGACAAAAAATTGTTGTTTTCAAATCCTCCTTGTGTTTGTGTAGTCATTTGTCTCTTCTTACTGTTGCTCATCTTGGCTTTAACTTCTTAGTTTTTTTCTTCATGCCTATTTTGGCCTTAGTCTTTATTCATGTTAGCTTTAGTTCAGCTTATTTTAGCTTTTTTTAGCTTTAACGTAGCTTATTTTAGCTTCCTGTGCCCATTTTGGCTTCACTTTAGTTCAAGGTTTAGCTTATTTTAGCTTATCTTCCTGCTTCTCTTAGCTTTGTTATGTAGCTTATTTTAGCTTTAAATTTCGGTCTTGAGGGTCTTTATAGTGTGATAGAGTAGCCAAAAAATTCATCTCACCAGTTTTGGTGTTCTGCCGAGTGGTGTTCTTCCTCTTGGGTGTAGCTTAGTTTAGCTTACCATATGTAGTCTTCATTCTGACAACTTTTTGTGTCTTCATCCATCTGTGGGGTATGTTGAGTCCTCGAGGCTCCAAATAGAAATGACAGCTCTGCGCTCGGTTTCTCCTTTTATACTCTCCAGTCGCATCGCCTTTTTTGTTTGAGTTTTCAAAATATGCCTCTTTTTGGGCTTCAATTCTTTTTCTTCCACATCCAACAGGTAAGTGTGCCATTTTGTTGTTTTGTTTGTCCCTTTTGCTAACTGTTCTTTTTCTTTGCAGGTCCAAACCGGGCAGATCTGCTGGTCACTTTGCCATCAGACGGCAGATCTGTGGAGGTCAGTCTTTCTCTCACAGAAGGCAGATCCCGTGCAGGCACTCGCAAGGTTAGGTAAAGGTAAGTAAGCCTGTCCCCACCGAGGTGGAGCTCAGGATGGGCACTGGCCATACACGGGTTCACCTCCCCCCTCACGGGAACTCTGGGCACATTCCTCCTGCGGGCACATTCATCATGTAGCTTTACCTTCCTTCACAGTTCACCTCCCCCTGAGACGCTCCGTTCGCATCAGTTCACTATCCCAATTAGGATTAGCGCTTCCAAAGTCGGGTTAGGTTAAGGTTCACCAAATTAGGGTTAATTCTTCCAATTATAGGGTTAGGGTAGTCCACTAATTGGGGTTAATCATCCAAATTGGGGTTGTAACAGTCCGCCTAGTTGGGGTTATGTTTAGGGTGTGGGTAGGTGTGGGGATTAGCAAATAGGTCCCATTTCTGCGACGCGTTTCGGACTCCTTCGTCCTCATCAGGCATGGTAGGGGCTCTTTTGGGCTTTTGTAGATGCTTAATTTAGCTTTCTTCTTAATTAGTGGGGTATATGAATGTCTAATTTAGCTTTATCTTGTTCCCAGTTTTAACTTTTGTTTTTCCTCCACAGGATTTTGGCCCAAGATGACTTCGGCAATGGTACTTCAAAGGGCTTTCTATCTATCACACCCGACAAAAAATTGTTGTTTTCAAATCCTCCTTGTGTTTGTGTAGTCATTTGTCTCTTCTTACTGTTGCTCATCTTGGCTTTAACTTCTTAGTTTTTTTCTTCATGCCTATTTTGGCCTTAGTCTTTATTCATGTTAGCTTTAGTTCAGCTTATTTTAGCTTTTTTTAGCTTTAACGTAGCTTATTTTAGCTTCCTGTGCCCATTTTGGCTTCACTTTAGTTCAAGGTTTAGCTTATTTTAGCTTATCTTCCTGCTTCTCTTAGCTTTGTTATGTAGCTTATTTTAGCTTTAAATTTCGGTCTTGAGGGTCTTTATAGTGTGATAGAGTAGCCAAAAAATTCATCTCACCAGTTTTGGTGTTCTGCCGAGTGGTGTTCTTCCTCTTGGGTGTAGCTTAGTTTAGCTTACCATATGTAGTCTTCATTCTGACAACTTTTTGTGTCTTCATCCATCTGTGGGGTATGTTGAGTCCTCGAGGCTCCAAATAGAAATGACAGCTCTGCGCTCGGTTTCTCCTTTTATACTCTCCAGTCGCATCGCCTTTTTTGTTTGAGTTTTCAAAATATGCCTCTTTTTGGGCTTCAATTCTTTTTCTTCCACATCCAACAGGTAAGTGTGCCATTTTGTTGTTTTGTTTGTCCCTTTTGCTAACTGTTCTTTTTCTTTGCAGGTCCAAACCGGGCAGATCTGCTGGTCACTTTGCCATCAGACGGCAGATCTGTGGAGGTCAGTCTTTCTCTCACAGAAGGCAGATCCCGTGCAGGCACTCGCAAGGTTAGGTAAAGGTAAGTAAGCCTGTCCCCACCGAGGTGGAGCTCAGGATGGGCACTGGCCATACACGGGTTCACCTCCCCCCTCACGGGAACTCTGGGCACATTCCTCCTGCGGGCACATTCATCATGTAGCTTTACCTTCCTTCACAGTTCACCTCCCCCTGAGACGCTCCGTTCGCATCAGTTCACTATCCCAATTAGGATTAGCGCTTCCAAAGTCGGGTTAGGTTAAGGTTCACCAAATTAGGGTTAATTCTTCCAATTATAGGGTTAGGGTAGTCCACTAATTGGGGTTAATCATCCAAATTGGGGTTGTAACAGTCCGCCTAGTTGGGGTTATGTTTAGGGTGTGGGTAGGTGTGGGGATTAGCAAATAGGTCCCATTTCTGCGACGCGTTTCGGACTCCTTCGTCCTCATCAGGCATGGTAGGGGCTCTTTTGGGCTTTTGTAGATGCTTAATTTAGCTTTCTTCTTAATTAGTGGGGTATATGAATGTCTAATTTAGCTTTATCTTGTTCCCAGTTTTAACTTTTGTTTTTCCTCCACAGGATTTTGGCCCAAGATGACTTCGGCAATGGTACTTCAAAGGGCTTTCTATCTATCACACCCGACAAAAAATTGTTGTTTTCAAATCCTCCTTGTGTTTGTGTAGTCATTTGTCTCTTCTTACTGTTGCTCATCTTGGCTTTAACTTCTTAGTTTTTTTCTTCATGCCTATTTTGGCCTTAGTCTTTATTCATGTTAGCTTTAGTTCAGCTTATTTTAGCTTTTTTTAGCTTTAACGTAGCTTATTTTAGCTTCCTGTGCCCATTTTGGCTTCACTTTAGTTCAAGGTTTAGCTTATTTTAGCTTATCTTCCTGCTTCTCTTAGCTTTGTTATGTAGCTTATTTTAGCTTTAAATTTCGGTCTTGAGGGTCTTTATAGTGTGATAGAGTAGCCAAAAAATTCATCTCACCAGTTTTGGTGTTCTGCCGAGTGGTGTTCTTCCTCTTGGGTGTAGCTTAGTTTAGCTTACCATATGTAGTCTTCATTCTGACAACTTTTTGTGTCTTCATCCATCTGTGGGGTATGTTGAGTCCTCGAGGCTCCAAATAGAAATGACAGCTCTGCGCTCGGTTTCTCCTTTTATACTCTCCAGTCGCATCGCCTTTTTTGTTTGAGTTTTCAAAATATGCCTCTTTTTGGGCTTCAATTCTTTTTCTTCCACATCCAACAGGTAAGTGTGCCATTTTGTTGTTTTGTTTGTCCCTTTTGCTAACTGTTCTTTTTCTTTGCAGGTCCAAACCGGGCAGATCTGCTGGTCACTTTGCCATCAGACGGCAGATCTGTGGAGGTCAGTCTTTCTCTCACAGAAGGCAGATCCCGTGCAGGCACTCGCAAGGTTAGGTAAAGGTAAGTAAGCCTGTCCCCACCGAGGTGGAGCTCAGGATGGGCACTGGCCATACACGGGTTCACCTCCCCCCTCACGGGAACTCTGGGCACATTCCTCCTGCGGGCACATTCATCATGTAGCTTTACCTTCCTTCACAGTTCACCTCCCCCTGAGACGCTCCGTTCGCATCAGTTCACTATCCCAATTAGGATTAGCGCTTCCAAAGTCGGGTTAGGTTAAGGTTCACCAAATTAGGGTTAATTCTTCCAATTATAGGGTTAGGGTAGTCCACTAATTGGGGTTAATCATCCAAATTGGGGTTGTAACAGTCCGCCTAGTTGGGGTTATGTTTAGGGTGTGGGTAGGTGTGGGGATTAGCAAATAGGTCCCATTTCTGCGACGCGTTTCGGACTCCTTCGTCCTCATCAGGCATGGTAGGGGCTCTTTTGGGCTTTTGTAGATGCTTAATTTAGCTTTCTTCTTAATTAGTGGGGTATATGAATGTCTAATTTAGCTTTATCTTGTTCCCAGTTTTAACTTTTGTTTTTCCTCCACAGGATTTTGGCCCAAGATGACTTCGGCAATGGTACTTCAAAGGGCTTTCTATCTATCACACCCGACAAAAAATTGTTGTTTTCAAATCCTCCTTGTGTTTGTGTAGTCATTTGTCTCTTCTTACTGTTGCTCATCTTGGCTTTAACTTCTTAGTTTTTTTCTTCATGCCTATTTTGGCCTTAGTCTTTATTCATGTTAGCTTTAGTTCAGCTTATTTTAGCTTTTTTTAGCTTTAACGTAGCTTATTTTAGCTTCCTGTGCCCATTTTGGCTTCACTTTAGTTCAAGGTTTAGCTTATTTTAGCTTATCTTCCTGCTTCTCTTAGCTTTGTTATGTAGCTTATTTTAGCTTTAAATTTCGGTCTTGAGGGTCTTTATAGTGTGATAGAGTAGCCAAAAAATTCATCTCACCAGTTTTGGTGTTCTGCCGAGTGGTGTTCTTCCTCTTGGGTGTAGCTTAGTTTAGCTTACCATATGTAGTCTTCATTCTGACAACTTTTTGTGTCTTCATCCATCTGTGGGGTATGTTGAGTCCTCGAGGCTCCAAATAGAAATGACAGCTCTGCGCTCGGTTTCTCCTTTTATACTCTCCAGTCGCATCGCCTTTTTTGTTTGAGTTTTCAAAATATGCCTCTTTTTGGGCTTCAATTCTTTTTCTTCCACATCCAACAGGTAAGTGTGCCATTTTGTTGTTTTGTTTGTCCCTTTTGCTAACTGTTCTTTTTCTTTGCAGGTCCAAACCGGGCAGATCTGCTGGTCACTTTGCCATCAGACGGCAGATCTGTGGAGGTCAGTCTTTCTCTCACAGAAGGCAGATCCCGTGCAGGCACTCGCAAGGTTAGGTAAAGGTAAGTAAGCCTGTCCCCACCGAGGTGGAGCTCAGGATGGGCACTGGCCATACACGGGTTCACCTCCCCCCTCACGGGAACTCTGGGCACATTCCTCCTGCGGGCACATTCATCATGTAGCTTTACCTTCCTTCACAGTTCACCTCCCCCTGAGACGCTCCGTTCGCATCAGTTCACTATCCCAATTAGGATTAGCGCTTCCAAAGTCGGGTTAGGTTAAGGTTCACCAAATTAGGGTTAATTCTTCCAATTATAGGGTTAGGGTAGTCCACTAATTGGGGTTAATCATCCAAATTGGGGTTGTAACAGTCCGCCTAGTTGGGGTTATGTTTAGGGTGTGGGTAGGTGTGGGGATTAGCAAATAGGTCCCATTTCTGCGACGCGTTTCGGACTCCTTCGTCCTCATCAGGCATGGTAGGGGCTCTTTTGGGCTTTTGTAGATGCTTAATTTAGCTTTCTTCTTAATTAGTGGGGTATATGAATGTCTAATTTAGCTTTATCTTGTTCCCAGTTTTAACTTTTGTTTTTCCTCCACAGGATTTTGGCCCAAGATGACTTCGGCAATGGTACTTCAAAGGGCTTTCTATCTATCACACCCGACAAAAAATTGTTGTTTTCAAATCCTCCTTGTGTTTGTGTAGTCATTTGTCTCTTCTTACTGTTGCTCATCTTGGCTTTAACTTCTTAGTTTTTTTCTTCATGCCTATTTTGGCCTTAGTCTTTATTCATGTTAGCTTTAGTTCAGCTTATTTTAGCTTTTTTTAGCTTTAACGTAGCTTATTTTAGCTTCCTGTGCCCATTTTGGCTTCACTTTAGTTCAAGGTTTAGCTTATTTTAGCTTATCTTCCTGCTTCTCTTAGCTTTGTTATGTAGCTTATTTTAGCTTTAAATTTCGGTCTTGAGGGTCTTTATAGTGTGATAGAGTAGCCAAAAAATTCATCTCACCAGTTTTGGTGTTCTGCCGAGTGGTGTTCTTCCTCTTGGGTGTAGCTTAGTTTAGCTTACCATATGTAGTCTTCATTCTGACAACTTTTTGTGTCTTCATCCATCTGTGGGGTATGTTGAGTCCTCGAGGCTCCAAATAGAAATGACAGCTCTGCGCTCGGTTTCTCCTTTTATACTCTCCAGTCGCATCGCCTTTTTTGTTTGAGTTTTCAAAATATGCCTCTTTTTGGGCTTCAATTCTTTTTCTTCCACATCCAACAGGTAAGTGTGCCATTTTGTTGTTTTGTTTGTCCCTTTTGCTAACTGTTCTTTTTCTTTGCAGGTCCAAACCGGGCAGATCTGCTGGTCACTTTGCCATCAGACGGCAGATCTGTGGAGGTCAGTCTTTCTCTCACAGAAGGCAGATCCCGTGCAGGCACTCGCAAGGTTAGGTAAAGGTAAGTAAGCCTGTCCCCACCGAGGTGGAGCTCAGGATGGGCACTGGCCATACACGGGTTCACCTCCCCCCTCACGGGAACTCTGGGCACATTCCTCCTGCGGGCACATTCATCATGTAGCTTTACCTTCCTTCACAGTTCACCTCCCCCTGAGACGCTCCGTTCGCATCAGTTCACTATCCCAATTAGGATTAGCGCTTCCAAAGTCGGGTTAGGTTAAGGTTCACCAAATTAGGGTTAATTCTTCCAATTATAGGGTTAGGGTAGTCCACTAATTGGGGTTAATCATCCAAATTGGGGTTGTAACAGTCCGCCTAGTTGGGGTTATGTTTAGGGTGTGGGTAGGTGTGGGGATTAGCAAATAGGTCCCATTTCTGCGACGCGTTTCGGACTCCTTCGTCCTCATCAGGCATGGTAGGGGCTCTTTTGGGCTTTTGTAGATGCTTAATTTAGCTTTCTTCTTAATTAGTGGGGTATATGAATGTCTAATTTAGCTTTATCTTGTTCCCAGTTTTAACTTTTGTTTTTCCTCCACAGGATTTTGGCCCAAGATGACTTCGGCAATGGTACTTCAAAGGGCTTTCTATCTATCACACCCGACAAAAAATTGTTGTTTTCAAATCCTCCTTGTGTTTGTGTAGTCATTTGTCTCTTCTTACTGTTGCTCATCTTGGCTTTAACTTCTTAGTTTTTTTCTTCATGCCTATTTTGGCCTTAGTCTTTATTCATGTTAGCTTTAGTTCAGCTTATTTTAGCTTTTTTTAGCTTTAACGTAGCTTATTTTAGCTTCCTGTGCCCATTTTGGCTTCACTTTAGTTCAAGGTTTAGCTTATTTTAGCTTATCTTCCTGCTTCTCTTAGCTTTGTTATGTAGCTTATTTTAGCTTTAAATTTCGGTCTTGAGGGTCTTTATAGTGTGATAGAGTAGCCAAAAAATTCATCTCACCAGTTTTGGTGTTCTGCCGAGTGGTGTTCTTCCTCTTGGGTGTAGCTTAGTTTAGCTTACCATATGTAGTCTTCATTCTGACAACTTTTTGTGTCTTCATCCATCTGTGGGGTATGTTGAGTCCTCGAGGCTCCAAATAGAAATGACAGCTCTGCGCTCGGTTTCTCCTTTTATACTCTCCAGTCGCATCGCCTTTTTTGTTTGAGTTTTCAAAATATGCCTCTTTTTGGGCTTCAATTCTTTTTCTTCCACATCCAACAGGTAAGTGTGCCATTTTGTTGTTTTGTTTGTCCCTTTTGCTAACTGTTCTTTTTCTTTGCAGGTCCAAACCGGGCAGATCTGCTGGTCACTTTGCCATCAGACGGCAGATCTGTGGAGGTCAGTCTTTCTCTCACAGAAGGCAGATCCCGTGCAGGCACTCGCAAGGTTAGGTAAAGGTAAGTAAGCCTGTCCCCACCGAGGTGGAGCTCAGGATGGGCACTGGCCATACACGGGTTCACCTCCCCCCTCACGGGAACTCTGGGCACATTCCTCCTGCGGGCACATTCATCATGTAGCTTTACCTTCCTTCACAGTTCACCTCCCCCTGAGACGCTCCGTTCGCATCAGTTCACTATCCCAATTAGGATTAGCGCTTCCAAAGTCGGGTTAGGTTAAGGTTCACCAAATTAGGGTTAATTCTTCCAATTATAGGGTTAGGGTAGTCCACTAATTGGGGTTAATCATCCAAATTGGGGTTGTAACAGTCCGCCTAGTTGGGGTTATGTTTAGGGTGTGGGTAGGTGTGGGGATTAGCAAATAGGTCCCATTTCTGCGACGCGTTTCGGACTCCTTCGTCCTCATCAGGCATGGTAGGGGCTCTTTTGGGCTTTTGTAGATGCTTAATTTAGCTTTCTTCTTAATTAGTGGGGTATATGAATGTCTAATTTAGCTTTATCTTGTTCCCAGTTTTAACTTTTGTTTTTCCTCCACAGGATTTTGGCCCAAGATGACTTCGGCAATGGTACTTCAAAGGGCTTTCTATCTATCACACCCGACAAAAAATTGTTGTTTTCAAATCCTCCTTGTGTTTGTGTAGTCATTTGTCTCTTCTTACTGTTGCTCATCTTGGCTTTAACTTCTTAGTTTTTTTCTTCATGCCTATTTTGGCCTTAGTCTTTATTCATGTTAGCTTTAGTTCAGCTTATTTTAGCTTTTTTTAGCTTTAACGTAGCTTATTTTAGCTTCCTGTGCCCATTTTGGCTTCACTTTAGTTCAAGGTTTAGCTTATTTTAGCTTATCTTCCTGCTTCTCTTAGCTTTGTTATGTAGCTTATTTTAGCTTTAAATTTCGGTCTTGAGGGTCTTTATAGTGTGATAGAGTAGCCAAAAAATTCATCTCACCAGTTTTGGTGTTCTGCCGAGTGGTGTTCTTCCTCTTGGGTGTAGCTTAGTTTAGCTTACCATATGTAGTCTTCATTCTGACAACTTTTTGTGTCTTCATCCATCTGTGGGGTATGTTGAGTCCTCGAGGCTCCAAATAGAAATGACAGCTCTGCGCTCGGTTTCTCCTTTTATACTCTCCAGTCGCATCGCCTTTTTTGTTTGAGTTTTCAAAATATGCCTCTTTTTGGGCTTCAATTCTTTTTCTTCCACATCCAACAGGTAAGTGTGCCATTTTGTTGTTTTGTTTGTCCCTTTTGCTAACTGTTCTTTTTCTTTGCAGGTCCAAACCGGGCAGATCTGCTGGTCACTTTGCCATCAGACGGCAGATCTGTGGAGGTCAGTCTTTCTCTCACAGAAGGCAGATCCCGTGCAGGCACTCGCAAGGTTAGGTAAAGGTAAGTAAGCCTGTCCCCACCGAGGTGGAGCTCAGGATGGGCACTGGCCATACACGGGTTCACCTCCCCCCTCACGGGAACTCTGGGCACATTCCTCCTGCGGGCACATTCATCATGTAGCTTTACCTTCCTTCACAGTTCACCTCCCCCTGAGACGCTCCGTTCGCATCAGTTCACTATCCCAATTAGGATTAGCGCTTCCAAAGTCGGGTTAGGTTAAGGTTCACCAAATTAGGGTTAATTCTTCCAATTATAGGGTTAGGGTAGTCCACTAATTGGGGTTAATCATCCAAATTGGGGTTGTAACAGTCCGCCTAGTTGGGGTTATGTTTAGGGTGTGGGTAGGTGTGGGGATTAGCAAATAGGTCCCATTTCTGCGACGCGTTTCGGACTCCTTCGTCCTCATCAGGCATGGTAGGGGCTCTTTTGGGCTTTTGTAGATGCTTAATTTAGCTTTCTTCTTAATTAGTGGGGTATATGAATGTCTAATTTAGCTTTATCTTGTTCCCAGTTTTAACTTTTGTTTTTCCTCCACAGGATTTTGGCCCAAGATGACTTCGGCAATGGTACTTCAAAGGGCTTTCTATCTATCACACCCGACAAAAAATTGTTGTTTTCAAATCCTCCTTGTGTTTGTGTAGTCATTTGTCTCTTCTTACTGTTGCTCATCTTGGCTTTAACTTCTTAGTTTTTTTCTTCATGCCTATTTTGGCCTTAGTCTTTATTCATGTTAGCTTTAGTTCAGCTTATTTTAGCTTTTTTTAGCTTTAACGTAGCTTATTTTAGCTTCCTGTGCCCATTTTGGCTTCACTTTAGTTCAAGGTTTAGCTTATTTTAGCTTATCTTCCTGCTTCTCTTAGCTTTGTTATGTAGCTTATTTTAGCTTTAAATTTCGGTCTTGAGGGTCTTTATAGTGTGATAGAGTAGCCAAAAAATTCATCTCACCAGTTTTGGTGTTCTGCCGAGTGGTGTTCTTCCTCTTGGGTGTAGCTTAGTTTAGCTTACCATATGTAGTCTTCATTCTGACAACTTTTTGTGTCTTCATCCATCTGTGGGGTATGTTGAGTCCTCGAGGCTCCAAATAGAAATGACAGCTCTGCGCCCGGTTTCTCCTTTTATACTCTCCAGTCGCATCGCCTTTTTTGTTTGAGTTTTCAAAATATGCCTCTTTTTGGGCTTCAATTCTTTTTCTTCCACATCCAACAGGTAAGTGTGCCATTTTGTTGTTTTGTTTGTCCCTTTTGCTAACTGTTCTTTTTCTTTGCAGGTCCAAACCGGGCAGATCTGCTGGTCACTTTGCCATCAGACGGCAGATCTGTGGAGGTCAGTCTTTCTCTCACAGAAGGCAGATCCCGTGCAGGCACTCGCAAGGTTAGGTAAAGGTAAGTAAGCCTGTCCCCACCGAGGTGGAGCTCAGGATGGGCACTGGCCATACACGGGTTCACCTCCCCCCTCACGGGAACTCTGGGCACATTCCTCCTGCGGGCACATTCATCATGTAGCTTTACCTTCCTTCACAGTTCACCTCCCCCTGAGACGCTCCGTTCGCATCAGTTCACTATCCCAATTAGGATTAGCGCTTCCAAAGTCGGGTTAGGTTAAGGTTCACCAAATTAGGGTTAATTCTTCCAATTATAGGGTTAGGGTAGTCCACTAATTGGGGTTAATCATCCAAATTGGGGTTGTAACAGTCCGCCTAGTTGGGGTTATGTTTAGGGTGTGGGTAGGTGTGGGGATTAGCAAATAGGTCCCATTTCTGCGACGCGTTTCGGACTCCTTCGTCCTCATCAGGCATGGTAGGGGCTCTTTTGGGCTTTTGTAGATGCTTAATTTAGCTTTCTTCTTAATTAGTGGGGTATATGAATGTCTAATTTAGCTTTATCTTGTTCCCAGTTTTAACTTTTGTTTTTCCTCCACAGGATTTTGGCCCAAGATGACTTCGGCAATGGTACTTCAAAGGGCTTTCTATCTATCACACCCGACAAAAAATTGTTGTTTTCAAATCCTCCTTGTGTTTGTGTAGTCATTTGTCTCTTCTTACTGTTGCTCATCTTGGCTTTAACTTCTTAGTTTTTTTCTTCATGCCTATTTTGGCCTTAGTCTTTATTCATGTTAGCTTTAGTTCAGCTTATTTTAGCTTTTTTTAGCTTTAACGTAGCTTATTTTAGCTTCCTGTGCCCATTTTGGCTTCACTTTAGTTCAAGGTTTAGCTTATTTTAGCTTATCTTCCTGCTTCTCTTAGCTTTGTTATGTAGCTTATTTTAGCTTTAAATTTCGGTCTTGAGGGTCTTTATAGTGTGATAGAGTAGCCAAAAAATTCATCTCACCAGTTTTGGTGTTCTGCCGAGTGGTGTTCTTCCTCTTGGGTGTAGCTTAGTTTAGCTTACCATATGTAGTCTTCATTCTGACAACTTTTTGTGTCTTCATCCATCTGTGGGGTATGTTGAGTCCTCGAGGCTCCAAATAGAAATGACAGCTCTGCGCTCGGTTTCTCCTTTTATACTCTCCAGTCGCATCGCCTTTTTTGTTTGAGTTTTCAAAATATGCCTCTTTTTGGGCTTCAATTCTTTTTCTTCCACATCCAACAGGTAAGTGTGCCATTTTGTTGTTTTGTTTGTCCCTTTTGCTAACTGTTCTTTTTCTTTGCAGGTCCAAACCGGGCAGATCTGCTGGTCACTTTGCCATCAGACGGCAGATCTGTGGAGGTCAGTCTTTCTCTCACAGAAGGCAGATCCCGTGCAGGCACTCGCAAGGTTAGGTAAAGGTAAGTAAGCCTGTCCCCACCGAGGTGGAGCTCAGGATGGGCACTGGCCATACACGGGTTCACCTCCCCCCTCACGGGAACTCTGGGCACATTCCTCCTGCGGGCACATTCATCATGTAGCTTTACCTTCCTTCACAGTTCACCTCCCCCTGAGACGCTCCGTTCGCATCAGTTCACTATCCCAATTAGGATTAGCGCTTCCAAAGTCGGGTTAGGTTAAGGTTCACCAAATTAGGGTTAATTCTTCCAATTATAGGGTTAGGGTAGTCCACTAATTGGGGTTAATCATCCAAATTGGGGTTGTAACAGTCCGCCTAGTTGGGGTTATGTTTAGGGTGTGGGTAGGTGTGGGGATTAGCAAATAGGTCCCATTTCTGCGACGCGTTTCGGACTCCTTCGTCCTCATCAGGCATGGTAGGGGCTCTTTTGGGCTTTTGTAGATGCTTAATTTAGCTTTCTTCTTAATTAGTGGGGTATATGAATGTCTAATTTAGCTTTATCTTGTTCCCAGTTTTAACTTTTGTTTTTCCTCCACAGGATTTTGGCCCAAGATGACTTCGGCAATGGTACTTCAAAGGGCTTTCTATCTATCACACCCGACAAAAAATTGTTGTTTTCAAATCCTCCTTGTGTTTGTGTAGTCATTTGTCTCTTCTTACTGTTGCTCATCTTGGCTTTAACTTCTTAGTTTTTTTCTTCATGCCTATTTTGGCCTTAGTCTTTATTCATGTTAGCTTTAGTTCAGCTTATTTTAGCTTTTTTTAGCTTTAACGTAGCTTATTTTAGCTTCCTGTGCCCATTTTGGCTTCACTTTAGTTCAAGGTTTAGCTTATTTTAGCTTATCTTCCTGCTTCTCTTAGCTTTGTTATGTAGCTTATTTTAGCTTTAAATTTCGGTCTTGAGGGTCTTTATAGTGTGATAGAGTAGCCAAAAAATTCATCTCACCAGTTTTGGTGTTCTGCCGAGTGGTGTTCTTCCTCTTGGGTGTAGCTTAGTTTAGCTTACCATATGTAGTCTTCATTCTGACAACTTTTTGTGTCTTCATCCATCTGTGGGGTATGTTGAGTCCTCGAGGCTCCAAATAGAAATGACAGCTCTGCGCTCGGTTTCTCCTTTTATACTCTCCAGTCGCATCGCCTTTTTTGTTTGAGTTTTCAAAATATGCCTCTTTTTGGGCTTCAATTCTTTTTCTTCCACATCCAACAGGTAAGTGTGCCATTTTGTTGTTTTGTTTGTCCCTTTTGCTAACTGTTCTTTTTCTTTGCAGGTCCAAACCGGGCAGATCTGCTGGTCACTTTGCCATCAGACGGCAGATCTGTGGAGGTCAGTCTTTCTCTCACAGAAGGCAGATCCCGTGCAGGCACTCGCAAGGTTAGGTAAAGGTAAGTAAGCCTGTCCCCACCGAGGTGGAGCTCAGGATGGGCACTGGCCATACACGGGTTCACCTCCCCCCTCACGGGAACTCTGGGCACATTCCTCCTGCGGGCACATTCATCATGTAGCTTTACCTTCCTTCACAGTTCACCTCCCCCTGAGACGCTCCGTTCGCATCAGTTCACTATCCCAATTAGGATTAGCGCTTCCAAAGTCGGGTTAGGTTAAGGTTCACCAAATTAGGGTTAATTCTTCCAATTATAGGGTTAGGGTAGTCCACTAATTGGGGTTAATCATCCAAATTGGGGTTGTAACAGTCCGCCTAGTTGGGGTTATGTTTAGGGTGTGGGTAGGTGTGGGGATTAGCAAATAGGTCCCATTTCTGCGACGCGTTTCGGACTCCTTCGTCCTCATCAGGCATGGTAGGGGCTCTTTTGGGCTTTTGTAGATGCTTAATTTAGCTTTCTTCTTAATTAGTGGGGTATATGAATGTCTAATTTAGCTTTATCTTGTTCCCAGTTTTAACTTTTGTTTTTCCTCCACAGGATTTTGGCCCAAGATGACTTCGGCAATGGTACTTCAAAGGGCTTTCTATCTATCACACCCGACAAAAAATTGTTGTTTTCAAATCCTCCTTGTGTTTGTGTAGTCATTTGTCTCTTCTTACTGTTGCTCATCTTGGCTTTAACTTCTTAGTTTTTTTCTTCATGCCTATTTTGGCCTTAGTCTTTATTCATGTTAGCTTTAGTTCAGCTTATTTTAGCTTTTTTTAGCTTTAACGTAGCTTATTTTAGCTTCCTGTGCCCATTTTGGCTTCACTTTAGTTCAAGGTTTAGCTTATTTTAGCTTATCTTCCTGCTTCTCTTAGCTTTGTTATGTAGCTTATTTTAGCTTTAAATTTCGGTCTTGAGGGTCTTTATAGTGTGATAGAGTAGCCAAAAAATTCATCTCACCAGTTTTGGTGTTCTGCCGAGTGGTGTTCTTCCTCTTGGGTGTAGCTTAGTTTAGCTTACCATATGTAGTCTTCATTCTGACAACTTTTTGTGTCTTCATCCATCTGTGGGGTATGTTGAGTCCTCGAGGCTCCAAATAGAAATGACAGCTCTGCGCTCGGTTTCTCCTTTTATACTCTCCAGTCGCATCGCCTTTTTTGTTTGAGTTTTCAAAATATGCCTCTTTTTGGGCTTCAATTCTTTTTCTTCCACATCCAACAGGTAAGTGTGCCATTTTGTTGTTTTGTTTGTCCCTTTTGCTAACTGTTCTTTTTCTTTGCAGGTCCAAACCGGGCAGATCTGCTGGTCACTTTGCCATCAGACGGCAGATCTGTGGAGGTCAGTCTTTCTCTCACAGAAGGCAGATCCCGTGCAGGCACTCGCAAGGTTAGGTAAAGGTAAGTAAGCCTGTCCCCACCGAGGTGGAGCTCAGGATGGGCACTGGCCATACACGGGTTCACCTCCCCCCTCACGGGAACTCTGGGCACATTCCTCCTGCGGGCACATTCATCATGTAGCTTTACCTTCCTTCACAGTTCACCTCCCCCTGAGACGCTCCGTTCGCATCAGTTCACTATCCCAATTAGGATTAGCGCTTCCAAAGTCGGGTTAGGTTAAGGTTCACCAAATTAGGGTTAATTCTTCCAATTATAGGGTTAGGGTAGTCCACTAATTGGGGTTAATCATCCAAATTGGGGTTGTAACAGTCCGCCTAGTTGGGGTTATGTTTAGGGTGTGGGTAGGTGTGGGGATTAGCAAATAGGTCCCATTTCTGCGACGCGTTTCGGACTCCTTCGTCCTCATCAGGCATGGTAGGGGCTCTTTTGGGCTTTTGTAGATGCTTAATTTAGCTTTCTTCTTAATTAGTGGGGTATATGAATGTCTAATTTAGCTTTATCTTGTTCCCAGTTTTAACTTTTGTTTTTCCTCCACAGGATTTTGGCCCAAGATGACTTCGGCAATGGTACTTCAAAGGGCTTTCTATCTATCACACCCGACAAAAAATTGTTGTTTTCAAATCCTCCTTGTGTTTGTGTAGTCATTTGTCTCTTCTTACTGTTGCTCATCTTGGCTTTAACTTCTTAGTTTTTTTCTTCATGCCTATTTTGGCCTTAGTCTTTATTCATGTTAGCTTTAGTTCAGCTTATTTTAGCTTTTTTTAGCTTTAACGTAGCTTATTTTAGCTTCCTGTGCCCATTTTGGCTTCACTTTAGTTCAAGGTTTAGCTTATTTTAGCTTATCTTCCTGCTTCTCTTAGCTTTGTTATGTAGCTTATTTTAGCTTTAAATTTCGGTCTTGAGGGTCTTTATAGTGTGATAGAGTAGCCAAAAAATTCATCTCACCAGTTTTGGTGTTCTGCCGAGTGGTGTTCTTCCTCTTGGGTGTAGCTTAGTTTAGCTTACCATATGTAGTCTTCATTCTGACAACTTTTTGTGTCTTCATCCATCTGTGGGGTATGTTGAGTCCTCGAGGCTCCAAATAGAAATGACAGCTCTGCGCTCGGTTTCTCCTTTTATACTCTCCAGTCGCATCGCCTTTTTTGTTTGAGTTTTCAAAATATGCCTCTTTTTGGGCTTCAATTCTTTTTCTTCCACATCCAACAGGTAAGTGTGCCATTTTGTTGTTTTGTTTGTCCCTTTTGCTAACTGTTCTTTTTCTTTGCAGGTCCAAACCGGGCAGATCTGCTGGTCACTTTGCCATCAGACGGCAGATCTGTGGAGGTCAGTCTTTCTCTCACAGAAGGCAGATCCCGTGCAGGCACTCGCAAGGTTAGGTAAAGGTAAGTAAGCCTGTCCCCACCGAGGTGGAGCTCAGGATGGGCACTGGCCATACACGGGTTCACCTCCCCCCTCACGGGAACTCTGGGCACATTCCTCCTGCGGGCACATTCATCATGTAGCTTTACCTTCCTTCACAGTTCACCTCCCCCTGAGACGCTCCGTTCGCATCAGTTCACTATCCCAATTAGGATTAGCGCTTCCAAAGTCGGGTTAGGTTAAGGTTCACCAAATTAGGGTTAATTCTTCCAATTATAGGGTTAGGGTAGTCCACTAATTGGGGTTAATCATCCAAATTGGGGTTGTAACAGTCCGCCTAGTTGGGGTTATGTTTAGGGTGTGGGTAGGTGTGGGGATTAGCAAATAGGTCCCATTTCTGCGACGCGTTTCGGACTCCTTCGTCCTCATCAGGCATGGTAGGGGCTCTTTTGGGCTTTTGTAGATGCTTAATTTAGCTTTCTTCTTAATTAGTGGGGTATATGAATGTCTAATTTAGCTTTATCTTGTTCCCAGTTTTAACTTTTGTTTTTCCTCCACAGGATTTTGGCCCAAGATGACTTCGGCAATGGTACTTCAAAGGGCTTTCTATCTATCACACCCGACAAAAAATTGTTGTTTTCAAATCCTCCTTGTGTTTGTGTAGTCATTTGTCTCTTCTTACTGTTGCTCATCTTGGCTTTAACTTCTTAGTTTTTTTCTTCATGCCTATTTTGGCCTTAGTCTTTATTCATGTTAGCTTTAGTTCAGCTTATTTTAGCTTTTTTTAGCTTTAACGTAGCTTATTTTAGCTTCCTGTGCCCATTTTGGCTTCACTTTAGTTCAAGGTTTAGCTTATTTTAGCTTATCTTCCTGCTTCTCTTAGCTTTGTTATGTAGCTTATTTTAGCTTTAAATTTCGGTCTTGAGGGTCTTTATAGTGTGATAGAGTAGCCAAAAAATTCATCTCACCAGTTTTGGTGTTCTGCCGAGTGGTGTTCTTCCTCTTGGGTGTAGCTTAGTTTAGCTTACCATATGTAGTCTTCATTCTGACAACTTTTTGTGTCTTCATCCATCTGTGGGGTATGTTGAGTCCTCGAGGCTCCAAATAGAAATGACAGCTCTGCGCCCGGTTTCTCCTTTTATACTCTCCAGTCGCATCGCCTTTTTTGTTTGAGTTTTCAAAATATGCCTCTTTTTGGGCTTCAATTCTTTTTCTTCCACATCCAACAGGTAAGTGTGCCATTTTGTTGTTTTGTTTGTCCCTTTTGCTAACTGTTCTTTTTCTTTGCAGGTCCAAACCGGGCAGATCTGCTGGTCACTTTGCCATCAGACGGCAGATCTGTGGAGGTCAGTCTTTCTCTCACAGAAGGCAGATCCCGTGCAGGCACTCGCAAGGTTAGGTAAAGGTAAGTAAGCCTGTCCCCACCGAGGTGGAGCTCAGGATGGGCACTGGCCATACACGGGTTCACCTCCCCCCTCACGGGAACTCTGGGCACATTCCTCCTGCGGGCACATTCATCATGTAGCTTTACCTTCCTTCACAGTTCACCTCCCCCTGAGACGCTCCGTTCGCATCAGTTCACTATCCCAATTAGGATTAGCGCTTCCAAAGTCGGGTTAGGTTAAGGTTCACCAAATTAGGGTTAGGTTAGGGTTAGGGTTAGGGTTAGGGTTAGGGTTAGGGTTAGGGTTAGGTAAAGGTAAGTAAGCCTGTCCCCACCGAGGTGGAGCTCAGGATGGGCACTGGCCATACACGGGTTCACCTCCCCCCTCACGGGAACTCTGGGCACATTCCTCCTGCGGGCACATTCATCATGTAGCTTTACCTTCCTTCACAGTTCACCTCCCCCTGAGACGCTCCGTTCGCATCAGTTCACTATCCCAATTAGGATTAGCGCTTCCAAAGTCGGGTTAGGTTAAGGTTCACCAAATTAGGGTTAATTCTTCCAATTATAGGGTTAGGGTAGTCCACTAATTGGGGTTAATCATCCAAATTGGGGTTGTAACAGTCCGCCTAGTTGGGGTTATGTTTAGGGTGTGGGTAGGTGTGGGGATTAGCAAATAGGTCCCATTTCTGCGACGCGTTTCGGACTCCTTCGTCCTCATCAGGCATGGTAGGGGCACTTTTGGGCTTTTGTAGATGCTTAATTTAGCTTTCTTCTTAATTAGTGGGGTATATGAATGTCTAATTTAGCTTTATCTTGTTCCCAGTTTTAACTTTTGTTTTTCCTCCACAGGATTTTGGCCCAAGATGACTTCGGCAATGGTACTTCAAAGGGCTTTCTATCTATCACACCCGACAAAAAATTGTTGTTTTCAAATCCTCCTTGTGTTTGTGTAGTCATTTGTCTCTTCTTACTGTTGCTCATCTTGGCTTTAACTTCTTAGTTTTTTTCTTCATGCCTATTTTGGCCTTAGTCTTTATTCATGTTAGCTTTAGTTCAGCTTATTTTAGCTTTTTTTAGCTTTAACGTAGCTTATTTTAGCTTCCTGTGCCCATTTTGGCTTCACTTTAGTTCAAGGTTTAGCTTATTTTAGCTTATCTTCCTGCTTCTCTTAGCTTTGTTATGTAGCTTATTTTAGCTTTAAATTTCGGTCTTGAGGGTCTTTATAGTGTGATAGAGTAGCCAAAAAATTCATCTCACCAGTTTTGGTGTTCTGCCGAGTGGTGTTCTTCCTCTTGGGTGTAGCTTAGTTTAGCTTACCATATGTAGTCTTCATTCTGACAACTTTTTGTGTCTTCATCCATCTGTGGGGTATGTTGAGTCCTCGAGGCTCCAAATAGAAATGACAGCTCTGCGCTCGGTTTCTCCTTTTATACTCTCCAGTCGCATCGCCTTTTTTGTTTGAGTTTTCAAAATATGCCTCTTTTTGGGCTTCAATTCTTCTAGTATAATTTTGCTTCCCTTCTTTTTTATGGGGTTTAAAATAAACCTCTTTTAGGTTTATTATAAGTATTTTTGTACTTTTTCTTCCTTTTTTAGGGGTTCTGAGCATCTAACAAGTAAGTATATATCTTTTTGTTTATTTTGGTGTATCAATTTGTTGATCTCTGTCTTTTTTCTTTACAGGTGTTTGTTTTTCTTCCACATCCAACAGGTAAGTGTGCCATTTTGTTGTTTTGTTTGTCCCTTTTGCTAACTGTTCTTTTTCTTTGCAGGTCCAAACCGGGCAGATCTGCTGGTCACTTTGCCATCAGACGGCAGATCTGTGGAGGTCAGTCTTTCTCTCACAGAAGGCAGATCCCGTGCAGGCACTCGCAAGGTTAGGTAAAGGTAAGTAAGCCTGTCCCCACCGAGGTGGAGCTCAGGATGGGCACTGGCCATACACGGGTTCACCTCCCCCCTCACGGGAACTCTGGGCACATTCCTCCTGCGGGCACATTCATCATGTAGCTTTACCTTCCTTCACAGTTCACCTCCCCCTGAGACGCTCCGTTCGCATCAGTTCACTATCCCAATTAGGATTAGCGCTTCCAAAGTCGGGTTAGGTTAAGGTTCACCAAATTAGGGTTAATTCTTCCAATTATAGGGTTAGGGTAGTCCACTAATTGGGGTTAATCATCCAAATTGGGGTTGTAACAGTCCGCCTAGTTGGGGTTATGTTTAGGGTGTGGGTAGGTGTGGGGATTAGCAAATAGGTCCCATTTCTGCGACGCGTTTCGGACTCCTTCGTCCTCATCAGGCATGGTAGGGGCACTTTTGGGCTTTTGTAGATGCTTAATTTAGCTTTCTTCTTAATTAGTGGGGTATATGAATGTCTAATTTAGCTTTATCTTGTTCCCAGTTTTAACTTTTGTTTTTCCTCCACAGGATTTTGGCCCAAGATGACTTCGGCAATGGTACTTCAAAGGGCTTTCTATCTATCACACCCGACAAAAAATTGTTGTTTTCAAATCCTCCTTGTGTTTGTGTAGTCATTTGTCTCTTCTTACTGTTGCTCATCTTGGCTTTAACTTCTTAGTTTTTTTCTTCATGCCTATTTTGGCCTTAGTCTTTATTCATGTTAGCTTTAGTTCAGCTTATTTTAGCTTTTTTTAGCTTTTTTTAGCTTTAACGTAGCTTATTTTAGCTTCCTGTGCCCATTTTGGCTTCACTTTAGTTCAAGGTTTAGCTTATTTTAGCTTATCTTCCTGCTTCTCTTAGCTTTGTTATGTAGCTTATTTTAGCTTTAAATTTCGGTCTTGAGGGTCTTTATAGTGTGATAGAGTAGCCAAAAAATTCATCTCACCAGTTTTGGTGTTCTGCCGAGTGGTGTTCTTCCTCTTGGGTGTAGCTTAGTTTAGCTTACCATATGTAGTCTTCATTCTGACAACTTTTTGTGTCTTCATCCATCTGTGGGGTATGTTGAGTCCTCGAGGCTCCAAATAGAAATGACAGCTCTGCGCTCGGTTTCTCCTTTTATACTCTCCAGTCGCATCGCCTTTTTTGTTTGAGTTTTCAAAATATGCCTCTTTTTGGGCTTCAATTCTTCTAGTATAATTTTGCTTCCCTTCTTTTTTATGGGGTTTAAAATAAACCTCTTTTAGGTTTATTATAAGTATTTTTGTACTTTTTCTTCCTTTTTTAGGGGTTCTGAGCATCTAACAAGTAAGTATATATCTTTTTGTTTATTTTGGTGTATCAATTTGTTGATCTCTGTCTTTTTTCTTTACAGGTGTTTGTTTTTCTTCCACATCCAACAGGTAAGTGTGCCATTTTGTTGTTTTGTTTGTCCCTTTTGCTAACTGTTCTTTTTCTTTGCAGGTCCAAACCGGGCAGATCTGCTGGTCACTTTGCCATCAGACGGCAGATCTGTGGAGGTCAGTCTTTCTCTCACAGAAGGCAGATCCCGTGCAGGCACTCGCAAGGTTAGGTAAAGGTAAGTAAGCCTGTCCCCACCGAGGTGGAGCTCAGGATGGGCACTGGCCATACACGGGTTCACCTCCCCCCTCACGGGAACTCTGGGCACATTCCTCCTGCGGGCACATTCATCATGTAGCTTTACCTTCCTTCACAGTTCACCTCCCCCTGAGACGCTCCGTTCGCATCAGTTCACTATCCCAATTAGGATTAGCGCTTCCAAAGTCGGGTTAGGTTAAGGTTCACCAAATTAGGGTTAATTCTTCCAATTATAGGGTTAGGGTAGTCCACTAATTGGGGTTAATCATCCAAATTGGGGTTGTAACAGTCCGCCTAGTTGGGGTTATGTTTAGGGTGTGGGTAGGTGTGGGGATTAGCAAATAGGTCCCATTTCTGCGACGCGTTTCGGACTCCTTCGTCCTCATCAGGCATGGTAGGGGCACTTTTGGGCTTTTGTAGATGCTTAATTTAGCTTTCTTCTTAATTAGTGGGGTATATGAATGTCTAATTTAGCTTTATCTTGTTCCCAGTTTTAACTTTTGTTTTTCCTCCACAGGATTTTGGCCCAAGATGACTTCGGCAATGGTACTTCAAAGGGCTTTCTATCTATCACACCCGACAAAAAATTGTTGTTTTCAAATCCTCCTTGTGTTTGTGTAGTCATTTGTCTCTTCTTACTGTTGCTCATCTTGGCTTTAACTTCTTAGTTTTTTTCTTCATGCCTATTTTGGCCTTAGTCTTTATTCATGTTAGCTTTAGTTCAGCTTATTTTAGCTTTTTTTAGCTTTAACGTAGCTTATTTTAGCTTCCTGTGCCCATTTTGGCTTCACTTTAGTTCAAGGTTTAGCTTATTTTAGCTTATCTTCCTGCTTCTCTTAGCTTTGTTATGTAGCTTATTTTAGCTTTAAATTTCGGTCTTGAGGGTCTTTATAGTGTGATAGAGTAGCCAAAAAATTCATCTCACCAGTTTTGGTGTTCTGCCGAGTGGTGTTCTTCCTCTTGGGTGTAGCTTAGTTTAGCTTACCATATGTAGTCTTCATTCTGACAACTTTTTGTGTCTTCATCCATCTGTGGGGTATGTTGAGTCCTCGAGGCTCCAAATAGAAATGACAGCTCTGCGCTCGGTTTCTCCTTTTATACTCTCCAGTCGCATCGCCTTTTTTGTTTGAGTTTTCAAAATATGCCTCTTTTTGGGCTTCAATTCTTCTAGTATAATTTTGCTTCCCTTCTTTTTTATGGGGTTTAAAATAAACCTCTTTTAGGTTTATTATAAGTATTTTTGTACTTTTTCTTCCTTTTTTAGGGGTTCTGAGCATCTAACAAGTAAGTATATATCTTTTTGTTTATTTTGGTGTATCAATTTGTTGATCTCTGTCTTTTTTCTTTACAGGTGTTTGTTTTTCTTCCACATCCAACAGGTAAGTGTGCCATTTTGTTGTTTTGTTTGTCCCTTTTGCTAACTGTTCTTTTTCTTTGCAGGTCCAAACCGGGCAGATCTGCTGGTCACTTTGCCATCAGACGGCAGATCTGTGGAGGTCAGTCTTTCTCTCACAGAAGGCAGATCCCGTGCAGGCACTCGCAAGGTTAGGTAAAGGTAAGTAAGCCTGTCCCCACCGAGGTGGAGCTCAGGATGGGCACTGGCCATACACGGGTTCACCTCCCCCCTCACGGGAACTCTGGGCACATTCCTCCTGCGGGCACATTCATCATGTAGCTTTACCTTCCTTCACAGTTCACCTCCCCCTGAGACGCTCCGTTCGCATCAGTTCACTATCCCAATTAGGATTAGCGCTTCCAAAGTCGGGTTAGGTTAAGGTTCACCAAATTAGGGTTAATTCTTCCAATTATAGGGTTAGGGTAGTCCACTAATTGGGGTTAATCATCCAAATTGGGGTTGTAACAGTCCGCCTAGTTGGGGTTATGTTTAGGGTGTGGGTAGGTGTGGGGATTAGCAAATAGGTCCCATTTCTGCGACGCGTTTCGGACTCCTTCGTCCTCATCAGGCATGGTAGGGGCACTTTTGGGCTTTTGTAGATGCTTAATTTAGCTTTCTTCTTAATTAGTGGGGTATATGAATGTCTAATTTAGCTTTATCTTGTTCCCAGTTTTAACTTTTGTTTTTCCTCCACAGGATTTTGGCCCAAGATGACTTCGGCAATGGTACTTCAAAGGGCTTTCTATCTATCACACCCGACAAAAAATTGTTGTTTTCAAATCCTCCTTGTGTTTGTGTAGTCATTTGTCTCTTCTTACTGTTGCTCATCTTGGCTTTAACTTCTTAGTTTTTTTCTTCATGCCTATTTTGGCCTTAGTCTTTATTCATGTTAGCTTTAGTTCAGCTTATTTTAGCTTTTTTTAGCTTTAACGTAGCTTATTTTAGCTTCCTGTGCCCATTTTGGCTTCACTTTAGTTCAAGGTTTAGCTTATTTTAGCTTATCTTCCTGCTTCTCTTAGCTTTGTTATGTAGCTTATTTTAGCTTTAAATTTCGGTCTTGAGGGTCTTTATAGTGTGATAGAGTAGCCAAAAAATTCATCTCACCAGTTTTGGTGTTCTGCCGAGTGGTGTTCTTCCTCTTGGGTGTAGCTTAGTTTAGCTTACCATATGTAGTCTTCATTCTGACAACTTTTTGTGTCTTCATCCATCTGTGGGGTATGTTGAGTCCTCGAGGCTCCAAATAGAAATGACAGCTCTGCGCTCGGTTTCTCCTTTTATACTCTCCAGTCGCATCGCCTTTTTTGTTTGAGTTTTCAAAATATGCCTCTTTTTGGGCTTCAATTCTTCTAGTATAATTTTGCTTCCCTTCTTTTTTATGGGGTTTAAAATAAACCTCTTTTAGGTTTATTATAAGTATTTTTGTACTTTTTCTTCCTTTTTTAGGGGTTCTGAGCATCTAACAAGTAAGTATATATCTTTTTGTTTATTTTGGTGTATCAATTTGTTGATCTCTGTCTTTTTTCTTTACAGGTGTTTGTTTTTCTTCCACATCCAACAGGTAAGTGTGCCATTTTGTTGTTTTGTTTGTCCCTTTTGCTAACTGTTCTTTTTCTTTGCAGGTCCAAACCGGGCAGATCTGCTGGTCACTTTGCCATCAGACGGCAGATCTGTGGAGGTCAGTCTTTCTCTCACAGAAGGCAGATCCCGTGCAGGCACTCGCAAGGTTAGGTAAAGGTAAGTAAGCCTGTCCCCACCGAGGTGGAGCTCAGGATGGGCACTGGCCATACACGGGTTCACCTCCCCCCTCACGGGAACTCTGGGCACATTCCTCCTGCGGGCACATTCATCATGTAGCTTTACCTTCCTTCACAGTTCACCTCCCCCTGAGACGCTCCGTTCGCATCAGTTCACTATCCCAATTAGGATTAGCGCTTCCAAAGTCGGGTTAGGTTAAGGTTCACCAAATTAGGGTTAATTCTTCCAATTATAGGGTTAGGGTAGTCCACTAATTGGGGTTAATCATCCAAATTGGGGTTGTAACAGTCCGCCTAGTTGGGGTTATGTTTAGGGTGTGGGTAGGTGTGGGGATTAGCAAATAGGTCCCATTTCTGCGACGCGTTTCGGACTCCTTCGTCCTCATCAGGCATGGTAGGGGCACTTTTGGGCTTTTGTAGATGCTTAATTTAGCTTTCTTCTTAATTAGTGGGGTATATGAATGTCTAATTTAGCTTTATCTTGTTCCCAGTTTTAACTTTTGTTTTTCCTCCACAGGATTTTGGCCCAAGATGACTTCGGCAATGGTACTTCAAAGGGCTTTCTATCTATCACACCCGACAAAAAATTGTTGTTTTCAAATCCTCCTTGTGTTTGTGTAGTCATTTGTCTCTTCTTACTGTTGCTCATCTTGGCTTTAACTTCTTAGTTTTTTTCTTCATGCCTATTTTGGCCTTAGTCTTTATTCATGTTAGCTTTAGTTCAGCTTATTTTAGCTTTTTTTAGCTTTAACGTAGCTTATTTTAGCTTCCTGTGCCCATTTTGGCTTCACTTTAGTTCAAGGTTTAGCTTATTTTAGCTTATCTTCCTGCTTCTCTTAGCTTTGTTATGTAGCTTATTTTAGCTTTAAATTTCGGTCTTGAGGGTCTTTATAGTGTGATAGAGTAGCCAAAAAATTCATCTCACCAGTTTTGGTGTTCTGCCGAGTGGTGTTCTTCCTCTTGGGTGTAGCTTAGTTTAGCTTACCATATGTAGTCTTCATTCTGACAACTTTTTGTGTCTTCATCCATCTGTGGGGTATGTTGAGTCCTCGAGGCTCCAAATAGAAATGACAGCTCTGCGCTCGGTTTCTCCTTTTATACTCTCCAGTCGCATCGCCTTTTTTGTTTGAGTTTTCAAAATATGCCTCTTTTTGGGCTTCAATTCTTCTAGTATAATTTTGCTTCCCTTCTTTTTTATGGGGTTTAAAATAAACCTCTTTTAGGTTTATTATAAGTATTTTTGTACTTTTTCTTCCTTTTTTAGGGGTTCTGAGCATCTAACAAGTAAGTATATATCTTTTTGTTTATTTTGGTGTATCAATTTGTTGATCTCTGTCTTTTTTCTTTACAGGTGTTTGTTTTTCTTCCACATCCAACAGGTAAGTGTGCCATTTTGTTGTTTTGTTTGTCCCTTTTGCTAACTGTTCTTTTTCTTTGCAGGTCCAAACCGGGCAGATCTGCTGGTCACTTTGCCATCAGACGGCAGATCTGTGGAGGTCAGTCTTTCTCTCACAGAAGGCAGATCCCGTGCAGGCACTCGCAAGGTTAGGTAAAGGTAAGTAAGCCTGTCCCCACCGAGGTGGAGCTCAGGATGGGCACTGGCCATACACGGGTTCACCTCCCCCCTCACGGGAACTCTGGGCACATTCCTCCTGCGGGCACATTCATCATGTAGCTTTACCTTCCTTCACAGTTCACCTCCCCCTGAGACGCTCCGTTCGCATCAGTTCACTATCCCAATTAGGATTAGCGCTTCCAAAGTCGGGTTAGGTTAAGGTTCACCAAATTAGGGTTAATTCTTCCAATTATAGGGTTAGGGTAGTCCACTAATTGGGGTTAATCATCCAAATTGGGGTTGTAACAGTCCGCCTAGTTGGGGTTATGTTTAGGGTGTGGGTAGGTGTGGGGATTAGCAAATAGGTCCCATTTCTGCGACGCGTTTCGGACTCCTTCGTCCTCATCAGGCATGGTAGGGGCACTTTTGGGCTTTTGTAGATGCTTAATTTAGCTTTCTTCTTAATTAGTGGGGTATATGAATGTCTAATTTAGCTTTATCTTGTTCCCAGTTTTAACTTTTGTTTTTCCTCCACAGGATTTTGGCCCAAGATGACTTCGGCAATGGTACTTCAAAGGGCTTTCTATCTATCACACCCGACAAAAAATTGTTGTTTTCAAATCCTCCTTGTGTTTGTGTAGTCTAGGGTTAGGGTTAGGGTTAGGTAAAGGTAAGTAAGCCTGTCCCCACCGAGGTGGAGCTCAGGATGGGCACTGGCCATACACGGGTTCACCTCCCCCCTCACGGGAACTCTGGGCACATTCCTCCTGCGGGCACATTCATCATGTAGCTTTACCTTCCTTCACAGTTCACCTCCCCCTGAGACGCTCCGTTCGCATCAGTTCACTATCCCAATTAGGATTAGCGCTTCCAAAGTCGGGTTAGGTTAAGGTTCACCAAATTAGGGTTAATTCTTCCAATTATAGGGTTAGGGTAGTCCACTAATTGGGGTTAATCATCCAAATTGGGGTTGTAACAGTCCGCCTAGTTGGGGTTATGTTTAGGGTGTGGGTAGGTGTGGGGATTAGCAAATAGGTCCCATTTCTGGGTTAGGAAATTTAAATCAAATCCGATACTGTAATAAAGCGGGCCTACGTGAAGACACGCACTGCCCGCATGGTACAGTACAGTAAAAAGCACGGTCCTTCCCTCTACCAACCCCCATCGTCCCATCCCATCATACATTCTCGCTCCCATCTTTCCATCCCGTCGTGTCAGGTAAGTGAGGGTTAGGGTTAGGGTTAGGGTTAGGGTTAGGGTTAGGGTTAGGGTTAGGGTTAGGGTTAGGGTTAGGGTTAGGGTTAGGGTTAGGGTTAGGGTTAGGGTTAGGGTTAGGGTTAGGGTTAGGGTTAGGGTTAGGGTTAGGGTTAGGGTTAGGGTTAGGGTTAGGGTTAGGGTTAGGGTTAGGGTTAGGGTTAGGGTTAGGGTTAGGGTTAGGGTTAGGGTTAGGGTTAGGGTTAGGGTTAGGGTTAGGGTTAGGGTTAGGGTTAGGGTTAGGGTTAGGGTTAGGGTTAGGGTTAGGGTTAGGGTTAGGGTTAGGGTTAGGGTTAGGGTTAGGGTTAGGGTTAGGGTTAGGGTTAGGGTTAGGGTTAGGGTTAGGGTTAGGGTTAGGGTTAGGGTTAGGGTTAGGGTTAGGGTTAGGGTTAGGGTTAGGGTTAGGGTTAGGGTTAGGGTTAGGGTTAGGGTTAGGGTTAGGGTTAGGGTTAGGGTTAGGGTTAGGGTTAGGGTTAGGGTTAGGGTTAGGGTTAGGGTTAGGGTTAGGGTTAGGGTTAGGGTTAGGGTTAGGGTTAGGGTTAGGGTTAGGGTTAGGGTTAGGGTTAGGGTTAGGGTTAGGGTTAGGGTTAGGGTTAGGGTTAGGGTTAGGGTTAGGGTTAGGGTTAGGGTTAGGGTTAGGGTTAGGGTTAGGGTTAGGGTTAGGGTTAGGGTTAGGGTTAGGGTTAGGGTTAGGGTTAGGGTTAGGGTTAGGGTTAGGGTTAGGGTTAGGGTTAGGGTTAGGGTTAGGGTTAGGGTTAGGGTTAGGGTTAGGGTTAGGGTTAGGGTTAGGGTTAGGGTTAGGGTTAGGGTTAGGGTTAGGGTTAGGGTTAGGGTTAGGGTTAGGGTTAGGGTTAGGGTTAGGGTTAGGGTTAGGGTTAGGGTTAGGGTTAGGGTTAGGGTTAGGGTTAGGGTTAGGGTTAGGGTTAGGGTTAGGGTTAGGGTTAGGGTTAGGGTTAGGGTTAGGGTTAGGGTTAGGGTTAGGGTTAGGGTTAGGGTTAGGGTTAGGGTTAGGGTTAGGGTTAGGGTTAGGGTTAGGGTTAGGGTTAGGGTTAGGGTTAGGGTTAGGGTTAGGGTTAGGGTTAGGGTTAGGGTTAGGGTTAGGGTTAGGGTTAGGGTTAGGGTTAGGGTTAGGGTTAGGGTTAGGGTTAGGGTTAGGGTTAGGGTTAGGGTTAGGGTTAGGGTTAGGGTTAGGGTTAGGGTTAGGGTTAGGGTTAGGGTTAGGGTTAGGGTTAGGGTTAGGGTTAGGGTTAGGGTTAGGGTTAGGGTTAGGGTTAGGGTTAGGGTTAGGGTTAGGGTTAGGGTTAGGGTTAGGGTTAGGGTTAGGGTTAGGGTTAGGGTTAGGGTTAGGGTTAGGGTTAGGGTTAGGGTTAGGGTTAGGGTTAGGGTTAGGGTTAGGGTTAGGGTTAGGGTTAGGGTTAGGGTTAGGGTTAGGGTTAGGGTTAGGGTTAGGGTTAGGGTTAGGGTTAGGGTTAGGGTTAGGGTTAGGGTTAGGGTTAGGGTTAGGGTTAGGGTTAGGGTTAGGGTTAGGGTTAGGGTTAGGGTTAGGGTTAGGGTTAGGGTTAGGGTTAGGGTTAGGGTTAGGGTTAGGGTTAGGGTTAGGGTTAGGGTTAGGGTTAGGGTTAGGGTTAGGGTTAGGGTTAGGGTTAGGGTTAGGGTTAGGGTTAGGGTTAGGGTTAGGGTTAGGGTTAGGGTTAGGGTTAGGGTTAGGGTTAGGGTTAGGGTTAGGGTTAGGGTTAGGGTTAGGGTTAGGGTTAGGGTTAGGGTTAGGGTTAGGGTTAGGGTTAGGGTTAGGGTTAGGGTTAGGGTTAGGGTTAGGGTTAGGGTTAGGGTTAGGGTTAGGGTTAGGGTTAGGGTTAGGGTTAGGGTTAGGGTTAGGGTTAGGGTTAGGGTTAGGGTTAGGGTTAGGGTTAGGGTTAGGGTTAGGGTTAGGGTTAGGGTTAGGGTTAGGGTTAGGGTTAGGGTTAGGGTTAGGGTTAGGGTTAGGGTTAGGGTTAGGGTTAGGGTTAGGGTTAGGGTTAGGGTTAGGGTTAGGGTTAGGGTTAGGGTTAGGGTTAGGGTTAGGGTTAGGGTTAGGGTTAGGGTTAGGGTTAGGGTTAGGGTTAGGGTTAGGGTTAGGGTTAGGGTTAGGGTTAGGGTTAGGGTTAGGGTTAGGGTTAGGGTTAGGGTTAGGGTTAGGGTTAGGGTTAGGGTTAGGGTTAGGGTTAGGGTTAGGGTTAGGGTTAGGGTTAGGGTTAGGGTTAGGGTTAGGGTTAGGGTTAGGGTTAGGGTTAGGGTTAGGGTTAGGGTTAGGGTTAGGGTTAGGGTTAGGGTTAGGGTTAGGGTTAGGGTTAGGGTTAGGGTTAGGGTTAGGGTTAGGGTTAGGGTTAGGGTTAGGGTTAGGGTTAGGGTTAGGGTTAGGGTTAGGGTTAGGGTTAGGGTTAGGGTTAGGGTTAGGGTTAGGGTTAGGGTTAGGGTTAGGGTTAGGGTTAGGGTTAGGGTTAGGGTTAGGGTTAGGGTTAGGGTTAGGGTTAGGGTTAGGGTTAGGGTTAGGGTTAGGGTTAGGGTTAGGGTTAGGGTTAGGGTTAGGGTTAGGGTTAGGGTTAGGGTTAGGGTTAGGGTTAGGGTTAGGGTTAGGGTTAGGGTTAGGGTTAGGGTTAGGGTTAGGGTTAGGGTTAGGGTTAGGGTTAGGGTTAGGGTTAGGGTTAGGGTTAGGGTTAGGGTTAGGGTTAGGGTTAGGGTTAGGGTTAGGGTTAGGGTTAGGGTTAGGGTTAGGGTTAGGGTTAGGGTTAGGGTTAGGGTTAGGGTTAGGGTTAGGGTTAGGGTTAGGGTTAGGGTTAGGGTTAGGGTTAGGGTTAGGGTTAGGGTTAGGGTTAGGGTTAGGGTTAGGGTTAGGGTTAGGGTTAGGGTTAGGGTTAGGGTTAGGGTTAGGGTTAGGGTTAGGGTTAGGGTTAGGGTTAGGGTTAGGGTTAGGGTTAGGGTTAGGGTTAGGGTTAGGGTTAGGGTTAGGGTTAGGGTTAGGGTTAGGGTTAGGGTTAGGGTTAGGGTTAGGGTTAGGGTTAGGGTTAGGGTTAGGGTTAGGGTTAGGGTTAGGGTTAGGGTTAGGGTTAGGGTTAGGGTTAGGGTTAGGGTTAGGGTTAGGGTTAGGGTTAGGGTTAGGGTTAGGGTTAGGGTTAGGGTTAGGGTTAGGGTTAGGGTTAGGGTTAGGGTTAGGGTTAGGGTTAGGGTTAGGGTTAGGGTTAGGGTTAGGGTTAGGGTTAGGGTTAGGGTTAGGGTTAGGGTTAGGGTTAGGGTTAGGGTTAGGGTTAGGGTTAGGGTTAGGGTTAGGGTTAGGGTTAGGGTTAGGGTTAGGGTTAGGGTTAGGGTTAGGGTTAGGGTTAGGGTTAGGGTTAGGGTTAGGGTTAGGGTTAGGGTTAGGGTTAGGGTTAGGGTTAGGGTTAGGGTTAGGGTTAGGGTTAGGGTTAGGGTTAGGGTTAGGGTTAGGGTTAGGGTTAGGGTTAGGGTTAGGGTTAGGGTTAGGGTTAGGGTTAGGGTTAGGGTTAGGGTTAGGGTTAGGGTTAGGGTTAGGGTTAGGGTTAGGGTTAGGGTTAGGGTTAGGGTTAGGGTTAGGGTTAGGGTTAGGGTTAGGGTTAGGGTTAGGGTTAGGGTTAGGGTTAGGGTTAGGGTTAGGGTTAGGGTTAGGGTTAGGGTTAGGGTTAGGGTTAGGGTTAGGGTTAGGGTTAGGGTTAGGGTTAGGGTTAGGGTTAGGGTTAGGGTTAGGGTTAGGGTTAGGGTTAGGGTTAGGGTTAGGGTTAGGGTTAGGGTTAGGGTTAGGGTTAGGGTTAGGGTTAGGGTTAGGGTTAGGGTTAGGGTTAGGGTTAGGGTTAGGGTTAGGGTTAGGGTTAGGGTTAGGGTTAGGGTTAGGGTTAGGGTTAGGGTTAGGGTTAGGGTTAGGGTTAGGGTTAGGGTTAGGGTTAGGGTTAGGGTTAGGGTTAGGGTTAGGGTTAGGGTTAGGGTTAGGGTTAGGGTTAGGGTTAGGGTTAGGGTTAGGGTTAGGGTTAGGGTTAGGGTTAGGGTTAGGGTTAGGGTTAGGGTTAGGGTTAGGGTTAGGGTTAGGGTTAGGGTTAGGGTTAGGGTTAGGGTTAGGGTTAGGGTTAGGGTTAGGGTTAGGGTTAGGGTTAGGGTTAGGGTTAGGGTTAGGGTTAGGGTTAGGGTTAGGGTTAGGGTTAGGGTTAGGGTTAGGGTTAGGGTTAGGGTTAGGGTTAGGGTTAGGGTTAGGGTTAGGGTTAGGGTTAGGGTTAGGGTTAGGGTTAGGGTTAGGGTTAGGGTTAGGGTTAGGGTTAGGGTTAGGGTTAGGGTTAGGGTTAGGGTTAGGGTTAGGGTTAGGGTTAGGGTTAGGGTTAGGGTTAGGGTTAGGGTTAGGGTTAGGGTTAGGGTTAGGGTTAGGGTTAGGGTTAGGGTTAGGGTTAGGGTTAGGGTTAGGGTTAGGGTTAGGGTTAGGGTTAGGGTTAGGGTTAGGGTTGGGTAGGTTAGGGTTAGGGTTAGGGTTAGGGTTAGGGTTAGGGTTAGGGTTAGGGTTAGGGTTAGGGTTAGGGTTAGGGTTAGGGTTAGGGTTAGGGTTAGGGTTAGGGTTAGGGTTAGGGTAGGGTTAGGGGTATGGGTGGGTTGGGTTTGGAGGGTAGGGTTTGGGTTAGGGTTATGGTTAGGGTTTGGGTTAGGGTTAGGGTTAGGGGTAGGGTGGTAGGGTTAGGGGTAGGGTAGGGTTGGGTAGGGGTTGGGTTTGGGTGAGGGGGTGGGGGTGGGGTGTGGGGTTGTGGGTGAGGGGTGGGTTAGGGTTTGGGGTAGGGTTGAGGGTAGGGGTTGGGGGTGGGGTGAGGGGTGGGTGAGGGTTGGGGGAGGGGTGTGGGGTGTGGGTGGGGGTAGGGGTGGGGTAGGGGTGGGGTTTGGGGTCGGGGTTGGGTGGAGGGTGAGGGTGTGGGGAGGGGGTGGGGGAGGGGGTGGGTAGGGTAGGGGGGGTGGGGGTGGGGAGGGGTGGGGTGGGGGAGGGGGGAGGGGGTGGGGCGTGGGGGTGGGGGTGGGGGTGGGTGAGGGTGGGGGTAGGGGGTGGGTGTGGGGGTGGGGGTCGGGGGTGGGGGGTGGGGGGGGGAGGGGGTGGGGGTGGGGGTGGGGGTGGGGGTGGGGGTGGGGTGGGGTGGGGGTGGGTGGAGGGGGTGGGGGTGGGGGTGGGGTGGGTGGGGGTGAGGGGTGGGGGAGGGGTGGGGGTGGGTGTGGGGGTGGGGGTGGGGGTGGGGGTGGGGTGGGGGTGGGGGTGGGGGAGGGGGTGGGGGTGGGGGGTGGGGGTGGGGGTGGGGGTGGGGGTGGCCGGGTGGGGGGGGTGGGGGTGGGGGTGGGGGATCTTCAAATTGACTGACAGAGTGTAAATTCCAAGGTCGAGAGACTGTTTGCCCTCGCTTCCTTTACAAGAAATGTATAATATATGGCTGTCTGAATCACCAAATGTATGTTAATAACTGCTGACGCATGTCAAAGTAATAAGGTGCACTGTTGTAACGCAAAAAGCTAATAAAATTTAAAAATGGCCTGAAAATGCATAGTAGCTACAGGGCTCAAAACTAGCACCTGCCAGATTTTTGTTTTGCCGGCTGCTGTTTATCAACGAAATAGATTACAGTTTCAGTTACTGAACATCTTTTAAATTCACAGGGCATTAAACCATTTGATAAGCATAACGGTTTTGAAGCCTTCCTTTCACGTAATTGATTGATGCTCAGGATATGTGCATTAGCAGCCAAACTCGCCTGCAATAACAGGATGTTGCAGGCTAACTAACGTATTTTCTAACATGAAGAGTTTGCTCCGGTTAGCTTCCTAACAGGCAAATTGGGGGTATCAGTGTAACACGGCTAAGTGTCTGACCTTATTTGTTTACAATAAGCTCGTATGAATATATTTTATAACATAAAATTATGCAATCACGACTTACAGTCCTGTGTATGTTGATAATCGTCCGTCAATACACACTGTCAAATCGTCAGTTTCCCTGCTGGCTTCTGGCTCTTCACTGGCTTTTTTTTAACCTTTATTTTGTTAATTCCATGTAGCTGACATGATTCTGCAGCACTGCGTTGAATTTCAGAATGATCAAGTCCATAGCTGACGAACTAAATACTTTTAAAGACAGTGTGTCTTCTAATTGACTCGCATTGTGTTTGTTGACATTGCTCCCATTTCGGCGGCCATTTTGGATCCCCCACGAAGTCACAAAGCCTGCTTAGACAACGATACGGAGTCCTCTCTCTCTAGTTTTAACTCTATGCCACCTTCCTAAAGCACTGGCCTATCTGCGCTTTACTGTGGAGCAGCCAACCAACCAAGTTCCCCAGACTGACCTCAGATCAGGCACCCAGTCATAGCACAAACAGGAGCTATATCTCTGAACCACTGGAGGTGGAGCTCCTGGTTCCCCATACTGACCTGAGATCAGTGATTCAGGCATAATGCAGGCCAGCACTATGCCACCCTGTGCATTAGTTATCAAGAAAAAGCCGTAGTAGGGTTATATCCTGAATAATGTTTTACACAAATACGCCTGACTACACAGGTGAAGACCTGATTTTAAAATCACGTCTATCAAGATCTGCATTTTAAAATCACGTCTATCAAGATCTGCATTTTAAAATCACGTCTATCAAGATCTGCATTTTAAAATCACGTCTCCCAAGATCTGCAGAGCTTGTCAGGGACCCAGCATGTTGCTATCTACCCAGCCACTGACATAGCCTACAGACACAGACAGTTGACCAGTCCCAGACCCTGTGGTCCTTGTCACTCAGTGCATAGGTGGGGACATTTTGAGGGGCTCGTGCACGTTTCCGCCTTGGTTCTAATTCCACGAGGGGGGGGTTAGTGACGGAAGAGGACTAACGTTCGTACAGATGCTGTGTCACACTGCTCTGGCCCTGTGTGGTGGCCTTGTCATTAAGGCTGCTCGATTATGGAAAAAATCTGAAATCACGATTATTTGGGCCAAAACTGAAATCACGATTATTCAAACGATTATTTTGTAACATGCTTCATTTATTGAAAATGTCTTCAAAAACATTTAAAAAAAAAAAACACTCTTGTACCTTTAGATTTTCCCTAATACCTTTCTTCGTAAACATTAGTAAGTCTCCTTTGATGTCTAATGTACAAACAGTAGAAATGTCTAATGTATACATCTAATGTACAGTACAAACAGTGGAAAATAATTAGCACAAAAACATTGTTGCCCTCGATTTTATTTGTTTTGAGATCGTTTGGCCCTAAAATTGTTATCACGATTAGAATTCAATTAATTGAGCAGGCCTAGCAATAGTTATTCATTCTTACACACATTTTACAACACACACACACACACACACACACACACAGAAGCAGGGCTTCCCAAACTCACCGCGGTGAAGTCCAGCAGGTCGCTCAGCTCCTTGTCCCCACGGTAGCCATCGGAATGAAGTCTGAGGTCTCTCCGCACACACACACACACAGCCACGAAGACCAGACTAGTCCTGACTGACAGAAGGAGAGACAGAGAGAGGGAGAGAGAGAGAGAGATTGAAAACTGTAGACTGATAAGTAGTCATCAGAAGACACGGGAGACGTGCGATTGGCCAGATCCTGTGATCTAGAATCTCCTCCCTGCCGCCTCCATTCCACTACCACTTCCTGGCCAGGCAGATCTGCTGGTCTAGACAGGGAAGATCCCAGGCACGCACACACGCACACACACACACACACACACACACACACACACACACACACACACACACACACACAGGCTCTGACAGAGGCGTTTAGCCACACGCACTTCTTAAAGCAGGTCAGACATCCAGGCCAGCCAATGTTACGATAGATGACCTCAACCAACCAACCAACACAAACACACACACACACAGCAGGTATAAGCCATAATGCCTCTCCTGTAAAAACAAATTCTTCACTGTATATCTTCCCAAAGTATAAAAATTTGTTTTTTTCCTTCAAAAGAACAGTTGTTGTGTCTAACAGTGCACCCAACCCGTGCTGTTTTGTTTATATATTTCTTTGCATTAAAATAATTATAATTATGATGTTTGTTTTACATTTCCAGGAGGTAAGCTTGTTCCTACAATTCCCATAATTCTGTTTTCTGGAGTCCCTCCACATCAGAACTTAAGTTACTGACTGGACAGAAGTGGGTGATAAATTTCGGTGTTCCGATTTACATTTCACATCTTGAAATTATTCAAATAAACATTTTGCAATGAGACAAACATTTTGCCTCGTTAGGCAGTCGGTGACATCAGCAGTGCTAAATTTGTAGACCAGGGGTCCAGAACTTGGTGCCTTCGGGCACCAGATAGACCGCCAGGAGCTTGTGAGGTGCACGCAAGGGATGTTTAAAAAAAGCAACTACTGCAGTGCTCTAACCTTTACGGAAGCAGAGAGAGGCCATGGTCTCAATCATTTTTTTCCACCTTGTTATCCCGAGATAACTGGATAATTAATTAGAGATCTCGCGAAAACAACACAATTAATTAATGATCTCGAGAAAACAAAACAACTATTCAGTGATCTTGAGAAAACAAAACAATTATTTCATGATCTCGAGAAAACAAAACTATTATTTCATGATGTAGAGATTGATTATGGGTCATTCAGGTAGCGGCACCAATACGTGAATGCTGACTTCGGGCTATTTCTCATTCTTTGTAAACGCAACTTTAGTCAAGAATGTCTGGAATGATCGATCACCTAATAAGGCAATATTTTGATCAGGGTTTGACACAGGCAGAAACTGCAGTCTTTTAATAAGGGATAATTTCAAAATCAGTCCGCGCCACCTCCGCAGAAGACTGGCCAGGCTTCGTTTCGACGGAGATACAGTGATCCAGCTGAGGTTGTAGGTTTTATCTCTGAATGACCCATAATCAATCTCTACATCATGAAATAATAGTTTTGTTTTCTCGAGATCATGAAATAATTGTTTCGTTTTCTCAAGATCACTGAATAGTTGTTTTGTTTTCTCGAGATCATTAGTTAATTGTGTTGTTTTCTCGAGATCTCTAATTAATTATCCAGTTATCTCGGGATAACAAGGTGGGAAAAAAATGATTGAGACCATCGCCTCTCTCGGCTTCCGTAAACCTTCATATTGTTTGTGTTCTTACGTTTTAATGTTAAGATACCAGATTTTGCGCAACTATCATTAATTAAAAGCAAACAATCATGCATCATCTTATTGAAAAGTGATGTTAACACTTCCATTTAGATTATTTTAGATGAAGAGCCCTCAGTACAGATTCTCATATTTCGTAGCCCTGAGGGCTAGCCTGGCTATCGCGACTTGTTAATGCTCTGCGAGCATTGGTCTGGCCAAGCTGTGTTGTAAACCCATTTCTCAGAAGGCGGGGCTTAACCCGCCTCTTTCAAATGCCTCTGTTTGCTACTGGACGAAGCTTCAATCAATCACACCCCTCTGTCCTCTGATGTATACGTAGCGAAAGAAACTGCTTGATCCAACAAAAAGTAGTAGTAGCCTGTAGTCATATAGAAATGGCGTTAAAGGATTTTTGTCAGACTTGTGAGGTGAACATGAGAGTGGCTGGTGTTGGTCATTCAATTTTGATATTCGAAAAACGAATCAGTGCGATCAAAGGCGAAATGACCACAACAACAGCGTCCTCGCAAAGCCCAATGGACTTGGCTACCAGCGGGGCTAACTGCTAAATTAAACTTTTACCGAAGCCGGTCGGTAGCATTGCACAAAAACGTCCTTTCCCGCAACAAATGCTTCAAGGGCTGCCCTTTGCTCGCGAAATGTAAACGCAGCGTCACAGGCAGTATGGGCACACCCAGGCTACCTGAGGGCGGTCCCAGAAACGGTGGAGATCCCTGTTGTAGTCGCTTTCCAACATTGTTTTTTTTTTCCACAAACAACTTACAGGGGCCTTTGGCACACTTACACAAGAAAATGTGTACATTTCAAGGAGAACAGGTACACTTGCTGTTTAGTGCTGGTCTGCCATCACTAGGTCACCCTCAGATTCATCAATCAGTCATGAGAGAAGCACATAGAGATCATGAAGACCACCTAACTTTAAAAACACCTGGCAGAAAGATCATGAAGACCACCTAACTTTAAAAACACCTGGCAGAAAAAAAACACTTCTGTCAACTGCACAAGCCAGGATGCATCATTATACGTTTAAATCATTTGGCTAAAATAGACTAGCTTCTACACAAACACTACCAGTGCTCTGGAGGCACCCTGGGTAGCAACTATAGTGTAATATCAGTACCATACTAACTTAGACTAACTCTGTTCTGTAGACTGTAGACTTAGACTAACTCTGTAAACTAACTCTGTTCAGCACACGATGGGCATGTCTGCATTTTAAACTTTGAACTTCCATCTTTGTGAAGGAGTCTGTCGACCCTGGCCCCTGACTGTGGTTGGTGAGTTTTGCTGTCTTGAGTCACAGAAACATGAAGATGTTATTTCTTGCTATTAAATATAGTATTTGTCCATTAGTGTCATGTACTAGACCTGTTCAAAAACAACTGCATCACACATGTATTTAAGTGCAGACTGAAAACAGTAGCTCTCAATGTCATAATGCTGCAGGTCAAAAATGTCACAAATGACAGAACATTGCAGAGGAAAGGCAAGCTGACAAGTTATGATTTATGGCAATGGACTTTGAATATCAACCTCATCGAGTTTCGGTCAATACTTGATGCATGATTGAAAATAATCTCAAAAGGAAGCTGGCTGAGGTATTGTGAGTACCTGTCTCGTCAAAATCCTTTTCTGTAGGTTAAAACTAATGGTACATCCCCTTTTAATGTAATGTCCAGGTAACCCAGGTGAGGGCGCAGTTCTGGGCCTGTGGCTGCAAAATTTCCCCTTTCACACAACCTCTCGCTTTCTTCTCACCTGCAAAACCAGGCCAGACATCAGTACGACAGTAGACACTCTCTCTCTCTCTCTCCCTCCCTCTCTCTCCCTCCCTCTCTCCCCCCCCCCCCTCCCCCCCTCTCTCTCTCTCTCTCTCTCTCTCTCTCTCTCTCTCTCTCTCTCTCTCTCTCTCTCTCTCTCTCTCTCTCTCTCTCTCTCTCAATATCAGAAGCCTGGGCTCCTAAACCACAAAACCCCCTCTCTCTCTCTCTCTCTCTCTCTCTCCCCTCCCCCCTCTCTCTCTCCCTCAATATCAAAAGCCTGGGCTCCTAAACCACAAAAAATGCCACCTCATAACTCTGACACCGTCCTGCAGTCACAGTGTGAAATGTTAGTGGTAAACACAGCAACAAGGTGTGAACGCCACATCACGATCGGTGCCAACAGTGGCTCGGTTTAACCGCTTCTTGTCCAAACACCCTTCCAAAACAGACTTAAAGCCAACTGGATAGTGGCTAGTGGCCCGGGGAAACGTTACGCGTGTTGGCAAAACAGTCTCGACTACACTTGGCACGGTTAGAGATTAAAATAAAAATGATTACACAGTGCCGTGAGCCTGACTGTGGGGTAGTTGGCTAGGTCCTACTACTGAAGTTGCGGGGTGGTGGTCTCTCCAAATAGGCTACTTCTCAGACGCCGTGACACAGCTAGTCGTGTGCTCAACAGTTGATTGGGGAGGGCGAACACAATGAACCGGACGAACACGTCAGCTGAGTACGAAAAAATGAAGAAATTATGCGAGGGGCCTTCGAAAAAGTTCGCACGAGTAACCTGCCCCCCGGGAGGACAGAGGAAATTGCATGCGGAATGATATCCACACCGGGCAGCGTGAGCACAAAGACTTGCCCCGGGTAGGCTACATCTAAAGTTTTTCCAAGACTAAACCGAGGTTGAAATACCCATGCCGTGCAAATAGCAGGTACCACTATTAAATGAACTCACAAAAGGCATTTAACCTACCAAAATAAACGAATCGGTGTGTTTAAGGGCAGAAGAATATTTGTCATGCATTTGTAATAAAAACGGAAGGCCAAACTGCTTGAAAACACACAGCATAATCAAGTCGTCCTAAGTGACAACACTTGCCTGGACAGAATATTTAATGTATGACACATTACGCGCGATATAAAAAGTTGACGGCGTTAATCCATCGGTTTTTTTCAAAGGTAACTATTCACAAACTGCGCGTCTTTTCAATATTGTCCAAATACACACATATTCAGACTAGAAACATACTCTGTTCATGCTACTTTGTCGATAAAGTGAACACGGGGCTGTTTGGTTCAATTACCCCCCTATTGGAAGTTACTTTCTAAACTTGACATTGTTGCCAAAAGTGAACAAAGAAGTCATTTCCCATCGGGCTGCAACTAGCAGCTTACGCACTAGTCGAGACAAAAACTTGGGACCCCCGCTTTATCCAAAAACTAGCTAGGCTAGGCTTTGGCTATAGCTAGCTGCATTTAACTTCAAGCATTTGATGCAAAAGTTCACAAAATGGTTCACGAAGGATTTTTAAGCTCTCAACAACTATGCCGACAGTCAAACTTCAACACAGATTCATAACAAAAGATTTACCTTCGCTCCTTAGAAGTATTACATCCAACAGGAGAGGATAGAGTCCTCGGTAGAAAGGAAAAATATAAAGTTGAGGAGAATCCCCCTGCCGTGTTTTCAGAGCTCCAAAATTGTTCGAGCGATATATCTTCACCTTTCCGTTATTCCAGTGTCCAGCGCAGAAAGTCCAAGCACCACCCGCACGGACGTTGTTTCAAAAATAAACAATTATTCGCTGTCCTAAATCGTTCTTGATGCTGCTGCTACGATTGTAACCATTTTAGCCTCAGAGTAGACATATTAGAAACCTCCACATTGCCAGTCTCATTCCAATATCCCTCCGCACAAAACGAGGTGGTTACAAACGCCCAACTGTAATACTGAATAACTAGCTAAGATGTAGACTTAAATTTCGCAAACCATTCAGTGGAAAACTCGATAAATATACAATTCAGCTATAGAGGGAGAACCATGACCCCGGCGTTTGATGCAACCTTATGCAAGGCCGCGAGGTCTAGTACGTCCACACGCGGAGGAAGACCACACACACTGAGGCGCAATTGTGCTGAAACAGTGCTGGATTGGAATTATAAACCCCTCAGATATTTGGCCAATCGGGAGCATAGCAATATTGACTGACAGGTTAGTCCTCCAATCAAGATGTCGGCGGAAGGCTTGAACCTGCACTTCTAGCGAGCGGCTGAGAAATTCATCATGTCGTCAGGACATATTGAATGAAATTAATCATCTTTTATTTTTAATTCATCAACAAAAAATAATCATCCAGTTTGTATGGGTTCCCGCCCACAGTAGAGTGAAGGGCAATGAAGAAGCAGACAAGCTAGCAAAGGAAGCTGTGAAAAATGAAGAGGTCCATCTGAATATTCCACTTAAGGGCCCGTCCACACGACAACATTTTCGGGTGAAAACGGTAAAGTTTGTTTGCGTTTTGGCCTTCCGTCCACACGGCGCCGGCGTTTTGGGTGACCGAAAACGATAACTTTTGAGAACGGGTTCCAAAGTGAGAAAGTCTGACAACGCCGCCGTTTCGTTTTCGTGTAGACAGGCAAAACGCAACCTTTTGAAAACGATGACGTCGTCGCCCATTCACCTTGCGCTGCACATATAACACCTTCAAACTTTTACAAACTGGTTGCTGTCGAATAAATTGTGATTTGATTAGCTTGTACTGTAGGCTGGCTGTTGTGCAATTGTTTCTATCCTTTGCCATTAAACTGTCTGTATGGCTAGTAGGCTATAACAAATACTTCTTGTAGGCTTTCATTATTCTTAATTAATTAAAGAGCAACTGTCGCTGCTTTCAGCTCCCCTCAGTAACAACACGCATTGCTAAAATCAACATATGACATGTTTTAAGCGAATAATTGCGCAGTTGTCTCAAGTTTATTTGCAGCTCCTTCTATTTTTTCATATTCTGCTCCGTATCGCTTAAATGGGTCAATTTAACGACGTGACATCTCACAACAGCGTCAAACTTTTACAAACAGGTTGTTGTGGGATACTTTGGGGTAAAAATCATCTGCAGTGTAGGCTATGTGTAATGCAACTGTTTCTACCTTCTGACATTGAACTACAGGATGTTTTTGTATACATCGCTAGTTCAGCCCAACAAACGCTTTTCACGTTATTCTTTTTAAATAGGGCAACTGTCGCTGCATCCGACCCATCTAAACTAGAACCCACATTGCTAAAATCAACATACATTACATGTTTAAAGTGAATCCTTGGCTTCTGATCATGCCCCTCAAGCTGGGACAGCGCACCTTCTGCAATGAAAACGCAATGAAAACGTTCCCGTGTGGACGTAAATATTTACTGCTCCGATGTCGTGTGGACGCGACTTTTTTTTAATCCGGCAAGAAAAAAATCCAGGAACGTTGTCGTGTGGACGGGGCCTTAGTCGTACAGAAATCAAGGTATTAATCAAACATAAGGTAAATAAACTCTGGCAAGCAGATTGGGACAAGGAGAAGAAGGGCAGACATTTCTACAGCATACATAAAGAGATATCAAGCAGCAAATCAAGCTACTCAGGCAGACAAGAAGATGGTTCACACGCATGAGAATAGGCCACACTGGATTAAATAGCAGCTTACATGTTATTCATAAGCATCCCACTGGTATGTGTGAGTTTTGTGGAGATAGAGAAGATGTGGAATATGTACTATTAAGATGTGTACAATACTCAAAAGAAAGACAAGGTCTTAACAGAGCCGTTAATACAGCCAAAAAGGTCCTCTCTTTAGAGACTCTACTGGGGGAGCCTAGATCAAGCCATATCACCAAGGCAGTGATAACCTTTCTTAGAGACACAAAGTTAGCTGATCGCATTTAATCCAAGGGTTTTTTTTATTTTATTTTTTTATTAAAGAAGTATTAAAGAAGTTATTAAAGAACGTCCGCGTGATTACACCCCAGTCCAGTAGTTGGCGGTAATGCACTATGTTTGTCATCTGCCATAAAACCCAACAGAAGAAGAAGAAGAAGAAGAGCGGCTGAGATATTTTGAGCTGTGTGAAGCCAGCGACACCAGTATGTCCATATAGTATGTCTATGAGCATAGACATACTATATATAGACGGAGCATGGGGCGTTACTGCCAATAGGCGCTGACGAGACGCGGAGCCGCCATCTTGGAGCGGGGATACGCTCCATTCAGCTGAATCCGTTTGACAGGACAAATGAACTGTTAGCGCATTTTATTAACAGTACCTCGCTAAACACCACTAATTTTAAACTGGCTGTATCGCTAGTAGGTTATAGTAGGCTATAACAAAGGCTTCTTGAAGGCTTTCATTATTCTTAATTAATTAAAGAGCAACTGTCTCTGCTTCCAAATCCCCTCAGTAACAACACACATTGATAAAGTAAACATATGACATGTGACAACTGCGAATAATTGAGCAGTTGTCTCAAGTTTATTTGCAGCCCCTTCTATTTTTTTCATTTTCTGCTCCGTATAGCTTGAGGGGTTAATTTAATGACTCACAACAGCATCAAACTTTTACAATCAGGTTGTTGTGGGATAAATTGCCTGCAGTGTAGGCTTGGTGCAACTGTTTCTACCTTCTGACATTGAACTACAGGCTGTTTTTTTGTATATATCGTAGTTCAGCCCAAGACTTTTCGTCATGCTTATTAAATAAATCTGTCACTGCATCCGACCCACCTAAACGACAACACAGCCTATTGCTAAAATCAACATACACCTGTTTAATGTAGGCCTGAATCAGTGATTCTGGTCGCCAAATTATTTTTAGCATGTTATTTCGCCAGGTGAAACTAAGAACAAAATAAAATTCAAATCTGTTTTTTTTTTTGTATTCATAGGCGCTGTTAGTGTTCAGCTTATAGAGAGGGCCGTGGTGCAAAAGAAGGGCAACTTACGGCGCATAGAGAGACTGACAAATGACAGAAAAATACCTTTGTGTTTATTGGTTAAACATGGCTATGTCATTAGTCTGTGTGTATTAAAATGAATTTAGACAGCGATTCACGGCTTCTTGAGGGCTACAGTTTTGGTTAGCGGTTCAACGTTCTGTTTTGAAAAGTTGAGACGGTGGGGTTGAGCGCGCTGGCTGCCAAACAACTCGTTTTATGTACAGTCTGCTCTGCACTCTCGCATAGTCACAATGGAGGAAAAAACCATGAAAAACATATTCTGGGCCACATTCATGGTATTAAAAGAAGACAAGAGGGAAAGAGAAAGTGGCAGATAGAATAAGGAAGAAGTTGCGCTTGGAAACACTGCACGTAGGCTATAGGATGCATAACTTCTCTGACAGGTTGAGGGCAGCATTGGTTGACTAACGTTGCTTTTCCATAAGGTTACAATTGAGTTGCTAAACTACTTTACGTTGCGTTTTAGTTTGCTAACTAACACTGGCTGAAGTGTTTTGTAGATATTGTTGCAATAGTCCTTGTTCAAACGTTTGACGTCGTTCGTGTTGTCTTTCTGCATGCATCCACCTGCTATATAGCTTCATATTGAAGTTAGCACAACAAGCAAAACTGCTATTGTGCTGTTGTTCAGTATGTAGTCATCCTAGTTCTCGTTTGAAACTTGTTTTAATAAATGTTCATTGTTAACATTACATTCGGTGTGGTCTCCCTTACGTTATCTCCGCTCTGAGCCAATTGGGCATAATACATTAGATATAGTAGCCTATATATAAACACCTGAGCGCTTTTATATCAGCTGAAACCACCAATCTCGTTCAATGCATAGAGAGTAAAAATAAATTCTATCTTACCCAACAACATTAAGATTTAAATATTGTTACTTGAATGACTTATTCGTGATCACAAATAGGCTTCGCTGTATTGCTTAGACAGTCTGATCCCCGCTCCAAGATGGCGGCCGTATTTCTCGTTTCCCAGCAGCCAATGCTCCGTCTATATATAGTATGTCTATGTCTATGAGTATGTCTATGAGCGACACTAGCAAAATTTTCAATATGGCCGCCACTCGGTATTTTTTCAAAATAAAAGCCGATTCTAAATGCTTTACTTTTTTATTCTATTTCGAAGAATATCAATGAAGAAATACCCATTTACAATAAATTCCTTTCCAAAGGTAAAAGCTATATTAAATACAAACAAAAATAAATGAATGAATATGAAAATGATGTTAAAATAAATAATCCATTTCAGATAGCCCACTATTGTTACATGTTAAAAACTTTAGCTTGAGGGGTGGAAAAAAAGATTATGGTACATGATGAAAAACGGGTAAAAAGCATAATCACATCTGGTGAGAAAATTACTACATATATAGAACTTCTGTAACTGCCTACCATTGTCATACACACACTATTTTGTGCAAATGTGAAAATAACAAATTGTACATTAGCAAATGTAGGTCGCATAAAATGCTTATATCATATTCTTGAAGATTATGAACAGATATTTAGGCAGTATTTCTCTTTATAGGAACTGAATGGTACTTTAAGAATATAAACAGGTAATTATTCAGAATTCGTCTGTGTAGGTACCAGGCCATAGACAATGCCAGCCGAATATTATGTATTAGGCGTGCCATAGTAATGCACACATGACATTAAATTTGTGTGGCTGAGAAAACAATAAGTTGTGCATATGTAAAAGGGGGGTGAAATTAAATCCTTATATGATCTACTTTAAGAATAATAACAGGTAATTATTCAGAATTCGTCTGTGTAGGTACCAGGCCATAGAAAATGCCAGCCGAATACTATGTATTAGGCCTTCCATAAGAATGCACACATGACATTAAATTTGTGTGGCTGAGAAAACAATAAGTTGTGCATATGTAAAAGGGCACAGGCCCTAATAACCGTTCACCTATTAAATCCCATATTAACATATGGCTATATAAAACTTGTTGGGCTGGGAAAACTAAAAATTGTGCCCCTTCAATATAGGGGTCTAATCTACTCAGCAGACAGCCTAGAATCACATTCTGAAAGAAAAAGTGGGGAATTATCGTCCGCGTGGCGCACAGGCCCTAATAACCGTTCACCTATTAAATCCCATATTAACATATGGCTATATAAAACTTGTTGGGCTGGGAAAACTAAAAATTGTGCCCCCTCAATATAGGGGTCTAATCTACTCAGCAGACAGCCTAGAATCACATTCTGAAAGAAAAAGTGGGGAATTATCGTCCGCGTGGCATACAGGGCTTAATAACCCTTCACCTATTAAATCCCATATTAACATATGGCTATATAAAACTTGTTGGGCTGGAAAAACTAAAAATTGTGCCCCTTCAATATAGGGGTCTAATCTACTCAGCAGACAGCCTAGAATCACATTCTGAAAGAAAAAGTGGGGAATTATCGTCCGCGTGGCATACAGGGCCTAATAACCGTTCACCTATTAAATCCCATATTAACATATGGCTATATAAAAGTTGTTGGGCTGGGAAAACTAAAAATTGTGCCCCCTCAATATACCACGCTGAACAATCTGTTAAACACCGCAAGTCCTCCTCACTTATTTTCACCCCTTTCAAAGTAGTGTAACACCACTGTGTACCACCACTGGTGACCTTGCAGGATGCAGTGCAAATGCGATCCACTGTGTACACATTTAAATCTAACACAGTTTCCTCAGAATTTCTGTTGAATAACAGCAGAACTGATGCACTATCAGCCACCAAGCCAACAAGTTGCTCCCATGTGACAACATGTTGCGCATCAACTCCAATGCACCACTGGCCAGTATTCCTGTCTAACCTAATGAACATGAAATACGGCAACAGTCTCCACTGCACAACATACAAGATTTATGTTTTGTAGATCTTGCACTGTTCTAATCACTAAATTTGAACAGCACTTTACCTTAGCCACAGGACTATATGAACACTGGCCACAAGATATTATATGTATAATTTGCACCTGAAAAGCATATTTGTGGCTTTGATTGTGTCGCAAAGAGCATGTTCAATTGCCTAATCCCTCCTTCATAATCTAAAGGCATACCACACTCAGTTAAAGCCTCTGTACTCCAACTCTTAAGTGCCCTTTGAGTTTCTAAAAGACTAGTTGAATGAGTCATCTGATTTGCTTTACCTAAGTCTGTCAATAATCTATTATATGCTGCACATAATGAAAACAATAGCTTAAAATGGCAGACAATAACTTTAGTTGAAAGGGCCACTTCATTATTGGCACTGTCACATTGCCCATCAGCACTCTGAGACGTTTCACTATACTCCTGACTATCATGTTTCTCAAAAATGTGTACTACCCCACTTTTGTCAACACTGACAGATTTCTGGTTATGTGTGGCTATTGTCATATCATCCACCTTTGTACACATAATGTTGTCGTACAGTACTGTCCAATAATGCCCATGATTAGCCTTACCGCGATGGCATATTACCGATTTCTTCCTGTACCTCACTGGCCTATTTTGACTCGATAGTAATGACATCGCAACAGGAAATAGACTTGCGTATAACTGACTTCATTTCAGCTCTTGGTAAAGTCACAATTAAAATATGTGGCGTTTTTTCAATCACTACCCCAGAGTTAATACAAATATTACATAACCTTTCACTGAAATGCTCCTTCATTTTCAACTGCAAAAGTTCCTCAACATCACCTGCTTGATGAATATTCACAACAACAACACTGGAAAACCTTAAGTCCTTGCAGGCATCACACTGATAACTGGTTCTAAATGTAAGCTCATTGTCTAAACCTAGGTCTCCACACCAGGCTACAGTTGGATGCACTAAATCCATTGGGTCGTTTTGTTTTTGAAATTCTAACTGTGGAAAAACATTTGATAGGTCCTCAAGCACTGGGATTATCTCTGACATTCGCACCACACTACTTTTATGCATTGCAATATTACTAAGAAAATTTGCATATGACCATGGAATGTTTTTATAGGTTGGATTTTCTGTATGCCTAACCACTGCCTTCCTAAAGCATTCCACGTGCAAAAGTGACTGTGTCAAAGCATTAAACCAACAATTGTTTGCTTTATTTTCAAACTTATTAGTTGTCAATGGCTCATTGTTTGGCAAGAGAAAGTGACGACACGCCCCTTTTCAGTAGTGCACCTGTTGAGTTTTTTGCAGTGTGACTGAGAAACTTTAAGGGGATGCAGAACTGATAGAATTAAACCTGCTACGTTATCTCCGTCAAGTTTTGAAACATATAGCAATTTTCTGTTGCGAGTCTACGCGGAATTGTCTGTTGTTGGTATGATGATATGGCAAACATTCATATCACGTTTTGATCAGAGCTGATCAGAGCTGCATTACTATTAGGCTACAGTGCACTGCACTTGTCTAAAATGTGGCATTTAATTATGCATGCAAAACATGTTATTGTAATCTAAAATCTATTAGAAAAGAAGAGTAATTGTGTATTTTAAGACAGAAAGAATTATGTAGCATAATGTAAAAAATACTATAGCAGTGCTTGTTTGCCCAGCTTCTTGAATAACAATGAGGTGATAATATTCTGGGAGGCGGGAGTGTAAGTCTGTAATGTGTAAAATTTCAGGAATGTGATAAACTTTTGTGTAGACATAACTACTGGAAATTGGTAAAGCTTTCAATAACACTTTGAAGCCACCGTTGCTTTGCATTTTGCAACTGTAAAATAACTAGTGAAAATTCCCAAGCTACTGAAGCATTTTATGTGCAATTCAACACATACAATTTACAGAACAGTAACTGTAAATTATCATAGTGAATGGCTTAGGGGAAGGTCATAAGAAATATAACTAAGTACGTATTAGTTATTATACTGTACACTGTAACTGATTACTAGCCACAGCAATCACCTTAAAAAAATACTCTAACAGCATTATAACTCTGAACAGTAGGAGGACTAGAAGGACTTTGCTCTTAGCTCGTGCTGGTTCTTCTTCTCATCATTATGAACAAGGAAACCAAACTGAGATTTGGCCACATTGGTTTTAATAGCTTATAGAATGGCCTACATCCCCTCAGCAATAAGAGTCTTTAGTTAGCTGTAGAAAACTTTAAAAATGCGGGCAAATTTATAGGAATGACAGTTCATTATTCAATCCATGCTGATCAGAGCTGCATTACTATTAGGCTACAGTGCACTGCACTGTAATTGTGGCATTTAATTATGCATGCAAAACATGTTATTGTAATCTAAAAATTTATTACAAAAGAAGAGTAATTGTGTATTCTAAGACAGGAAGAATTATGTAGCATACTGTAAAAAATACTAAAAACTGCAGTGCTTGTTTGCCCAGCTGATGCTGATCTTGAATTACAATGAGGTGATAATATTCTGTGAGGCAGGAGTGTAAGTCTGTAATGTGTGAAATGTCAGGAATGTGATAAACATTTGTGAAGACATAACTACTGCAAATTGGTAAAGCTTTCAATAACACTTACAACTTTGCAACAATTTTGCAACTGGAAAATAACTGGTGATTTTCAATTACATGTAGGCCTATGCCTAAAACCAAGAAGAGCCACCAGATATTCAGTGGACATTATTGAGGCTATCCAAAATGACGACAGGGACTTGAAACTGTCCTCGGATTCAGAATCAAGTGAGGAGTATGGAAGTATCAGTAAAGTGGGAAAGGACAATAAAGTAGCTTACACAACCACCGCCATACTGTTGATGCCCCCATCCCAAAAGTAATTTCACAACTGTATGAAACGTGTTTTGATAGAAATGCATGATAGCAGTAGAATCGGTAGGTTTAGCTATTCTTCACATTATACATTGACTGATAACCGTGAGTATGAAATGGGTGAAGTAGATATTTGTAAAATCATTACTTGATGTACTTGTTTTAACGTGATAAATTCAATGCAGTTCAAAGTATGCGCTTGGTGTCGTTGGGAAGGCTTTCTTTTGATATGCGTGAAATGTCTATGGGTTCGCGAGTAATGTCAACGAGAGTAATGGCTGTGTAGAGTTCTAATATGAGAGATTTTGGTTATTAAAAAAAAAACTCGCCGATAGCGCAAAAATAAGCAGGTCTCGTTGTAAAGCCCTGGCCTACTGTTCTACTGTTTCGTTTGGTATAAATGCCATCTCGATGTACCGTTCCAGAGGAATTCAACAGAGAAGAGTGTGTGTAGGCTACATTTTCACGCACTTTGCAGGCGTTGGGCAAATAGGGTTAAATGATCCGCATATTCGGATCAAAACTCAACACCGTCCTTCCGTTATAAGTCCCGCCACTAGTGAAAATGCAAACTCTTAATCTGACACAAAAATGTGAGAATTCGTTGGCCTGAGCCGATACCCGGAAGTAAACCGGAAACGTTATTTGGGCTTATTTGGGCTATAATAACGCAGCTGAACACGTCAGCTCCACCGGAAACACGTTTCTCCACAGAAAATACGTAGCTCCACTCCACTCAAACTATGAAGTAGTTTTGTTGATGTTTAATAACAACGTTGCAGGAATTATCGAAGTTTTTGCTACAGTTGTACTTGTTGAATGTCTTTATAAACCGCACGACTTTGACTTACGTACTGTTGTAGGTATATGTGACGAAAAATATTTTAACATTAGCCTTCTTTGATACGATAATGTGATATTTGTACTTGGTGACACGTTAATAAAGTGTTTAAAGGACGAAAACTATGTATCGTGTATACACATGCATACATTTCAGTTCTCTGTTGAACCTGTAAGCGTGCCTTTGAAGCTGCGTTGGTGTGAGGTTTAGCGTTAAATGTATGGCAATTATATGTGGGGCAAGAGAGAGTATGTGTGTGATCTTCAGTCCCGTGTAGTATTTTTGCAGACATAGGCTTCATCAATCAGTTTGTATACATCGCTAGTTCGCTCTGTCTCTCTCAAGTCATTTTGTCATTACAGTTTTTCTCAGTCGCTTTGGTGCTTTTCTCAGATCAGAATGTAAATTCTCATAACTATTAGTTCAATCTCCACAACATTTAGTCATTTGTGCACCTCATAGTAGCAATTTCTCCTTCCTCTGAACAAATTGCAAATGCTTTTGGACATGTGTCAGTTGCTTTTATACAATACAATGTTGTTTTTTAACATTATCATTTGCTTATGTCATGTCAAAATGAACTATACTTATGGGTGCTGAATAGTCATTCCCAATAAAACTATTAGTCTTAGTTTTATTGCTTGAGTCATTACATACAAAATTGTTGAACTAGTTATCAAATTCTTTCTTTATCATTTTTACTGGAAATGTCTCCTAAATTGGAAGAGGGTCCCTTTTACCCTGTAGCAAGAGAAAGCCATTTGTGCAATGGTGATTGCAAACAATGCAATAAGTTTGAAAAAAAAAAATCAAAGCGCTGTCATAGAGGATAACAATGTATTTGTCAATATTGAATCTGTGTCAATTGCAACAATTGACAGAGTGCTCAGCGAAATGAAATGCGCATGATACAATTGTACAAAGTGCCATTTTGAAGGGAACAATGAAATGCAGAGGGTGGATTTGCCACTCCAGGAGATACTTTCCTTGCTGCATTGCAAGGGATGATACACATTGTGATGTAGATGAAAATATGTGGCCAAACAGACAGGAACATCTGGATGCACCAGAATGATTTACCTATTTTCAGTTACAATACATACTGTAATGCTGTTCACATTTGTGCACAGCTCTACCAAATCAGAATCAGAATCAGCTTTATTGGCCAAGTATACTTACGTATACAAGGAATTTGACTCCGGCAGATGTTAGCTCTCTATACACATAACACAGAACATAATACAATACAATAAATACAATAGACTAAACAAGTATGTGTACTTGTATTGCACAGTAGGGACAACAATATACATACAGGCACCCAATATGGGCAATGATGTACAAGTAGGCACATGGTGTCACAGTGGGTTAAACAACCGGTATGACAATATACCAATAAGGCATAAAGTTTTGGGGGGGGGGGTCTTGAGTCTTGAGTTGCTGGGCAGGGGACACCTAGGCAAGTCTTTACTTGTGTCATGTGCAAGAGAAGCGCTGGGAGGGGGGGAATACAAGGGCATAACAGTAAGCATATACACATATGTGCATGTATGTATGCATGTGTAGCAAAAGGGCGTTTCTTATGTTTGTTCTAAATATGTAAGTGCCTGTAGTGTAAAATGACTGTACAGGTGGTGTATCGTGCATTTTCAGGTAGTGTCAATGAGTTCTAAACTTTTTTCTTTGCATTGGAAAACAAAGACAGAAGTAACTGTCATAATGAAAACATGCCAAAGCCATTTGACTGTCTTGTTCATAAATAATGGTGTCAAGACTTCACTTAAACATCAAAACAAGTATGGGGCAGGGCAAGAGCCCAGTCTAGTCCAGTCCCCCATCATTAATAAAACAGTCCCAGCTACAGTAGCCAGGATAGTTCTCTGTGGAGTAAAACCCCTGGAGGACCCCCCGCTGACCATTTCCTTTGTAGCCAGCCCTGCAGTCTTTGTATGGCCCCCCACACAGCAGATAGCGGCACTGGGAAATAGTGTAAGGCCTCCTATATTTGTCCTGGTGCTGAGGTGGCAGGCTCTTCCATTCCACCACACCTAAAATCCAATAACAAGTAACAGTCAGGATACCTACACAGATATTCCCCCCCCACCAACCCAAATCTTTTTTTGTGCTCTTCACATTTTATTGCATTTTAACATCTGATGCAACTGTTCTGCAAATAAACTGTTACTGAACTTACTGTCAAGCCAGCTGAAGTGGGCCTCCTCAAGAAAGAGCGGCTGGCAGACAATGCTGTGGAACTTCTGGCATGTTAAGGCCAGGTTCAAGATAGCAGGATCCCCATCTTGAAGAACCACCAGGACAAAAATCCTGCTAATGATGTCGTCTGGCAACTGTGGTTATGACACATAACTCAGTTTTGGTCAGAGGGTAAAGAGTATAAATTGCTGCTTTAGATGGTGGGTGGTGGTGGTGGGGAATGCAAACAAAAAGTGTACATTAGGGGTGCAAAAGACTTGGAATGCAATATTACAAGCATTGAAAGCAGTAAATCGGGAGCTTTAGTTTGTGTTTATAAAAAATGTTTTATCCACACGTACCCGGGTATCTGATAAAACGAAGATGTTTCGTTTAGACCTGTCATCCACACGAAGACGCGTCAAAAACGAATATTCAGAAAAACTCCGGCCAAAGTGAAGATTTTTGAAAACCCCGTTTATGCATGCTGGTGTGGACAGAGATAACCGGAGATTTGCGTTAACGCCACGTTTTTTCTCTATTCTTGTGCGACCGAAAGTCAAATGGCGCGGCCCGTACTTCAACTTTCTGGCAGGTTCCCTTTGCGGATCATCCGGACTTTTATTGTATCGTGAACAGTAACTTCCGGCAATTGTGTCCTTGTTGCTGATTTCACGAACGCTTCGCATTTCAGTCTCCCAGTGTTGCGTTCACACAGGCAAGTCGGTGGGTCACAAGTAAAGCCCAAACATGATCGGCAAAATAATTGGAGAGAAATACGTCTCAATCGCTAAGACGTGGTAAGATTTTATTAGCGAAGTAGATCTGATGCTTTGATTTTAATGTTGTGTTTTCGTACTAGATTTTAAAAGCTGTGCCCTTGTTTCGACCTAGCTAACAGATTAGCAAGCTGTAGTTAGCTTTCCAGCGTTGTTGTGTTAGCGACAGCTAGCAGCTACCTACCTATCTTGTTCTGCTAACCGTAACGAGAGGAAGGTCGCAGACCAGACCTGGTAGTTTAGATAGTATGTTTACGAGGATTTTTACTAATACGCTTATTAGTCGTACACACTTTATCAAAGTTACCGCTACAGCAAGTGGGCCCTTCCCCCCTATACAGTGTCTGTTTTTGCACGTCGGATACACAACCAGCAACGTTAGCAATGTGACATTGAAGAAAGCTAATGTTAGCTGCGTTGTAAGCCATAATTGTAAACGTAGCTCTGAGAAGACTTTAACATTTATTTCATTTACGCTACGTCAACATTGCACCCCGTTAACCTCTTTGATCAGAGAAATTTTAATTGGAGAATATCGAAAGTTGTTGGAGTGATTTGCTCAGTAATGTCAGTATCTGACTGAAGACCTTTGGTTCTCCTTGCGCTCAGGATCCCCACACTGGCGGTCTGGGGCGGCGTTGGCGGAGTAGCGCTCGTCCACTTCACAGACTGGAGGCTGTTCCTGGATTACGTGCCCTACATCAACGGGAAATTCAAGAAGGACGAATAGTTCATCTGCGCTGGAGTATTCGAGAAGGCTGAAATTGTAGGTACGCAAGTAAGGGTAGAGCCATAACAAGGGTTTCCGTGTAGTAGCCTACTCTAAATAGTGCATGATTTTCACCAAAGTACACTAACATTTTCTCCTGGTTTGAGGTCGTAGCAGTATTACAGACCGTGTGTGGTGTGTTAAAATGATGTCAACACGATGCAGGAACACCAATCTGTGGCATTAGCTTACATTCTACTTTAAATAGTGAGCAAAAAGCCTGGTCTGTACTGAACTTTGATCTAGATTGCAGGCGGTTGGCACGTGCTGCTGACCTTTAAAGGATAACTTCGGTGTAAAATGAAAACTGGCATGTTAAAACACCATACCGAGTTGGTATGTGTACGGAGGAGCAAAATTGATTTAGCCTGTTGCATTCAGAATTTAATTATTTTTTATTGTTTGTCCCAGAAGGCTAACAATGGAAGTGGTAGGTGCCCTCAGACGAAGCATGACGACTACGCTTTTTTTAAACCATTAAAACAACTCGAAGAAACTCCACACTCCAGGAGCAGATAAATACAGTAGCAAACTGACTCTTGCATGAACACAGGTAGGCAGTCCTTGTAGGCCCTAGTCAGCAATCTTTGTAGTCCAGTGGTGCTAGAACTATGCAATGCCCTGTTAATGTGGGCTTTTATGTAAGCATAGGTCGGCAGTCTTTGCAGACCAGAGGCACTAGACGAGGAAAGTTCATTTAGGCGCAGTTGGTTGTTAGTGTCCCCAGGGAGCAACAGGGGTGAGGAAAAACTCCCTGTTTGTTTGATTTGCGTGAATTCAGGAAGAAACCTCAGGAGTCAGTGAGTAAAACTTTCTAGGAAGAAACATCAGGCAGAACCACGTCTCCCAGGGAAGCCCATCTGCCGGGGCTGGTAACGGGAAGTCTGTGACTGTTTGAAGGGCCTTTGGTCTAGGCGGAGGAGTCTGGCTGAAGGGACTTTGGTCTGAGTAGTTAGGTATAGGCATGGTTGAATAGGTAGGTCTTTAGTTGCCGCTTGAAGATGTCGATGGATTCTGCTTCTCTGATGTGCTGTGGTAGGGCATTCCATCTCTTTGGGGCGTAGTAGGAGAAGGCCAATTCCCCGATCCTTTTGGATGGTGCGTCTGGAATCCTCAGGAGACCGGCATCAGCAGATCTAAGGGCTCGTGCAGGGGTATAAGAGGATAATGCGTCAGCAATATAGCATGGGGCAAGGCCATTTACAGCTTTAAATACCAGTAGTAGTACTTTGAAGTCAATTCTATAGGATACAGGTAGCCAGTGTAGTTCAGCCAGTACAGGAGTATTATGCTCCTTTTTTGGGAGGCCTGTGAACGAGGCATTGCAGTAGTCTAATCTACTTGTAATAAATGCGTGAACAAGTTTTTCAGCGTCTGGCTGGGTCAAGAAGGGACGAACTTTTGCAATATTTCTTAGATGGAAGTATGCTGTTTTAGTAATTTTGTTGATGTGTGGTTTAAGGCTTAGGTCAGAGTCAAGGACGACACCTAGGCTAGTTACCTGTTCTCTGACATATTGGTTTAGGTTGCCTAGACTGGGGAGGAGAGCTTCACGTTTGTCTTTAGGGCCAATAAGTAGAAGTTCAGTTTTGCTTTCGTTTAATTTTAGAAAGTTATTGCTCATCCAATGCGTGACAGCTGACAGACAGGAGGTTAAAGACTGTAGAGCTGTGGTTTTGTTTGGCTCAACTGAGATATAAAGTTGTGTATCATCGGCATAACTATGAAAGTCTATATTATGTTTTTTGATAATGTTGCCCAGCGGTAGCATGTATAATGAGAAAAGGAGGGGGCCAAGACAGCTGCCTTGAGCAACACCGAAGGGTACGTCGTGATTTTTAGATATATGATCTCCTAAACTAATATAGAATTGTCTTCCGGTGATGTATGACTCAAGCCATTTTAGTACATGGCCTGAGAGGCCCACCCAAGTTTTGAGACGATGTAGTAGTATGTTGTGATCGATTGTGTCAAAGGCGGCACTTAGGTCCAAGAGGACTAGGGCAGAGACTTTGTTTGTGGCTGTACTGAGTCTGAGGTCGTTTACTATTTTGGTTAAAGCAGTCTCTGTACTATGATTTGCTCTAAAGCCTGATTGGAATTTTTCTAGGATGTCGTTTTCATTAAGGAATTGGTTGAGCTGTAAGACAGCCTTTTCAAGTATTTTGCTTATAAATGGGAGGTTGGAGATTGGTCTATAGTTATTTAGCGTGTTATAGTCCAGATTTGGTTTCTTTAGCAATGGCTTCACTACAGCAGTTTTAAAGGCGCTTGGGAAAATACCTGTGAGAATGGAGGTGTTAATGATCTGTAATAGGGGTGTGGAGATATAATTAAAATTATTTTTCATAAGGAAAGTGGGAATAGGGTCAAGGCTGCATGTTGACCGCTTGCTATGTTTAACAAGTTTATAGAGATCGTCTTCTGTAATGGCGCTAAAAGTCTGTAGTTCGGTGGTTCCCTACTAGGGGCATCCTGTAGGTAGTTAGGGTCTCGAATGATTTCTGCTCTAATGGCTAATATTTAGTTCGTGAAGAATTCTGCGAACTCTCCGCATTTTGGAGTGGTGGCTAGACTAAGCATATCACAGACTGGCGCAGGATTTAGTACTTTTTCAATTGTAGAGAATAATACTCGTGTGTTGCTGTGCGTATTGCATTGTTATAGGTAATAATATGTTCTTTAAGGATTATACGATTGACTTCTAATTTAGATTTTCTCCATGCTCGTTCTGCTGCTCTGCATTGCCTTTTTTTCTCTCTTACTGACTCATTTATCCATGGTGAGGTTTTAACTCGTGAGCTGTGTTTTGTTTTTAAAGCCAGCCCATTTAAGGCAGTTTGCTAATGCGCCGTAAGACTGCATAATTTGTCGAAAGTATTGTGATAGTGTAAGATTAACACGCACAATATGCACGGTGCAAAACAGTGCTGCACTGCAATTAATGATGCATTTACATTAGCCATGCATTCACCGTATACTCTTCAAAGTATCTGGCCAATCAGCAGGAGCCGTGCAGTCCCAGATGCCCTTCAACATAATATAGGCGACTCACTGTCGGGGGTCCAGCAGTGAGCATAAATCTGAAAAATGTTAATGGGAGGAATCTGGTGTCAATCAATGTATAGCCCTGTTGTTCGACATCCCCAAGCGCTGTTGGTAGGTAAAAGAATGAGGAAAATGTGAAGACCAGATAATGAGCTGCTAACACTAACCCTAGCTTTCAGTTTCATTTCCCTGTGCCCCATTCAGTTAGTGTTACATGCTCATTCGGTCTATGTTGTATCAAATTGTTTTTCTTTTTTCTCTTTTAAGACAGTATATTTGAAATAGCCTGGTAAACCAGCCCCTCGTACTACACTTCATACTACTACATTTCATACAAAGAGTGTGGCTGTGCTGCATTGACAAATGTTTCCTTTCTGGAGGTGTGGACTCTGCTGAAGTTTAAAAACAGGTGGCTCTTGCTTTACCCAATCACTAACACATCAGTGACATATCAATTGGCCTGGCTATCAGCCTGCCGACGCACTACAATTCAAATGTAGCACACAACGTCCACATCAGCATTCACGAACGCTCCTCCTGTTTGCTGATTGGTCAGGCAAAATTCTGCCTGAGACAACCATGTCAATGGAAGCACAGCCAGACCCTCTACGAAATGAAGTGGTGTACGAAGGGCTGGTTTACCAGGCTATATTTGAGGGTCCACACCCACATGTAGGTAGTTAATAAGTTAGTACATGTAACTATGCTGTTGAGCACTGACCCCATATGTAGACCAGGGGTGCCCACTATGTCGATCAAAGGCAGTGCCGATAGATCACATCGCATGTTGTCTAAAACTTTTTGTTAGGTTACCGTAACAACTAGAACGACTACTGGAAAACTGCAGCAAATGAGTCCTAGCTAGTTCTCTAACTTGTATAAAGACTAACTTGAGAAATGTGACAGAAATAAAAATACAGTTAAACCGGCAACAATCATTTCATTATACTGAACATGAAAGAGATCGTTGATGTGGCAACCAAAATAGCCTGTTCTATTTGAGCAAGGTCTCTTCAAAGACGTACCGTACACAGTTGGAAGAGGCTGACTAACTATTCTGACCTCTTGCTACACACCGACGTGAGATGGCTTAGTAGCTAGAAGCAACTTAATGACAATCAGTGGCAGCTAGACATTTTGAACAAACTTATTTTGGAGATGCAAAGAAAAGACAAAAGTGTGGTTGATATGATCAGCTCAGTCAGCATTGAAACGAAAAATGAAATTGCTGTCCTCAACGACGTTGCACCGCTATGATTTAGGAAACTTCTAGATGAAAACAACTAGATGAACACGTGAGAATGATAGCAGAGGAAATTATGATGTTGGGAGAGTGCAGTGAATCCGTGCGCTTTGCCAAATGGACAGAGCTGGGTCGTCAGTGACTTGCTGTCGGCGCAGATGGGTCAGTCAAGTGCAGGTGTAGCTGTCTATGAAACAGCACGACAGGCTCCTCATTAAGCATTACCTAAAGCAGTGGTGGTTCTACATTGAATTACTACCCGGGCGAGACCCCCTCCTAAACTTGTCACCGTTTTGTTGCAAAGCCAAATCTTATGGTGAAATTAGATCTTGTGTTTGTTGAGCTAAGACCGAATTATTGTTGCAATCGTAGCATCATAACTAGAAGGCTAACAAACGTAAGAGTTATACCATGATTAACATTAGCCCTTCATTCATAGCATGGATAACGTGACCATGCAGAGAACAGTTGCATACCTTCATCTTTTGCTCGTTTCTACACTTCTAATGGCTTTGACCTTTTTCTGTCCATCTCCTTCTGTTTGTAACTCGACAGTCAACATACTGTTTTTCCCGTCCCCGAACACTCGCTGCCGACCAGGAGTTAAGACTAATTCACTTTGGTGACCACCTACTCGTTTTGTATTGCCCTGTTTTATTAGCCTTTCACACAATTAAAAAATGTGCAGGAATTATAAACTTGTAAATATAATGTTAGGAATAAAATGTGCGTTATTGGGAAGGAAGCTTATGTGTGACTGACTTCGCTCACTAATTGAGTATTGCCCACTTGTGCATTGCATTTGAGAGACTCAGAGGTGCTGTCCCCCGCGCCCCCTCCCCTTTGCCCTTCTCTCACAGCTTCTGTGCACTGGAACTTTGTTTACAAGGTTTTCCAACGTAGCTGACTTGCTGTAGCAAACCGACCGTAAGTAATGTTACAACCGCGGAAGATGAGCAATTTTGAAAATAAGCGTGTCAGAATAACGTGAATTCTGCAGATTATGTTTTCCTGTTCAGTATCCGACACTTTGCAGCCAAACCATGACCAGATTACAGAAGTTGAGTCTGTCTTTTTTTGAGCTCCTTCTATTCCACGTGTTCACAGCTATTTTTCCTTCTTCCTTGTTGTGGTGACGCAATGAACTATCGCGGTAGAAGGTATAACCCAAAATCTCTACCGTTGGCCAAATTTATACCGCATACCGTTTATACCTTTTATACCGCCCACCCCTAAGCTATCATAACAAATAGAACGGCTACTGGAAAACTGCAGCAAAGAAGGAGTCCTAGCTAGTTCGCTAACTTGTATCTAGCCCATACTGTTCATAAAAACTATGACAGTGACTTCCCTGTGAAAAGCGAACTGAGAAAAGGAAAATAAAAATGTCGTTTACAGGGCAGCAGTCACTTCATTATGCAGAAAATGCATGAAAGATTGTTAATGTCGCAACCAAAATAGCCCGTTGTATTCGAGCAAGGTCTCTTCAAAGACGTCTGTTCCGTGCACAGTTGAAAGAGGCTTACAAACTATTCTGACCTCTTGCTACACACCGACGTGAGATGGCTTAGTAGGGGGAAATTCTTGCAGAGATTTCGATAGCTCTGTCCGTTGATTAAGGAGTTTCTTCCTGTCACTAAGCATGCGGAACACAAGCAACTTAATGACAATCGGTGGCTGCTAGACTTGGCGTTTGTAACTGATCTTACTAACATGTTGAACGAACTTAATTTGGAGCTGCAAGGAAAAGACAAAAGCGTGGTCGACATGAGATATGATCAGCTCAGCTAATGCATTCAGACGACAAATAAAATTGCTGTCCTCAAAGTTGCAGTGCTATGATTTGGGAAACTTCTGAAACCTCGCATCGGAGCTGGAGAAAGCAGGGAGGGCGTGTTCGCAAATTGTCAGTGTGCGCGCTACACACAGCAGCTCCGGACTATGCAACCCTGTCTGACTCCCTCCAGTGCAGGTCATCATCAGATTAATTAAGTCCTGGCAATAGATAATTACAAATGTATTAGAGTTGTGCTCTAAAGGTTCATTTGAAAGTAATACAAATGTATTATTATAATTGTACTGTAAACATTCATTATATCATAATACAATTGCATTAAAGTTGTGTTGTGAAGGTTTATGCATGGATGCATATATTTTAACTATGTTGCATGTGTAATGCAACATGTATATCAATAAACAAACTGCATAAAGGTACATATGAAACGCATACTGAGTGATTTATCATCATCATCTTCATCATCACCATCGTCGTCTTCATCATCCTCAGTAGATCGCGGCGACATGGCCGTTTTAAAAGTAGCTCGCGAGCCAAAAATTAGTGAGCACCCCTGATGTAGATCAACTGTTGTTGTTATTGCCACTGTTTATGAGTTCAAAGGCAGCATTACATTGTAACTGCACTGCAGTCTGACATTTTTGCTATCCAGCATAATAAAAATATCATTTGGGTATACATATGACTGGTTTCTTAAAAAATGCATGTAAAGTTATGTTATTAAGTAAAGTTAAAATATTGGGATATGTATTGCCTTGAAAGTCATGTATTGGGATACTCATGTATCGCAATACGTATCGTATCGTGACCCCTGTATCGTGATATGTATTGTATCGTGAGGTTGTTGGCAATACCCAGCCCTAATTATTATTATTGTTATTGTTATTATTAGCAGTAGTAGTAGTAGATCATTCAGTGTGGTTACATGATAACAAATAACTCGATTATAGCTTTAATTCGACTATCCTATTAAGGGGGGCAACTGCAATTGTCCGAGTATACACGGCAGTGAGTAATTCGAATCATTGGCCGAAAGCACCTGCTACCCTACCCCGGTACGATAGGCAGTTTTTTAATTACAGAAAGCACTTGACCAGAGCGTTTTTTTAAAGATAAAAAGCCGGCAGGGTTTTTTCCCCCAAAAAAGCACAGAACGTTTTTTTATCCCCATGACAACAGTTCGTTCGTTCTGAAACACAAAGTACGTTGCAGAATCAAAGAGGCTACGCTAACTTCTATCAGTGTTGACTAGCAGCTGTTATTTACAATGTCGAGGATGAGAAAATTAGCCTTTGTTTTGGCATTAGATGCCGACGAGGATGGCAACGAACATTCCCGTTTTCTCTGTATGAAGAACTCTCCTTTATTGGTCAGTTGTGAAAACGGCACTTGACGTAGGACGCTTTTTCTTGGAGAGTAGAGATTTTCTCACCTTCAAAACTACCCGGGGAAGGAGGGGAAAAAACACCAGCGGCAGCATTTTGAAAAGCGCCCAGGACCTTTTTTCAGAAACACCCTGTATCATAGGAATATAATGTAAAACATCCACCCGCATCTGAGAAAAAAAACGCCAATATGAACAGACCTTCAGTTTTGGTAACTGCTGGAAGTGCATATATATGAATGAATTTAACCAAATGACGGCACAGGTGGACTGGCTATACAACCGGCCCATATTTTTCCTGCAAGTAAACATGCCTGACGTCACACAGAGTCAATAAAGCAGCGTAGCATTTTTTAAGACACTACGACTGCATCTAAGACACTGTAACTCTGTAAATCCCCCTCCTTAGACCATCTTGTTGCCAATTTTCCAATTAGTTGGTGACTTACAAATCCAACATGAGACCCTTAGAATTTGGAACAGCCACTTAAAAAAAATAATTTGACACTGAGTAGCACTTATGCCTGCTATTTATGCCTCCGTAATTGCATGCTGCTGATGGAGTTAGTTTACCCGTACATAACTGTACATAATTTTACGCAATTTGCTGTCCGAACTGTAGTGTTCAGCTTTAGACGTGTAGGTTCTAAGTTGTAGGTCACTGGGCTTCTATTTGGAGCTTCGCTTTGTTTTCAGTGAATAAAAACTTTTGAGCTAATGGATGGCATTTTATGTTGTGCTGCATGCTGTTCGCTGTAAGCTGCTGCTAGTTGGCAAACACAGGTGTGTGGTGAGGTCATGATAGAATCCTGACATTTAAACTAATTTACCAGAGCATGCTTGCATGTTTTAGTATGATTTAGTAAAGCTGGTTTGCCAGCCAATTTTACAGGATGCCAGCGAGGACAGTGATGAGAAGTTCTGTACCCATGTTTGTGGGTCACTGGGCAAAACACTTGCTGACTAAAGGCCTGGATATACTCGCCGCGCGCACGCAAAAGTGACGTCAAAATGACGTCAGTGCACATCTGGCACGGCGTTCTCAAGCGCATATTTGCATTTTGCACCTCCGATTTTTTGTAACTTGTGCGCAGCAGCCCCATTGAAAACAATAGGCAATGGCTAGTCTGGTTTCAGCTAACTTTAGCCTAGTAACTACCAGCCTAAACGTGTATTTCCCATTGCTACAAATCAGCTAATATTACTGGAAACTCACAAGAAATACAAACACTGACTAAAAACTTTTAGGATTTTGTTCAGTTTTATCCACAAACCAACTTAGGTGCAAACCTGCAGTTCGTTTATTAAGCTAACTTTTTGCCTAATCCTATCATCACTCATAAGGTCTTATAAAGCTGAAAGCACTGTTAATATACACACTGACTCAAACCTTTTCGGATTTATCCAGTTTAATTCCCAAATCATGATGTAAACCTGCAATTCAGTCATGTTTCACTCCTCTGACACGCAAGGTTCCCGAACCACTGTGGCATTTGACACCTCTGACGAGGAGAAGATTGCCGTGTGTGTCGAATGAAGTATATATGGGCGTGCGGCGCTGTGACGTCACTTTTCCGTGCGCACTTCTGCATGCGGCGAGTATATCCCTAGCTTAAGACATTGGTGTTTGGTTGGAAGCGATAGGGAATGCAGGTGTTGTTGACACAGGAACAGGACTAAACCACATGTTTTAGTTGCCAAATTAATCTCTCTAAACAAATCCCACCTAACCTACTTTTTTTTCTAACTTTTAAATGTTGGTACCAATGCCAGTTTTGATAGCCTAAGGGCTCATTCACACCAAACACTCTGCGTATTCAGTGCGTGGCCGTTTTCTGTCTGTATTCGTTTAGAATGCATGTTAACAAATTAGACTATTCACATCGCAAGCGTGATCTGCGCGTATTCTGTCCCTATACAAACATATTGTATACTGATATGCACTGTACACGCTCAACTTGGTGTGAATGAGCCCTAAGAGTTGTAGCTGCACAAAAGTGGAATGGCCATTTATACTCACCAGGCTCACAGTAACGGCTCATCGACCTGTGGGCCATGTGTGCAAGCACGCGGTGGACACGGCTTAGGTGTGGGCTGGTAGTCTCTAACTAAGTGTTTGGTCACAGGCTAATCGTGCTAGCCAGATGTAGTCTTGATCGACATGAGTTAGGTAATTTATTCATGTTTTTGAAAGGCATATAATGGTGGCTGTGATGGAAGCCTGTGTGTGAGCATGTGCACTGGCTGTGAGGGCTTCATGTACACATATGTCTAGAAATGGCACATTTGCATTTGTAGAATGTATACATCTATCTAAATGCAAAATGTTATGAATAGTAGACTAAGAGCAATGCAAACATAAGCTGGGTAGGTTAAAGCATAGACATATAAACATAGACGCCGCCTTCCGCGTAGAACCATACGTTATCCTCGCCGCCATATTGGATGTGGCAAAGTGGAGATTCTTCAACCGTCTCTAGACAGTAGCCTAGAATAAAGATGCCTCATTCATGTGCTGCGTTTAACTGTACTAACAGGTTTACCGTCCAAACGAGGTCACATGGTATTACCTTTTACAGATGAGACTGGAAAAATACTTTTCATTGTATTTGGCCATTATAACGTAATTTTACAAACAGAAGTAACTGACTTTGTGCCTAATATGAAGTCTCGCGCATAATAGCTGCTCGGTGAAACCATGCTTCCAAACAACGAATAAGTCTTTCCTATTTAACTAAATCCGTAACTACGCTGATTGTTGTTAGTTGCTTAACTAACTTTGCACATACTACATAGGTTTCACAAAAATAAAGAGATGAAAAGGCAGTGGGAGACAGATGTGCGACGGGAGGGGTTTTCTGCTACTCCGTCATCTGCAGTGAACACTTCAGAACGGAGCATTTTGACAGGACCAGAGCGTCAGGATAAGAGGGAGCTATTCTTTCTGTCTTCAGTTTCCCAGCTCATCTCCACAGAGAATGTGTATAGGTATAAGCAGCGATGATTAGATAGGCTACTTCAGTGCCACACTATGATGAACATGTTTTTTCCCTTTCTGAATGTGAACCTATTTTGTTTTGATATGACGTTAGAATTTGGCCGAAGTCAGTTTGGCGGAGATTCAGCTCACTTTATTCAACGGGATTAGGCCTAGGTCTGTGTGGTGACTCAATAAATAAAAGTTATTTTTTTATTTTTCATTCACTATTTCCAGTCAAATTTAGATCGGTATTGCTCGACCCCACCTCTGCTACACGGAATATTGACGAGTATTTCGCACACTCTTTATAACCATCACGTTATAAACGTTAAACGTTAGACTATTTAGGGTGTTGTTTTGATGCCTGCTTGTTTCCCAGATATATACGTGTGTGTCTAAATGGGTGAATAAAATGCATCGAGTTAAATACCTTTGTAGAAAGGCGCTTTATGAAGTTCGGCCCATTTACTTCCACTGGTTTACGGGGTAAATTTGCCACATCCAATATGGCGGACACGCTGACGTATGCCAGCAACGGGCCAGCAGCTCAATGCGGCGTCTATGTTTATATGTCTATGGGTTAAAGGACTGAGTCCTGCAGTGTATATGAGCTGAACCCTGTCATCTCCAGTGTCATTGGTTACAGGCCTATGTATGTGGCAAGAAATTATTTAATAGCTATTGTTGTTGGGTAAATGTAGCTTTTCAATATCGTCGCTGAAAATGGTCGCATCTGACTTATATTTTCCCCTTGCTGGATAGTTTGAGTTTGCCCTCTCAGTAGCATTTTAACCAACCTGGCAATCAACCAGATGTCTCATTCTGTTTAAAAGGGCTCAGGAGAGATGAAGGAGGATTTGTCTCCACTTTAGCTTGGAAGATGCAAGACTCTATTATTTCCAGAATGAATGACAATCTTTCAACTTTTGTAACACAGCTCAGTTTTCCATGTCTTCTGGGTCTATCTCAAATTGCAAAAAAGTTGAAAATTTGTAATTCATTTTGAAATAATGGAGTCTTGCATCTCCCAAGCTACACAGAAGTCAAATCATCCTTCTTGTTTTAGTTATCAGTTCAAAAGGCAGCATCTATGACGTTATGGGGGTGCAGTAGCGCCTTGGTTATGGTGTACTTATTCATCTGGAGAGTTAAATGAATGCTGAATGATGACTTATGTTCATGCTCCCTGACGCAGTTGCTGGAGGTAAATGAAACGGAGCGGAGACGCTAGTCCGCGCTAACCTGGCTAGCTTAGATGGCCCATGTGGTTTAGATGGCCCATGTGGGTGTCTGATAGTTCCCAAGGAAATACATTTAACAAGCCACCCTGCTAATTGAATGTGTACATGTGAAAAAGCCATTGGTACAGGGAATTTACTGATAAAGGGATGTACATGACCTGTATTCCGCTTAGCACAGGCAGGGGGGTTCATCTGGTTGGAACAGGAATTTGACGCACATGTAACCATAGTCAATGATAACTGGTTGTGGCTGAAAGATTTTGTATTCCAACAGCTGTGGAAGTAAAATGTCAGATACCCACCAATAATTGTCTTTTATTTTCATTGACCAGTGGTAAAGAATTGACTGGGCATCTAAATGAGGTGTAGCCTACCCATGAGTTGTACAGATGTGGTAATGTAAGCGTACTAGGAGAGTTAAGTCATTCCTCTCTACCCTATTAAGGGAGTAGAGTCATTCCTCTCTACTTTATTAAGGAGCTTGTGAATACCCTTCCTTTTGGAGAGTGCTTCCCTTCCTAACAAAACTAACCTCCACTCACCAACACTGTCCTGCACCCTGGCTACACTAACTTTGTTACGCCTCTGCTTACTCTGTGTTCCTGCATATCTGTAGCTTGTTTATGTCCTCTATTGTAAGTTGCTTTGGATAAAAGTGTCTGCTAAGTGTAATGTAAAAATCTACCATGAGCCAGGCAGCGGTGTTGTGCTGACATAATGTTGTGCTGTGGCATCATCATAATGCTGAGTGTAATGAGGCCGCTGTCACATTGAAGTAATCTTGTTTATAATGAAGTAATCTTTGTAATCTATTGACAAAATTAATAAAATCTGCATGCCTACTAGGAATGGAAATTTGCACAAGCCAAATGCTGGTAAAATTTGGACACAAAATTATAATTTACTATTGAGTCGCTGGTGAATTTTATCATTTTTATTGTCAGTGGCTGGTAAAAGTTTGCATTTTGCAAAGCTAATTTCCACCCTTCATACATGCATGTCAGCTCATACCGTATACCATCGTATCAGATGTGTGCCAGCAGTTGTATTGGAGAGTTTGATAAATGTTGCTGTAAACCAATGTAATTTCACTCCTGTCTTGCCATTCAGTAAGACCTGATGTCTGTCTGGCATCTGTGTTTGTGGTGCGTTTCTGTGCTCCCCCACCAGCATAACATGCTTCTGTGTTCTGTGGTACCTGTACTAAAGCTGTTCTCATGTGTCCACAGGTAGAGCACCCGTGGATAGCTGCACACCTTCACCCACCCTCTTCATCCGAGGAGACGGAACAGACTGCCGTCATGTCTCATGCTCCACCTAATTGAACAATATAATATTTATAAGCCTATTTTGGACTTGTTTTTGTGTTTGGTTGCCAGAAATCTATTGGTGCGGTTGTAATTTTTTTTTTTTATCGGAAGTGTACCCTTGGTACATTGCTGTTATTACCCATTAAACAATGTACGTTTATGACGAGTTGCCTCTCAGTAATAATCTGCTGCATGAAAATCAAGTCTATGACTGTGCTGTTCACTTTCCACCAACTGTTGTCTTGTCAGACTAGAGATGTAGGATGATCTACAAGTTAAAGTTGTCAGAGAGAAAAAGCTGCTGCATTTCACTGTGGGTTATAGGTATGTGTATGGGCTCTTGTGAATGGGTGTAGGATACTGATTAACCTCATGCATAAGCTCCCTGTGTGGGTGACTGCTTTTACCTGCATCTTAATTTATGAGGCTGATCCACTGTTGTTCTAATTAAAGGTAACAAAAAGAATTTGTTCATATTTTGTTACTCTTACAGAAGTTGCATAACTTGATCGCCATATGTGTGTTTTAACACCTTTATATTGGTGAAATATAAGTACCCATAACTATTTAATTTACTGACAGAACAAAGTTTTTGAGGTCTTTAATAAAAAAGTTATGTGGACTGAAGGAGGCCGAGGCCTCGTTAGCGACACTCCGTGGTCACCGGAGGTTGAAGACGGGGTATGTCCTAAAGGCGACACCACTGGTGTGTGGTAACTAAGTGTGGGACATCACATCTCTACGTTAGTAATCCTCGGCGCGCCTAAACCTCAGAGAAACGATGGAGCGGAAAAGGTGGGAGTGCTCGGCTCTCCCAAATGGTTGGAAAAGGGAAGAAGTGACCAGAAAGTCGGGGTTGTCCGCGGGGAAAAGCGATGTCTATTATTTTAGGTAGGCTGCTGATGGCCGCTAAACTAGGGAGAGAGGGGTGTTATTTTGTAGCCTGGTTAGCAAAACCATTAGCCCTGTTGCTAACTTCTGCTTAACTGGTGGGTTAAGTTAATGTCTTTAAAAGTCCATGATGGTGTTAAGTTACTTCTGCAACTATGTAATACCTTTTAGTAATTGACGCGCTTTGCATATGATATACGACTGAGCTGGTCGAGTTGGCTTATTAGCAAACAAGCTAACATGCTGTGTCGGACGAGATAACAAAGATAAGGTTACTAGTTAGCTAGGTTGGATAGCAAGTTGTGTAAGGGCTGCCGCTGCAAACCAGATTGGGCATGTCAAAAAAAGTAATTTTAGGTTTGTTAATGCAACTTGGACGCACATAACTGCGAAGCGCAGCCCTGTAGTCAGTAAGTTCCGCGTGGTTCCCCAACTTCTTGTGTCTGAATTCTACTCCTTTTGTGTGTTAGCTATGACAACTAGCTAGCAAGCGAGTGCTGTCAGGAGACCACTGTATAGCTGTGCCATACAATGCAGCGGGCAGGACATGTGATTCTGAATTTGAATTGAGTCAGCCACACGATGCTTGTTTTACAAAACTTTTACAGTGCATGTCGTAAAGCTGTTGTAGAGGGATACATATGTTCAGCATGTTGACCTGATGTTGCCTTTCTGTACTGGCCAGTCATTCGTCGTGTACAGGGAGGGTGACCAGATGGGACTGGCTGAAATTCGGGACGGTGTTTATTTTGGGGGGGGCTGGGGTAGCTGATGATAGCCTACATAGACAATGTAAAGCAAAGATAGGAGTAGGCTTCACTCGACGTGTTTTTTAGAGTGCTGGCCTAAATCTAAAATCGAATGAAAACAACAGAAGAGGCCGCACTTTGCATAACAGACTTTTAATTGCACACGTTGCACACGTAATTGCACACGCGTTTCGGCGTGGGCCTTCTTCAGTGTGCAGGCACACGCCGAAACGCGTCTGTGCAATTAAAAGTCTGTTATGCAAAGTGCGGCCTTTTCTGTTGTTTTCAGCCTACATAGACAATAAATGTACATTCTATGTACGGGGGGTGGGGGGGTGCTCGCTGGTGGCTGATAGCCTACACAGAACTTGTTTCAAACCTGTCACAAACATGTCCTTCATTCTTTATATTTCTCCCACCAGCCATGTCAAACGCTTATCACAGTGGCTTATCGTCGATGCATGTTCGCGCCTAATTGTAGCCTACAGAACGTCAAAGAATAAACAAAATAGATACATTGTAGCAGGGGCTGCGCGCACGGGCTGCATCTGCATCTGCATCTGCATCTCAGCAGTAGTCGTGCAGTCGACTCAACCTCTCTACGAACAGTTTTTAATGTTTATCGGAAAATAACTACTCAGTATTCTGTTTGAGTGCAATTTTCGGGACATTTAGAGCTTGATTCGGGACAACAGCTTAGATTTCGGGACTGTCACGTCTGGCCACCCTATGCACAGGCTATATTCTCGCCTTAGATGTGATCATTGTTATTTTAAAAACTTATTTTGCTGTCAACGCAAATATGGCTATCACCATAGTTTCATATACATGTGACGGGGTGTTCCCATAAACACATGGGCATCAAATCAGCAGCCTGTAACTTGTTATCGCAGTGAGGTGGGGTTGCCCGATGCCAACGTTTTATTGATTGTATCACATAAGGTCCTGTTGGATATGGACAGTTGGGCAAGCATAGCAGCGGAGCGGGGCTCCATGTATTCAGCAGTTTAGTTATGTGTTCTCCTTTTGTGGTCCCCTGTTCACTAGTCCCACTGGAAAGAAATTTCGAAGCAAACCACAGCTGGCTCGTTACTTGGGCAACTCCATGGATCTGAGCTCATTTGACTTCCGCACGGGAAAGATGATTTTCAGCAAACTGAACAAGAATCGACAGAGGCTTCGCTACGACCAAAACAGTCAGAACCGGGTAAGAGCAGCACGAAGGAGCAAGACAAAGTGACCAGGTTCAGAGTTTTTTCTATGATGAGACCAACATCAGGGTAATTGAAACATTCACATGATGATGACTTTGTAAATGAATTCCTCTATCTGCTCTTTCCTCTTTCCCCTCTCCTCTTTCTTTTTAATCCAAAGGGCAAACCAGACTTGAATACCTCACTGCCAGTCAGGCAAACGGCCTCCATCTTCAAACAACCTGTTACCAAGGTCACCAATCATCCAAGCAACAAAGTGAAGACAGACCCACAAAAGGCTGTGGAGCAGCCAAGACAGGTACCCCTCAACCTGCTCATTTTATTTTTTACACTGATGTCACACTGTGGGGTCAGCTAGGATGGTTTGAGTCATACCTGGGAATGGACAGATGAACAGAACTCTTGTCCTAGTGGTGGAGAATGTTTTAGGCATCTATGGACAAAAGCTTGTAAAGGTGGGGCAGGCAATGCAGTTTTATCTTAAGAAAGGTTGTTGTCACATTCCACCTTAAGCTTAATCTATCGAAAACTACAAGTAAGAACATCATTTGTGGCTGTACCAGGGCTGCAAAAGAACATGTGCGATAATTTTATTTGCACTTGCATTTGTGGTGCCTCCCATGCTCCTAAAGAAAGAGTAGGTTAGATTAGATATGTTATGATGCTCGTTCATCATCTGTAGTGCGTCTGTCTTGATATCTTACAGTGATAAAAGGTAATGTCTTACCAAGGTGCTTGCAGCTTGCACCATACATATCTAGTACCCTTCCCTCACTTCCACACCATTACAATATTACCCATCAAATGACAATAAATTATCATTTCTCATAAATAACAACTATCACATGTATCTTAACATATATTTTAAATAATCTTCCAAATTCACATCAAATCCACAATGCCTGCAGTGTGCCTAGCTATGCCAATTATTACATATAACTTCACACTGGACTAATAATTTTTAAACTACTACATGTAACTTCACACTGGACTAACGCATTTTTACTGAACACAGTTCACATAACATAAATTAAGAACATGAGACATACTGTATTAAACTCAAAATTATCAAACAAACATGCTCTCTATACAGCAGCTCTCAATATCTGAAAACCCCAAAACTACTATGTAGACAGTGTCTACATAAGGCGCGTTTCCACTACAGTGAGTTCCGGGTAATTTTTCGGCCTTCTCACGGTTGGCGCGTGTCTCCACTATGGGGAAGTTCCGAATGGGCGATCTCCCGGAACTTTTACAGGGACCAACGGAGCAAAAAAGCTACAGGGCTCCTGCAGGTTTACCTCTTGGTCGGGGGGGGGGTTGTGTGAAACATCTTACAGTACTGTCCCATTTATTGCAGTTAAGCAATGTTTTGCAATATGTATATCACAATATTATATATTGCGATATCACAATATTTTCAATATATTGTGCAGCCTTAATAAGCGCCCCTCTCAGCTTCCTAGCAGACAGACATGTCACACTGCACACAGACAGGTCTCCCTTATCTCATGCCAGTCTTCCTCCTAACACATATGAAGATATTTGGTCCTACTGCCCTTGATATCCACACCCTTAGGCTGCGCACTGGCTATGGCCTAGCGGTGAAGATTAAGCTGGAAGATGTTAAAACTACATTTCAATATTTAAATGTTTAAACTATATTTAAATGTTTACTTATTGAGAAATGTAAACGTAAAAATATCGTCATCGCAACATTAAGCAATGTTAGCGCATATCGCACATGTTTCCAATATCGTGCAGCCCTAGCGCTTGTGACCCATTGCTTGTGCTCCTCTCCTCTTGCCTGTGCTCCTCTCCTCTTGTGCTGGCAGCTGTTCTGGGAGAGGAAGCTGAGTGGACTGAACGTGTATGACATCGCAGAGGAGCTGGTGAAGAGCATGGAGCTGCCCAAGGGACTGCAGGGTGAGTAGCGAAGTCCTACTCCCACAAGGACCGTAGTTGCAAGCTTTATCCGTCACCCTCTTTCTGCAGTAGTCAGACTAGTCTAGACCAGGGGGTACTCAGACTAGTCTAGACCAGGGGTACTCAGACTAGTCTAGACCAGGGGGTACTCAGACTAGTCTAGACCAGGGGGTACTCAGACTAGTCTAGACCAGGGGTACTCAGACTAGTCTAGACCAGGGGTACTCAGACTAGTCTAGACCAGGGGTACTCAGACTAGTCTAGGCCAGGGGTACTCAGATTAGTCTAGACCAGGGGTACTCAGACTAGTCTAGGCCAGGGGTGCTCATCCGTCACCCTCTTTCTGCAGTACTCAGACTAGTCTAGGCCAGGGGTGCTCACTAATTTTTGGCTCGCGAGCTGCTTTTAAAACGGCCATGTCGCCGCGATCTACTGAAGATGATGATGACGATGATGATGAAGATGATGATGAATCACTCAGTATGCATTTTAAATGTACCTTTATGCAGTTTGTTTATTGATATAAATGTTGCATTACATATGCAGCATAGTAAAATATATGCATCCATGCATGAACGGTCATGCATGCACAACTTTAATACAACTGTATTATGACATAATGAATGTTTCCAGCACAATTATAATACATTTGTATTACTTTCCAATGAACCTTTAGAGCACAACTCTAATACATTTGTAATTATCTATTGCCAGGACTTAATTAATCTGATGATGACCTGCACTGGAGGGAGGCAAAGCAAAGTCCTGAAATCGTTTGTCAAAGTCCGACTGAACATGTTGCATCTGCTCAGTGTAGCGCGCAATGTCAGTTTGGGCACACGCCCTCCCTTGTTTCTCCAGCTCCGACGCGAGGTTTCTGAAGTTTCCCAAATCAAGGCGCTGTAACTTTGCGGACAGCGATGTCATTTTTAGTCTGAATCTGTTAACTGAGCTGATCATGTCGACCACATTTTTGTCTTTGCCTTGCAGCTCCAAATTAAGTTCGTTCAGCATGTTAGTGAAATCAGTCAAAAACGCCAAGTCTAGCAGCCTCTGGTTGTCACCAAGTTGCTTGTGTTCCGCATGTTTAGTGACACGAAGAAACTCCTGAATCTCGGGACAGAGCTCTCGAAATCGCTGCAAGAATTTCCCCCTACTAAGCCTTTCTCTGTCTCTGTTCGCTTTTCGTCGGGAAGTCACTGTCATAGCTTTTATGAACAGTTCGATAGTGCCTCTCCACATTTCCTTTCTTCGGGATAGCAATGGCAGCTCGACAGATAAGACAAACGCATTTGGAAAACGACAGGGTAAAAAAACTCCTCCTCCCATTCCCAATGAAAATTGTATGTTTTCTGTTTCTTACTTGCTCTGGCTGCCAGACTGATTTTTCTATATCTTCTTTAGTAGACTAGGTGATGCCTGGAACATAGATTCCTCCTCCGTCGTACTGCTCTAAGAAACCCGACGTTGGGACGCAGATTTAAACAGGGTCTGTTGATAGTGATGCTAATCGGGCAGGGCAGGACTACACCTGCTAATGGGGGTATGATGGCCCACTGCCGGGGTGAGGTGTTGATTGCCCATCGGAATTTCCCGCTTCCCGCGACTATGGGCTACATACAAGTTAGAGCACTAGCTAGGACTAATTTTTGTTCCAGCTTTTTAGTAGCCGTTGCAGTTGGTATGGTAACCTAACAAAAAGTTGGAGACAACACGCGATCTACCAGCAATGCCTTCACGATCGACTGGTAGATCGCGATCGACGTAGTGAGCACCCCTGCTCTAGGCTAACAGGCCATGCCCGTTTGTGTGTACAGGAGTGGGTACATAGGCATACCTGTGTGTGTGTTTGTGTGTACAGGAGTGGGTACATAGGCATACCTGTGTGTGTGTTTGTGTGTACAGGAGTGGGTACATAGGCATACCTGTGTGTGTGTGTGTGTGTGTACAGGAGTGGGTATGTAGCCATACCTGTGTGTGTGTGTGTACAGGAGTGGGGCCGGGGTACGCTGATAAGACGCTGCTGTCGGCCATTGCCAGTGCACTGCACACCAGCTCCGCGCCCATCACCGGCCAGCTGTCCGCCGCCGTGGAGAAGAACCCCGGCGTGTGGCTCAACACGAGCCAGCCCCTCTGCAAGGCCTTCATGGTTACCGACGAGGATATCAGGTGAGCTTGCTGCTCTCAGATGTACAGTCCTGGCCAAACATTTTGGCACGGATAGAATGTTGGTGTTTCACGAACTATGCTGCATTTGTGTTTTTTTTTGTTTGTTTTTTGGGAGGGGACGGTTAAGCGGCTTCTCAATTTTACAGGGAGTTCAGATGCATATTACCAGTGTGCTGTCATGCATAGATTTGCAAAAAAAGTTACAAACAATTATTTTCACATCAGAAGGATATCAGGTAAGGTTAGGTCAGGTAGGATATCAGGTAAGGTTGCGACCTTTAGGAGTGCAGTCAAGGTCAGATGTTTTGGCAGTACTAATAATACTTTTTCATTCAAAGATTGCTTCCATGGCACTCTAGGTCAATTCATTAAGAAAAGAATCAGTAAGTGCAGTGTACACCTACACCTGATACAACCATGGAATTAAAACTCATTTAGTTCTCTCTTCCCAGTGATATCATGGTTTATGACCATGCAAGCATGGATATGACCACCATAGGCATTTGAAAAAGACTACCCATAAAAAATGCTAATGGCTTTTGACTTCATAACCTGATTTTTCCCGTAGATTTCAGACTTACCACATTACTGGGAATGGGTTATAAAAATAATTATTTGAGCAGGGGATGGATGAAGCAAGAAGTAAACATCTGGACAACTGCATCTTGACAGCAAGCTTGAACTTTCACATTGGCAGTGGGGTCAGGGAGATTATTCAACTAGTCAGTTCCCCTTTGCTTCTTGATGTCGTTGTGGAAAGGGATGGAGGACACCTTGTCCACAAGTAAAAGTTAGTTTAATATTATCTGAACTTGTTAGAACTGGCAGGATTAAAATGCAAATGTGTGAATGTTTACATATGTATTTTTTTGTCCAAATATCCTTGCTAGTCATTGCGTGATTATAAACCATAATCTTACTGAAATTTCATTTCATTTTCATGAATTTGAACTGTGGTAGCCTCAGGGATTGAGAAGATATAATCATTTAAAAAGTGGCACTCTGAAAGTTGTAAGTGGTGAAACATAAAAATAGCAAAAATCTACTATTTAAATTACAGTCTAAATTACAATCAAATCTAAATTACCAACAAGGCAATAAAACCATGTTGCAAGATGCTTATTATCTGTGTTGTGTTGAGAAAAGCTTCATTAGCATAAAAAATGACTTTATCACAGAAGTCTAATTTTAACATTATTTTTCCTGTGGTACAAATTGTGACCTAACATGATTGTAGTGTAACAATATCACTGGCAAAGAGGAAAGAATGAACCCTTCTGAAATTCTAAGTGTTCCTAATTGTGTACATGTGAAACGATATTTGCAAACATGTTTAAACTAGCATGGCTTTAGTATCCAGTGATATAAAGCTATAGAACTTCTGCTGGGACAGGAAGCAGGAGGAGCTGGTGTTCAGCGTGCGGAAGCGGCTGGAGGAGGCTCTCATGGCCGACGTGCTGGCGCAGATCGAGGAGGCCGCCATTGACGTGGCCGGCCTCAAGGAGGAGGACAAGGACGACGAGGAAGACGCAGAGGAGGTATAGCCAAGGTGAGTGGCCACATCTCTCTGCCTAGAAACGAGGTTTGGTTGGGGTTGCATTCCTTTACAGTTTGGGGCTGCATCTAAGTGTAAAATTAGATGTTTACGACAAAAAAATCTCATGCACATTTGTCGAATAGAAACGTATCCAGTCAGAATGACAAAGTATGTGAGTGGGACAGTGTAGGCACTGAGATATTAAGCTTGTTTTACTCTCGCCGTGTGTGAGAAAGTGATGTCAAAATGACATCAGTGCTACCCTGGCTATCGCGACTTGTCAATGCTCTGCGAGCATTGGTCTGGTCAAGCTGTGTTGTAAACCCATTTCTCAGAAGGCGGGCTTAACCCGCCTCTTTCAAATGCCTCTGTTTGCTACTGGACGAAGCTTCAACCAATCACACCCCTCTGTCCTCTGATGTATACGTAGCGAAAGAAACTGCTTGATCCAAACAAAAAGTAGTAGTAGTAGATTTAGTAGTAGTAATAGTAGTAGATTTTTGTCAGACTTGTGAGGTGAACATGAGAGTGGCTGGTGTTGGTCATTCAATATTGATATTCGAAAAACGAATCAGTGCGATCAAAGGCGAAATGACCACAACAACAGCGTCCTCGCAAAGCCCCATCGACTTGGCTACCAGCGGGGCTAACTGATAAATTAAACTTTTACTGAAGCCGGTCGGTAGCATTGCAAAAACGCCCTTTACCGCAACAAATGCTTCAAGGGCTGTCCTTTGCTCTATTTTCAGAGAACTTCCCTTTGAATTCGTCCTAAACAGCAGCTACAGATGCATTGAAATCTTACGGTTGCTCCACGTTCGCCATGTAGACAGTGACTGAGATAGATTTCCGGTCACTGAACTACCGCGTCATTGCCTTTTGAAATGCTCGATTTTCATTGGCCCCCTATCTGAGGACTGAGCAGAAATGGTTTAGATGGGCAGCTTGGCCAGACTGACTTGCTCGCGAAATGTAAACGCAGCGTCACAGGCAGTATGGGCATACCCAGGCTACATCAGTGCACATCTGGTGCGGCGTTTTTAAATGCACACTGTGTCTGCACCTCATTTTTTTGTAACTTGTGCACACTGCGCGTGGTGCAGCCCATTCAACACAATAGGCAATGACGAGTGTGGATAAGTTAACTTTAGCATAGTAACTACCAGCCTAAACATATCATTCCATTGCTACACATAGGATAATGTTGCTGGAAGCTCACAAGAAATACAAACACTGACCAAAAACTTTTAGTTTGTTCAGTTTTATCCACTAACCAACATAGGTACAAGCCTGCAATTTGTTTAGTAAGCAAACTTATTTAGCCTTATCCTACCATCCTATCAGCGCCATCACCACTCGTAATGTCTTTTACAGCTGAAAACACAGTAAATATACACACTGCAGTGTTTCCCACAGACCAAGTACCATTGTGTGGTGCTAGACGAATCAATTTGGGGCGCTGGGTTTTCATTCTGTGGCGCTGCGGTCTATGTATGGGAAACACTGCACTGACTCTAACCTTTTCGGATATACCCAGTTTAAATCTGCAATTCAGTCATGTTTCACTCCTCTGATAAGCAAGGTTTTCTGGACTGTTAAACTAAACTAAGGTGGCATTTGACACCTCTGATGAGAAGATTGGCGTGTGTGTCGAGCGCAAGTATGAAGGGTCGGGCACATCAGTGACATCACTTTTTGGTGCGCACGGCGCGGCACGACGAGTTAAGTAGAAGCTTTACACTTCAGGACCAATTCTCTAAATTTTGACTCTGTAGTAGCCTTATTGGGCAGTGGATTAGTCTGATCACTGTCCCAGTTCTCTCACACACACTCCACACACCATGCAGCACATAGCCTTGCTGCTCGCTTCATCCCCCCACCCCACACACAGGACACAGCTCTCGCGGCTCAAGCCTCCACCCACCAGACACGGCACATATCCTTGCTCCCTCCTGCCCTCAGCCCTCTCCACACACGTTTATCTACGCAGTGCCACCGCCCACCCCCACACACAGCCCGTCATCTGCCTCCCTCCCAACCAAAACTGCACTTATGCACTTTATCCCACCTGCCCCCCATCACCTTTTCTACCTCTGCCCTTGATTTAGTAGTCATCCCCCCAAATGCATTCTACGCACTTTACTCCCCACTCCCCATGCACAGTCTAGACTCACAATCAACAGTTTCACTGCATGTCCTACTACTCAGTATGTCTATGCATGTGACAAATAAATATCCTTGTGTCCTTGTAATTGGGCAGTTGATTGGATTATGAATTAAGGAGCAGTGAAGCTCAAACAGTGTTACTGTCAGATAAATGGTCAACCCGGATTTCAAGTGTTTGTCACACCACGCAGCACTACTGAATAAACTGTCTGCTAAATAACAACCGTGCCCTCTCCTCACACAAGGTGATCTCAGTCTAAACTGTTCTGTGTTGTTGTCCCGCAATGGTGGAACAAGTTACCAGCTGCTACGAGAGTAGGGTCATCCCTCTCTACCTTTAAGAAGCTCATGAAGACTTCCTTCCCTTCACAACAAAACTTTTGGATTTTGTATAAAAGTGTCTGCTAAGCATAATGTAAAATAATAATAAATAATATTTAACACCGACACTAGTGACAGTATTTATGGCTAGGGGAGTGTTGGACTTGTAAGGCTGCAGTATGGAATGAATTCCCTGCCGGAACGTCTGTACTCGTAGAAATATCTTGTGCTCATGAAAAGAATTTGTGTACACGTGGAAATATTTTGTGCTTGTGAAAAGAATTTGTGTACACGTGGAAATATTTTGTGCTTGTAAAAACAATGTGTCCTTGTGTGAAAAACTGTCATGTCTCTATAACAAAGGTTTGTGCTTGTAAAAAAAAAAATGTGTCTGCGTGAAAATCTGTTTTGTCTCTGTAACAAAGTTTTGTGCTTGTAATAAAAAATTGTGCTTGTAAATAGATTTTTTGTACATGTAAAAATACTTTGTATTTGAGAAAAAAACTAATCTCCCACAGGCACAAATCGTATTCACAAGCACAGATTCTTTTTACGAACACAAAACCAGTCAGTGAAATCTCTGCCAAAACTTCTCAGCCAATCACCAAACGTCTTACTCACCGGCCAGTCAAGTTGCCGCCTTTATTTAGAGCAATGAGCGGGAGCAATGGTATGTGAATTCTATATGTAGCCATGTACAATAAAGTAGCCAGGTTAACGGCGAACTTGCTGCAGTTGTCTGGTGTTTTTGATCGGGAGTTTTAAGACAAGTTCTAAATTACATTATGAACAGGCGTGCTTGAAGTGGGCCGCGGTGTTCTGGCACCTCTTTTCATTTCAGGGGATGTGAATATGAAGGCACTGCATTCTCAAAACAGCCCTGTCTAACGGTTTATCATTGATTATTGCCCTACGCAACATGCGTCTGGAAAAGGCAGGTACATAGGACTACACTCCCCGCTGTCACGCTAGCAAATGCTGACGAGGAGACCAGACTACTGAAATTTCTTTTTTGAGCCTCATTTAACCAAAATATAATAATCAGTAAGCACCAGATCACCATATTAAGTATATAATAAGGATAGACTTTTGCCCTGCAATAGGGTTGGGACTCAAATGGATTGTAAAATACATTTTCGGCGCTGCATAGTAGTGCCTTCATATTCACGTCCCCTGAAATGAAAAGAGGTGCCAGAACACCGCGGCCCACTTCAAGCACGCCTGTTCATAATGTAATTTAGAACCTGTCTTAAAACCCCCGATTAAAAACACCAGACAACTGCAGCAAGTTCGCCGTTAACCTGGCTACTTTATTGTACATGGCTACATATAGAATTCACGTACCATTGCTCCCGCTCATTGCTCTAAATAAAGGCGGCAACTTGATTGGCCGGTGAGTAAGACGTTTGGTGATTGGCTGAGAAGTTTTGGCAGAGATTTCACTGACTGGTTTTGTGTTCGTAAAAAGAATCTGTGCTTGTGAATACGATTTGTGCCTGTGGGAGATTTGTTTTTTTTCTCAAATACAAAGTATTTTTACATGTACAGAAAATCTATTTACAAGCACAAATTTTTATTACAAGCACAAAACTTTGTTACAGAGACAAAACAGTTTTTCACACAAGGACACATTGTTTTTACAAGCACAAAATATTTCCATGTGTACACAAATTCTTTTCACAAGCACAAAATATTTCCATGTGTACACAAATTCTTTTCATGAGCACAAGATACTTCTACGAGTACAGACATTTCGGCAGGGAATTCATTCCATACTGCAGGTGAGACCAGTGGCCAGCAAGTGAGCAGGAGGTAGCGAAGTTGCTCCTGAGCAGTTTTGGCCCAGCAGGTGAGCAGGAGGTAGCGAAGTTGCTCCTGAGCAGTTTTGGCCCAGCAGGTGAGCAGGAGGTAGCGGAGTTTCTCCTGAGGAGTGTGGTGCTGCCTTGAATAGCAGCCTTTTGCTGTTGGTGTGAAGGTTTTTGCTTGAATGGGTGTGTGTGAGTGGCTGCTGTGCATAAGAAATTGCCATGTAAATGCAGCCTAACCTATCCACTTCTTAAGTGTGACATATAAAGATGTGTTTGGTAGGAGACGTGAGGAGGTTAAATCCAGCAGTCACAGTATTGCTGTATATGGTAGGTCGGACATGTAGCAATTACATTGTATTAACACAAATGTTAAGTAATCTGTATTGTTGCGAGTTGAAAGCTGATTGATGGTGTCCTCTCTCTTCCCTAGGTTCCTAACCACGGAGCTGCTCTGGGTCCAGAGCATTTTGCTTTCCTTTCCAGGGACTTTGACTGATGTCAGGTGAAGCCAATGCCAGTCAGGAAAAACACGACCTACCCCTCTTCTTCACTTCTACACCCCCATCACCCCAACTACGCCCTCCTCACCCCATCACCCCAACTACGCCCTCCTCACCATAACTAAGACCTCTTCACCCTATCACCATAACTACGACCTCCTCATCCCATCACCATAACTACGACCTCTTCACCCCACCACCAAATTATGAATTCATCCTCCTCTCCGAGTATAGCCTACATTGGGCTCCGAGTTACGCCACGGGTCACTGTTAATGGTTATGCTATTCTTGTGCATTTTTAGCAACTGTTATTAACTCCCTGCTTGTCAGATTTCATACATTGATTGTCATAGATTGACAGTGTGCTGTCAGTATATTTGTAATTTATTTTGTCACTCAGAACTACCCAGGTATCATTCATTCTTTATTTCTTTCTTTCTTTCTTTCTCTCTCTCTCTCTCTCTCTCTCTCTCTCTCTCTCTCTCACTCACACACACACACACACACACAACCTCCCACTCACCTCAGCTGGTGGGCGATAGATCAGGTCATTGCTGAGTCTCTCAGATCATCCTCCCTCCCCCTATGCAACTGTTAGTTAATACTGCTTATAGGAAACTAATGTTGGGGTACCCATCCTCAGCATGGTCTCATTTTTTATAAACACGTTCACAGTATTTATATATCTTGAGGATTTTTTTTTACATGGATACCATAATGCTTGGCTTTAGGACACTTCTGACCTATTAATAGGTATTGATACACTTAGTTGACCTATTCACTTTATACCAGTGTTGATTATCATAGGACTGTATGATGGAGGCACTCTTTACCCATCTGTGACACTCCTCTCCCACGTCCTGAAAGAGCTCTCAGAACTGGTTTCTGCAGTTACCATTTATAATATATCAATTCTTTTGTTCTTCTTCAATATTCTTTCTTTTGTTATATTTGACACAAGTTCATTTCACAGACTCTATTTTCCAAATGGAGTTTCAGGATAGGTGCTGGGACCTGTGTAAGGATCCCGTTTCAGAGGTCACACTGATCCAGAAATCCTGTTCTGCTCACCAGTCATAAAAGCGCCAGACCAGTATCGCATCTGTCTCAGGTTCACCCAATGTTGCTGTTGCACCTTTTTTAACCCATAATCTGCTGCTGTTTCCAGTTGGTGGTGGTCTCAGTTTATATATTCATGTTTTGCGCAATTTCACGCTGTAAAATCAACAATTTTTTTTCCCCCCTCAGTTATGTTTGGCAACGTTTTTGCTGTTCGGCGTTGTCAGTGTGGCAGAGAGCTTTGGCAATTGCAGCCTTGCTACCAGGTTTTCAAGGGGTTTAGGGGTTGGTGCTAAAACTATGCTAAATTTGTGTGATTTTCAATACCTGGTTTTGGTGCTTCACATGTTTTATTTTGCAATAATGCACAATCCCCCTACTTATGGCAAATGTAAACTTGTACGGTTGTGTTTGTTTTTGTAAACAAGGGGTTTTGAATAATAAATATTGTACTTATTTTGAAATAACAGAGAGACAAGACGTGGCAAATGTTTGTGTTTTTGAATATTGTGTTTCTAACCATTTGCAAACGGGTGCTAGTATCCCATGGCGCGGGAACTTTTCAACTCGTCTGTTCAGCCTTCATGTCTTTGTAAGAAAGCCATCATTTACAAAAGCCCTCTGCAACTTTCTGTAGCAGAAGAAACATGGCAAGTTTTTGTAAAGACAAACAATAAAAACACTTTTGAATATAAAAAACACGTGTGGGACCCCTGTGTTTTTTATTTATTGTCGAGAGAAAACAAATAAACAAATGTGCCCTTTAAAAGAATGAACATACCAGGACAGGGTTTGTTAAAACACTCTTGTGTATTCCTGGAAGCTATGGTGTCGTGTTTGCGATGCTAATGCAATTATACTCATCTTCAGACGGAGACAGTGGTGTGTCTGCGATAGATTGTTTTGTGTGCATGGGCAAACCCACCCGCCTCATCCTCGCCGTGGCCTTGATTTTACCCCAATGTATTATCCAGTCGCCGAAGGAGGATGACTCGGTGGAGTTGGACCCTACCCTGCATGCTCACAACACCGAACATGTATAATTGGTATAGCAATAATGTGCACACAAAAACATGTCATTAAAATATCTTCTCCTAAATTAACGTATCTGCTACTATTTTGTAAGGCGCCAGCATGTTCGTTAGGATGCGCGCCCGTGTTGCGTGGCCTTTGAACCCATTGTTGTGTCGCGGGTGACGTCAGTGCTGTGTGCGAGAGACTGGCAGCAGAGCGGCGTGCGCCTGGCCAGACAAAGGCGGCGGACCAGGGACTAGGAGAGAGAGGCGAGACATACTTCTTATTTTTCAGGGCACATCCGCGCAGAAATGTGAAGAAAGTCACCGGAAGAGTAGATTGGGTGATGGGAAGATAAAACATCGGAATTCAGCACGAGCTGAACACTGTCCCTCCTCGTATGCTTTTAAAATTATTTCTCCAACGCCCCCAAATTAGCAAGGCTGCTAGCGTTAGCCAACTGCTTGCCACTCATCATTCCTTCAGAATCGGAGGAAAGCAGCAAGTTAAATACGGAAGGTGGCCAAGGAACAAAGTAAGTCAAACTTTTGTGTCATTTCAATGGCAGATATTTTACTACAGTATTGCGTCTATTTATTATTTTGTTCGACAATGAATAACGTTATCTGGGCTAACTGTTATCCACAAACAAAGGCGGCGACAACGTGACTAACCATGTAATGTTAGCTAGTTGGCTAACAACAAATTACTGTTTCCAAAAGACAATAAAGACTTTATTCTGAGCTCGACTTGCCGCTAAAGATGTAACACATCAGACAATCGAATGTGTTCTGTTCTACGACATTCTTGCCAGGGAGACGCTTAGAATTATGGTTAGCATGTGATATCGCTATGCATTAAAACTAAACTAGTTCCACACCAACAATTAGGCTAGCAGTCTAAAGAAAGAAACAACCAGACAAAGCAGAGAGAGAGGAGGGACCCGAAGCGGAGAGGGCAGAGAATCCTTGTGTTCAACAGCATATCTTATGCATCTATTGATTTCATAACCTGCCAACAACCTCTTTTGTTAATTTTGTTATTCTTTCACTCTGCGGGACAACATCTAACCCACTGTTGTTTGTTCACTAGAACGACCGCACACTTAACTTCATCTGAAGTCTGATGTACAAACACGGGGACTATGCCTAGCCCCCTGTTCCACCCCGACATCATGGATCACGATATGGTAGTGAGCAGTCCGCAGAACGGGGTCACTTTACCGAGGGACACCGACCAAGAGTCACGGGACGAGGACCATCAGGAGGCACTCCGCTATGCCCTCGACCAGTTGTCCATCATGGCCCTGGAGAAGGTCGATCGCAGCGGAGGGTTGGTGGAGGACGGCACTTCAGGCTCCGTAGGGGAGACTTGTAACGGCGTGGGAGGCGGCTATGTGGACCTACAGATGCTGGAACACCCGGGCGGCTCACGAGAGTCTCCGACGTCCTGCTCTCCGTCTCCGGAGTACTATGGCACCGGCGGCTACCACATGGCTGCCCCGCACTCGCATCCTATTCTCGGGGAACAAAGCTCGGTACTGAGCCGAAAGAGGAGCGTCAACATGACTGAATGTGTACCTGTGCCCAGCTCCGAGCACGTTGCTGAGATAGTTGGAAGACAAGGTATGTAGCGGGTTTTGAGCTGTGTTCTTTAGTTTGTAAACATATTTCTCGTACAAATGCTGGTTTCAGAATGTATGACTACATAGACGCGTAGCACATCTGTAAGATTATCGCAGCTTCCTCTGACCATCTAGTCAAATGTTAGCGCCTTTCTTTTGTTTGCCCTGTTAAGAAGTTTTGGCACCGTGGCCCAAAGTGTCTAGCTCCAGTCTGAGGTAACGCTAGAGGTGATGATGATGTCTGTGGGACGCAAGACAGTTGTTGGTCCTCGTTTGGCTGCTTTGGAAAGACAGTCGTTAGCGGGTGATTTGCGGTGTGAAACATTAGCGGTGAAAGTGTATTGGTTGGCCGCAGCAGTTGTTAAGCTAGCTAGCTGTGTTGCTTGTGGGTACTCAGGAGCGCGAGGGGGAGGGGAAGGGTAGTTGCGGAGGGGGGCGGTCGGGCCGGACAAAGCAGCAGCTTGTCGGGAGTCTGGACTTGTCTAGCACCCTGCTCCAAACAAAAGAAACGTATCGACTGATTTCTTTTCACGCCACTTTTGGCTCCGACCGTTTTTACAGCGGCCGCGGGTAGTCGTGGCGTGGCTGGTCGTTCAAGTTCAAAGTTACATTTTGATTAATTTTGTTGTTATTGTCCTACGCGTACTACAGCGGAGCGGGCAGGCCAGGGCCGCAGTGCTCAGCGCCGGGGCGGTGTTTGGGATGGCCTGCGCGGGCGTCTCAACGAAAACTTCCCGGTTGTCTGGCTCTGTCCCAAACAAAGCCCCCATATTTTTCCTGATAGATATCGACCTGAGTTGAGGGTGTTTGGCGCGCCTGGCGCGGTACGGCTGTGGCGGTGGTATTGTTCCCTTTGTTTGAAAGAGCCATGCTTTCTGCCTCCTATAATGACATCACACACGGCGCACATCATTGGTTGCGTCTAGCCGGTCGTCGCCGCTTAAAGGAACAGCGTGTACACCCGGAGAAGCGATGGAGTGTTTTTGAGCGTTCCTGCCAAAACAATAATTACTATTTAAGCAGCTATGTAGAGACATCCTGAACGTGGCGCCGAGAAGAATACACGGCAATATTAAATTGCCTTATCCGCGTGTGTGGTAGGGGGCGTCTTGCGGTGAATATGCAGTTAGTTCCTCTCCCTTCCCCGTTATGTAACTGTGTTTTCATACGCGCCCTCTTTAATATGCACATGGCACCGCCCAGCCAGTCTCCCCGGTCAAGATGCTGCTCTCCGGCCTGCCGCACATTGTCCTAATGCACCCATTAACAAATGCATTAGAATATTAAAATGTCCATTTGTGGAAAGCCGTTAATAAATAAATAACACGAGTTCTTTCCATAGTTTGCTTTTATTGTTCATTTGTGTCTCTTCCCTCTTATGCAAACCCGGTCTTCTTCCTCTCACCATTCTCCTCTTTCTTTTCTCCTCCCTCTCCGGTGACCTGTGTGTAGGCTGCAAGATCAAGGCCCTGCGAGCCAAGACCAACACCTACATCAAGACGCCGGTGCGTGGCGAGGAGCCTGTCTTCATTGTGACGGGCCGTCGAGAGGATGTGGAGATGGCCAAGCGGGAGATCATCTCGGCCGCTGAGCACTTCTCCATGATCCGCGCGTCACGCTGCAAGGCCAGCGGTGCCGGCGCATCAGGTCAGGGTTCGGGGGGCCCCCTCCCCGGCCCCCCCAACCTGCCGGGCCAGACCACCATCCAGGTGCGGGTGCCGTACCGCGTGGTGGGGCTGGTGGTGGGGCCCAAGGGCGCGACCATCAAGCGCATCCAGCAGCAGACGCACACATACATAGTCACGCCGAGTCGCGAGAAAGACCCCGTGTTCGAGGTGACGGGCATGCCGGAAAACGTGGATCGGGCGCGCGAGGAGATCGAAACGCACATCACGCTGCGCACCGGCGCCTTCGTTGACCTGCAGGCCGACAACGACTTCCACAGCAACGGCACCGACGTCAGTCTGGAAGGCCTCGGGGCTGCTGCGCTGGGCGGCGCCGGCGGTCTCGGGGGCGCCCTGTGGTCCCGTGCCACATCCCACCACCACCACCCCTCAGCTTCAGCACCCCCTCCACCTCCCCCGCCCCCACCTCCCCCTCTTCCCCTCTCCTCCTCCGCGGTCGCCTCCCGCAAGCCCTCAGCCTATCACAACGGGGCACTGGGTTTAGAGTCGTATCCCCCTGCGGCACGGCGCCCCGCCACTGAGGGGGGGAGCCCCACCAGCCCCTTCAGCACTGGCAGCGGCGGAGGGGGCAGCTTCTCGTTTGGCTCTGACCCCACGGCCCTCACTGGGCCTCCGGATGACCTGGCCTTCGACTTCAGCGCCGCCAACATCTGGGCGCCGTTCATGAACGGCAGCAAGCAGCCGCCGCCGCAGGCCCCGTCGGCTGGAGCCAGCGGAACATCGGTGGCCCCACCCCCGCCCGCCGGCACGGCGCACCCTCAGCAGCCCCTGAGGCGAAACAGCAGCGGGCTGAGCGGCGGCGGGGGCGTCCTCACCCCTCGCCTCTCCCCGACGCTGCCGGGAGGCGGAGCCAGCGACCCGGCGGGGCTTCTGGACCACCCGCTGGCCCGCCGCGCCCAGTCGGACCCGCTCAGCACCCTCGCCTGGCTGCAGACGGGCGGAGCTTCGTTCTCCTGCGGCGGCGGCAGCAGCTCCAGCTCCACGGGCTACTCGTCCTGCTCCGCCTCCTCGCTGCCCGGAGGCTCCCCCACCGACTCGGAGGGCGGCGGCAGCGGCGTGGGGCTGGCAGGGGGCATGCTGGGAAGGCTAAAGAGCGGTGGGGCGGCCGGGCTGGTGGTGGCTGGCGCGGGCAGCGGCAGGGATTGCTGTGTCTGCTTCGAGAGCGAGGTGACGGCCGCACTGGTGCCCTGCGGGCACAACCTCTTCTGCATGGACTGCGCCGGCCAGATCTGCCAATCCCAGGAGCCCGAGTGCCCCAAGTGCCACACGCCCGCCACCCAGTGCATCCGAATCTTCTCCTAATGCCACCCAGAACAAACAAGCAAAATATAACAACAAACAGCCCCACACAAACAAACAAACCCACAAAGCTAACCATTGGAAACCAGATTCTTCCTGTTCAAGAACTTTCTAGAAGGTCATGACTCCTGTGAGCACCTGTCTGTGTGGCAGCAGACTACGCCCCTAACCTGCCTGGCAGACTCCTTGCAACCATATTAGATATGACACTATACTGATTTAATGATGAGTTAATGATCATAATAATAATAACGATGACGAGAGTAATAAGAGGTATGATGTGATAATAATAATGATTCTATTATCATAGACTCCTGTGTTTGATCAAAGACTGCACATGCATCTACTCTCTCCTACAACATAAAGCTTTTGCAATTACGATTTTTTGTTTGTTTTGGGAGCCAATGGGGAAAGGCAGCAGTGTCTTAGTTTTACTTCCCTCTTCTTGCTTCTGAGCTTCTGCTTCTTCTTCAGCGCTCTGTTTTTCTGCGCATGCTGGCCTCGGCTCTGGGGTCAGCATGCAACCAGCCAGCCAGACTTGCCTTCTGAAAGGACAGGTGTGTGTGCACTTGCCTTCTGAAAGGACAGATGTGTGTGTGCTTGCCTTCCGAAAGGTGTGTGTATGTGTGCTTGCGTGTGTGTGTGTTCAGTCAAAGGTAACTTAGGTTTGCACTTTTTCATGCATTTGCCCTTTGTGTGTATGTGAGCGTGTTTTGTGTCCTTTGCGACTCTGGAATCAGCTTTGTCCAGCGGTTGACAAGTTCAACTACCACACAAACACACATACACACAAACGAATCAGGCGCCTGATAGACTGCCCCTCCCCCCCCCCCCCAACTTTTTACTTACTCCTCCCACAAAACCTGACTGTTTCCATGGTGATGACAGAGTGTAAATGCTGAGCAAAGGCTGAAGTTAGACTTAGTAACCTTAGAAACATTAGTAACCTTAGAAACCTGTCACTGCAACCCTGTCCCGACTGGGCCACAGAGGTCAGTCTCAGGGGCTAAGCCAAAACGTTCACACACTCGCTATCTTGTCCACCGTATAGTGAATTAGCCCGTTTAAAAAGCAAGGCGCAACTGTCAAACTTCCCCTTGCTGCATCCCTCCATAGGGAGCGGACTGAATATGGGCACCAGGAGAAACCATTGTGTGTGTGGCTAGCTGTCTGGCTAATACACTGTCTCGGCATTATGTGGTGAACAAGCGATCATTTTGGTTCCCCCTGTTGTGATCCCTGGGTCACTGTCCCCCACCCCAAAAGGGAAGGAGGCGGGTCTTGTCTGGGCCATGTGGTGTCCTCTGTGGCAGTGCGGTACTTGTCGGGATCTTGTGGTTCTGCATGGGCCCTGTGATTGCGAGACTGGTCTTTAAACAGCTGCTGAAGTCCAGTACTAATCATTTTTGACATGACTGTAATGGTTATTATTGTTGTTGTTGCGACTGCTATTGTTGATGTCCTCTTGACGTAAGGCCTTAGATTAGCATCGGGCCTTAGAGGGGCGCCTCAGTCTTCCACCCCAAAACCCTACTAAAGCGCTTGCCCCCCCCCACCCCCTTTCTTAGTTTTTTTCTTCTGCGGTTCGTGCTTCGTTTAGTGTGAACGTGTGTGTGTGTGGTCCATATCATTAACTGACGTGTGTCAGACGAGCTGTTCTTTTTGGTCCCTGTGCTGGAGAGGTCGTCTTGCATTTACGACCACATAAGCCATGATTTCTTACCGACACACACACGTGGAGACATGCTTCACCCACACACGCGTGCAGACATGCTTCACCCACACACACGTGGAGACATGCTTTATCCAAAAAGGGCTTCCCAGATGTCCGTCGCCATGGTGATAAACGACACACTCTCACACACGCATGTGCTCACACACGGTTAATATGGCAGCTAGGTCACACAGGGCTTCCAGGTGTGTGTGTGTGTATATGTGTGGTAGTTTGCTCCCTGCCTGGTCTGTTTTGCGTGTGTGTGAGACGTAGTGTGCTGGATATGCGAACCCCCGTAGGCCTTGGGTAGCCCTTACCCTGAGGCTGGCTGCTGGCCTGATTGGGCTCTGTGCTTCAGTCTGTGCATTGCAGCCAAGCCTGTGAAGGTTCAGGACATGCTCAGTTGCCAGTTTTAAGATTGTCTCTTTAGGATGGATGGTGTGATGTCATCTTTAGGCACCAGTAACCATGTGAGTGCTGTGATCTGGGAGCCCTTGGTTCTCCTGTTGAGAGTGTGTGCGCGTGTGTGTGTGTGTGTGTGTGTGTGTGTGTGTGTGTGTGTGTGTGTGTGTGTTGGGGCCTCTATTCAGACCCCAGCACCCACTGTGATGAATGGGCTTTGTTACTGGGTTAAAGGGAGCCCCCTAGTGGTGGTGGTTACAAAGTGCAGTGATTCCTCCTCTGCGCCTCTGACTTGCTTTCCTGCTCATGGTTTGATTTTAGCAAGTATGTATTGTCCCTTGATCAGTGACCAAGTTGTTTGACCAGGGTTTACACTAGGGCTGTCCAAAAAGGCAAAAAAGATCAGAATATATTTTTCCATATTGTTGATTTCTTTTTTTAACTTTTTTTCTGATACTGTCAGTTTTAGAGCATCTGGACTAAAGCCTGTATGTAAAGGCACCAGCCTGTCACACTCCACCTTTATGTGCTCCATGTCACTTGGCCAAAACCAAACAGCCAGCACAGAACAGGCATTAAGTATGTGTAACCTTTTTATAAGCTTTGGGAGATAACTCCCAACTCGTATCCAGAAACACTTTTGCTGCCTTCAGCTCCTCTTCCGTTAATTCTGCTCTTTAAATTTGTCTCTCTGGTAGATTATAAACAGCAGCGGTACACTGTGGTTGGCAGTTGCTGCACATGTTTTTGCCATGTGATCAATTAAATATCTTTAGGTCGACCATCAGTTGACGATCAATTAAGTGCCCAGTCTTAATTCACACAATACTTTTTTTTACCACAAAATACAACCAACAATTTGAAGATGTGCTGAAAATCCAAGCAAATCTTATGTTTGTGCACTGTAGCTTTTAAAATGCAGTTGCCCTGGACCGCTATTCTAGCCAGTCTGCAGAAACTCTGCTTAGAGACGGGCAGGCACTCCACCACCACCCCAACTTGGTGTTTCATCCAGGGACAGTAATTACTTGGTAAAATCAGATTGTGCCTTTCCTGCCATCTTTCTTTTTTTGTGCTTTAATTTTACTTTGCGCAAAACCAAAAGTCATTTCAGTAATAAGGGTTCAGGCCTGGGTGTAGTATGACTGAGTGATTGCATGACATGTTTGAGAGAGTGAGTGCGTGGGGGTCAAAGGTCGGCCCTGAACACAATCATTTGGACTTAATTTTGTGCTATGTGGTGTTTTATCTTTTTTTATTTTAATTGTTTACCTGACTGTATCAAGCTTAAGAAGTGAACGACGCTGAAAGTGTAGTTTTTAAAAACGTGTATCATTCTTTGTAAGCGATCTCTCTGCATGTCTTTGAAGCCACCTGGCGCTGATGAGTACTTTTTCTACAAAAAAGTGAGAACTACTTTAAAGAGGAAAAAAAAACAAATCTTTTTACATATTTTTATTTTTTCAGTTGATTCCTGGACCCATAACCCTCTTCTCTATATAATGTGACCATTTTATTACTTCGACTTTAGTCCTTGTTTTCCATAGTTCTGTTGTTTTCCTGTGTATAACATATAGGCAATTTATAACAAAATGGAGAAAATTATTGAAGAAAAAATTAAAATCGAAATATATTTTATTTGAAAGTTTATGGACCTTTTTAAAAGCGCTAAGCCGGAACAGTTGTGTACACACAAGCTTATGATGTGCGCTTAACTCGACGGTTATGAAAATGTATTAAGAGTTTTATTTTTATGCTTCTTTAATAAAATCTAGTTTGTTTTTATTTGCTTTTTACTTTTTTGTTTACTTTTTTGTAATGCAAAGCGATAACCTCCTGTGTCGTGGTCCATTTAATCTCAAGCGCTTACCTCCCTTGGTGATGGGCCACTGAAATACACTCGCAGAAAAGGCATAGCCGCGTGTGTGTGTGTGCGCATGCGGGTGTGTGAAAAATGAAGGGGGGGGGGGGGGGTATGTTGTGAGCATGTGCAAACACACACTCGCTTGCTCCCTCCTTGGTCTCCTGTATAGCTCTTAACTGCTTCCAGGACTCCCATTATGTGAAGATGTGTGATGGTCAAGTCAGAGACCACTCTGACAGGTGTTTTAGAATGGTGTAGTTTCGGATTGAGGTGTCCGGACAGAATTGTGTAGTTTCGGATCAAGGTATCCGGACAGAATTGTGTAGTTTCGGATTGAGATATCCGGACGCACGTACAGGGTACTATAACGGTGCTGAGAGCCCGGGCAAGATGTTTGGTGCCGTGTTTCCCTCTCCTACCGCTCTGGAACATGGAACCGCTTGGGTTCTAAAGGTCCTGAGCGTGACGAAGAAACAGTACGTCCTCAGTTTTTCCACTAAAGTTTTTTTTAATGTTCTCTCAGTTTCCACCTCCTTAATGATATTTGAATGTCTTGTATGAAAAGACTTTTTGTATGACTTTTTTTTCCTTATGTTTCATAATATCATTTCTACATTTTTTTCACATGAGAGTAGAGTATTATGTTTGGGGATATATTTAAAGTATATGTATATTTAATTATTATTATTAATTTTTTGCACATAATATATCTTTAAATTATTTTCCCTCCTGGAAGAGAAGGGGAGATAACTAATGTGATTACCGACCAAAATATATGACCAGTTAGATTACACTATTAAATATTCTTACTTGCGATTATTAGTAGATTACAAATTAAGGTTTAACGTAAGAGTGTAAAGGAATTTTAATATACATAAAGACACTCCCTCTCCCCAGTGTTTTTCAGGTTGTTTTTTTATTATTTTTAGTTCAACTACAGGCAAAGTGTAGAGTCACAGTTGCAGCTGAAGTTTCTACCAGCCAAGTCAAGGCCAACACACTTCTGTATGTTTGGAATACAACACTGTCCTGTAGTATTAACCTTTTGTTTTACCTGAAGAGACTGAGTGTAACTTAAAGGCTGACCCTTTAGAATCTTGGAAAGTGACTGCTGTGGTTGCCTCTGTTGCGGTCTGTGCTGTTACTTATTTCTGAAGATGAATTTGAGCAACAGTGATGTGATTCCCGCTGTAACCTCAAGAGGGCGCTAAAGGATGTTAAAGCGGTCCAGCAGGGTGTGTCCTACCGTTTTCCCGAATGTCCTCATGGTGCATTTTTTTATTCGTTTTTCCCTCTCAGGGGATTTTGAGGAACTGAACTGAATGATTAGATGTTTGAATGCATATTCATAAAATCGAAAATTAATGTTGCAGGCATTCAAATTCACTGTTTTTATTCGAATTATTATTTGAATTATTTGAATAAGTAGTTACATAAATTTGTGAAATATTTGTGTTTTGAATACATGTTCTTTTCCAAATCTATGTATTGCCCTTTTTATTTTATAGTTTGATAAAGGTTTATGGTAAGTTTTTGTTGAACTGTTTTCTTTTTTAGATGCAAAAAATCTCAATTGTTACCAAACAGAACTGTAGTCTTATGATTTTCTCCTCCGCTAGTATTGTCATTGTTTCAAAGGTCAATGTGAAAACATTTACATTTGCAGATCTTACTGGTGGTTTTGTTTTTGCCTCAGGCTATGCCACAGGCGTTCATACATAGACAGGACACATGTGGCCTGTACTCGACTTTTTAAACATATTTGCTCAGTGTAGATTACTGCATTTCTGATATTTCAGAGCCATTCTCAGAGTTAGCTGATTGTGTGCGTCATCCATTTTCGTGTGGCCTATTGGTTTTGAATTGATTCATAGTTTGCCTTTGGAGGCGAGAGCCAGGAGGGCTGAAGAATCCTCACATGTGCTTGCTTATTTTTTTGGGATGATACTTTTTACATGTAAGGTTACGCTGATATTTTTGGAATATTTTCAAGGCCTATTTTGCCTCCCCGCCCACCCCCTGCCCTGATTTCATACATAAGACTGTTGTTTTTATGTACTATCGCATATTTTCAGACAAAAATAAAAGTGTTTTTGAATATTGCATCGGCCTGGTTTTCATGTCATTCTTGAGTACTTAATTCAATGCAAATGCCTAATCGAACAGTTGTGTCCGCGTGTCCTCAGACTCAGTTAGCAGAGAGTGTTGAGGGAGAACTAAGGCCTTTGGTGGTAGGCCTGTTGGCAGTGAAACAGCATAGCGCCAGGTTTGGTGGTAGGCCTGTGTGCAGTGAGACAGTATGGCGCCAGAGACGATTGGTCAGTAAATCACAAGGGCTATGGGTGTACACCAGTGGTTGCTCACAGCAAGTGGGGTGTCTTACACTGGCCCCACGCAAACAAGCCCTTTAACTAATCCTCAGTCCTTTCATACCTGCGCAATCTGCCAATGAACAGAAATTCCAAGTTATAGAGTAGATAACTAGGCTACATAGATTTATTTGGGTAATGTGTCACATTTTAGGGCCTCATCATCACAGATGTTACTGAAACCTGGTGTGCTGATTTGGTCATATGAGAAACCCACTTAAATTTACTGTACCTTGGGGGTACTACTTTTTTCAAAGTTTTTTTGCCTCTAAATTAGTATAAGCCTAAAAATGAAGCGCAGTCCAAAGTTTGCTTATAAAATTTCCCTGAATATTAATCCATCTCAGTCCCATGTCTTCTTATTTCATCATGGTCAAATTAGCACACCATGTTCTCATATAATCTGTGGGCATGAGGGTCACTGATGATGCCGTGGAATTATCCTTGACCATTCTACAGCAGGTTCCAAAACACTGCTTCCAGAACACTGCTGACCTCTACATGGTGCTACGGCTGAAGTTGTTGTTGTTGCCAAGGCCCGTTTCTAGGCCCATTTCTGAAAGCAGTTATGTGGGGACAGGCTAACACCAGGGTTTCCCCAGGCCCCAAGCTTTCTGTGCGTCTGAGGGCGGGTGAATAGTGTCTTTTATCATCTATGACACAAAAGCAGACAATAGTAAAACAAATGAAATGGAAATAAATGATAGAATACAAAAGGACAGGAGATAGAACACAAAGCTGTCTGAGATATGTGATGCTAAAGGACCAGTCAAGTTTTTATGTTTGTTTTTCAATTATTTTATTATTAATTTGAAGCGATGCAGCAGACCTCCATCCACATTCCGTGATAGGAATAATCATAATGAGAATTTAAAAAACTTAGAAACATCCTCGGTATAAAAAAAGGTCCTCCCATGCAATCCGCTACCCACACGACATTCAGGAAGAACGCTGACCATGAACTTGCAAGCCGGACAAGGAAACCACGTCTGTGGAGGGTCCGAGGCTCGCCGAGCTCAGACACCACAAAGCGACGAGGAGGAGAAGGGGGGGGACCAAGCGATCAATCATTCAGCATTGGCAGGTTAACATCACACATAGATGCGTGCTGGTACTGGAGTGGTGCCCCCATCATGCACTTGGGTCTATTCACAAGGTGGGCATCACTGACTTGTCATGGTGACGTTTCTGCTGCGTTGCATGCATGCATGCATTTATGTGTCCATGCCCATTTTGTGCTTGAGCGTGTGTGTGTGTGTGCATGTGTATATGTGTGTGTGAGAGGAAGGGAACATTTTACAGTGACAGTTTCAAGTCTCCCCAAACATGAAGGCCTACACTACTACTGCAGTGGGGCATTCCGCTGACGTGAGTATTTGGTCATCTTCTGAAAGGGCTGTGGGCATCTGGGTCGTCTGCACCAGTGGCGGGTCCAGCCCAGAGTCACCCGTCGTCCTAGCAGTTCACAGTTCCAATTCAGCACATTCTAGAGGGATTCTAGAATTAAGCAGCATTCTAACACGCCTACAATGCACAGCTGTAACTATGGCAACCAAAGTTTGTGGAATTCTGCATTGTTTGTCAGAATTCCACCCAAGCGCTTTTTCTTGTGCTGATTTCACCGGTCCATCTGCACTGTAAACATTTGAAGACCACTGAAGACAACACTGCAAGGACAGGACAGTGGGAGTTACATGGGGCCATCTTCAATGGACCACTTCTTTCCAGGGACAATTCCTGCTTAATGGGTGGCCAAACACTTCTGCTTTCTCTCAGGCTCCTTCAGCAGGGTGTGAACTCAAACACTATTAAAAGTGCACTCAGTGTTACCTACAGATATTGCATCTGTTTGTATTTGTCTTTATGTTTACATTTCTTAGCAGACACTTTTGTCCCACACAAGCAGATTTGTATTTGAACCAAGAGCCTAATGTACCAAGGGCCTAATGAAACAAGCCAGTGAGGTAGCTCACCCTTGTTGCCCCTTTGAGAAACCACTGGCCATTTCTACAGCATTAAAGGCATGGGGAGCTACTGGATGGCATGGAGATAATAGCTCAATGTTGTAAAAAGTGTTATGTGTTTACAAAACACCTGAAGTCACTGAATGCACCTTTAAGACAGTGCTGATCCTGCTAGTTCATTTGTACCCAGAAGGCAGCAGACTGACGTGCTGGACCAGGCCTAAACCAGAGTCCCACCCGCACCACATTAGCATTGGGGCAAATGAGAAGCATCCTGGGAATGTTAAGAGCAGGTCCTCAGTGGTTTATGTTCCTGTCAATCAACATAATGGCCTTCTGTGATTGGCTACAAACCTCCCCAGACTCTATCTGACAGACGGCTGTGATCAGTATTGCTTCAAGACTGTGTTGAATGACGAGACACAAAACGACAAATCCAACACACAAGGAGGTCAGGCTTCAAAACTCAGCAGCAGGCAAAGTGGGCTAGCATATGGCTAATTGGAATATTGGTGTGTATGTGTGTGTGTATTGCCTAAGAAGGATTCACACAGTTGCATATCCTGACCAGATGATGAGAGATCATGCGATCTTTATATCATGCGCGTATTGGCATTCTCTGGGTCAAACACATCCATGCTGGCTGTGTCCCACCAATGGTACTGTCATAAGACTGTCTGGCCAATCCAGTGGGCCCTGTGCAGGCAGTCTGGGGTATATATATATAAATATATATATATGGGGTATATATATATATATATATATATATATATATATATATATATATATATATATATATATATATATATATATGGTCTGGGGTACTCATGGCAGGATGTGCTGCTTGTGGAGGCCTTCCTGGGCCAGCGTGCCATATATTCGTTTTCTCTCTCTGTGTGTGTGTACTGTGTTGTCCCTGGTCTGTGTGTGTGTGTGTGTGTGTGTGTGTGTGTGTGTGTGTGTGTGTGTGTGTGTGTGTGTGTGTGTGTGTGTGTGTGTGTCATGACAGCCAGCAGGTGAAAAAGGTTAGAGCAATAAAGGACAGCAACTACAAGAACAAAAACACACACAGTCTCTCTCTCACACACACACACACACACACACACACACACACACACACACACACACACACACACACACACACACACACACACACACACACACAGACCAGGGACAACACAGTATATAGCAAGGCTTTGGCCGTGCCATTGAACATGCAAAAAAAGGCTAAGTGCACAATCTGCTGTCAAAGTAAAAGTCCCGTCCCCCAACAGCTCATTGCAGAGGGTGGGCTGAGGCAGGAGGAAGTTCTGTATGTGTCTCCAGGCAACCTAAGGGTCATCTACAGGGACAGTCTGGTTTGTGTGTGTCCAGGCAACCAAAGGTGAACCAGAGGAGCAGAATGTGCAGATTAGATAGATGGATGGATGGATAGATAGATAGATAGATAGATAGATAGATAGATAGATAGATAGATAGATAGATGATAGATAGATAGATAGATAGATAGATAGATAGATAGATAGATAGATAGATAGATAGATAGATAGATAGATAGATAGATAGATAGATACTCTTTTTGATGCCCAGAGGGATTTTCCACACCACCACACAGGCTGCCAGCAGGACAGGTGACAAGATGCCTTGCCAAAGGGCACCTCAGCTTCTGGGAGATCACGAGAGATGATTCACTCCTCCCGCACAGAACATATATTTTCTGTGCAGGCACAAGGAGTCAGTGGCTTGGGGCGCAGCTGCCCAGAGGGGGGAAGATATTGCAGAGGCAGCGCTGGGTGGCGAGGGTCACCCGTACAGTGGAGAGAATGGGGGACGCAGGCAGCACAGGGGGTCACAGACGCTGGGCAGTCCAGATACTCCAGACAGAGACTCATGGGGGTTCCAAAGGAGAAAGCTGAGGTTCACACCAGTCATTAACACATTATTAGTGGACGTTAACAGCTGGAGTGTGTCTTGTGTCATTTAAGAATAATTAATTACTAAATGATTAATTATTAATGCCTTATTTGTCATTAACTCATAATGATATTAGCCCTGTGAGAAAAGGAAGTCAAAGAATTAAAAAAAATACAGGGATAAGAGTATTGCCATAGCAACCACTAAGATGGTGCACTGACTTGCTGAGCAGAGCCCCAGTGTGAGTGTGTGTGTGTGTGTGTGAATCTGCATTCACGTGTATATTGCACATACTTCTCGGATGTTGCCAGGGGGCGCCCCCTAGGGGTACCCTGAGGCAGCTATGACCATTTGACCCCTCCTGCCACATCCTACCAGGACCTCATCAGGGGTGGCGGGTTTAGGGGATCAGTGGCGCTAACAAGAGAGGTCAAAGGTCATTAGGCAGTGCATCGAGTGAGGGGGTGTGGCCGGGAGTGGGGTGCTTGCTAGGGGTAATGGCTTCCCTTAGCTACCACGCCCCTCTTCTGCGGAGCGCTGGTCAGACTTGAGCTTGACGAACTCCTTGGCGACCTCATCATTGTTGCGCTGCGACAGGATGCGCAGGACGGTCAGGCCCGTCTCGTCCATGTGCACACGCGTTCCCAGCGGCAGCCAGCAGGTGGCGCTGCCCCGCGATGACAGCTCCTTCAGCTGCAGCACACACAGCCCCACTGTGCGGTCCTCACGCGCAAAGCAGTAGTCCTTCACTGCCACCTGCATCTCATAGCCCTCAGGCCCCAGCTCCGTACCCAGAGTACTGGGTAGAGATAGAGGGAGGGAGAGAGAGAGAGAGAGAGGGATACAGAGAGAGAGAGGGAGACAGAGACAGTGAAGGAAAACAAGAGTGACAGGGTGGTAGGAAAGAGAAGAGAAAATATTATTTTTATTATTTTTATTATTGTGGTGCTATCATGTTCTTTGCCTTTCATTGCATGTCATTGAATACGTCTCTCCTCGCAGAATAATGAGAACATACAGTGGACCGTAGGGACACTTACAACTGGAAGGTTTCACTGAACTTGGCAGACCAGCTGTTGTTCTTGGACTTGGTGGCAAACTTGCGCTTCTTATCGCTCAGGTGAGGGCCAATGATAAACACCTCCACAAAAGGCCGGAAAATGCCTTGGGTCTGCCAGCGCAGGTCATTGGCTGACACCACTGTCAATCAGAGACAAGGAGAGGAAGAAGCCGATGAGAGAGACAGAGAGAGAGAGACAGAGATTAGTGTTCTGTAATTTCCTGACTTAATGACTATATTATTTAATGAGTAAAAGATTTTAACAGCTATTGAGAGGGCAGGGGGCGACACACACACAAACACACCTTTTATGTTGATCTTGTTGGCTCCATTTCCTGGATCAGTGAAGAGCTCTACGTTCATGCAGACTTCTCCAACCTGCTCATCCACTCCAGAGCCTGGAGGAAACACATGAGAGCACATATGGTTAAATAAGTACACACATACACACACACACAAACACACACACACACACACACACACACATTTCATATTTACAAAGTATGCATAGTGTAGTGGTGTGTTCAAAATATCGATATGGCAATACATCCTTGCGGGCCTCTTCACAATACACGTATCATTACGGAGGGGGTCAGTATCGATATTTCACATTTATTCATCATTCATTCATCATTCAGCATTCATATTTATTTATTGTCACTCCTTTTTACATTTCTTTGTCCTACATTTACAGCTGAGAGAAGTGTTTTAAAACCAGATCATGTAGATCAACTGTTGTTGTTATTGCCACTGTTTATGAGTTCAAAGGCAGCATTACATTGTAACTGCACTGCAGTCTGGCATTTTTGCTATTCAGCATAATAAAAATATCATTTGGGTATACATATGACTGGTTTCTTAAAAAATGCATGTAAAGTAATGTAAAATATTGGGATATGTATTGCCTTGAAGGTCATGTATTGGGATACACATGTATCGCAATACGTATCGTATCGTGACCCCTGCATCGTGATACGTATTGTATCGTGACCCCTGCATCGTGATACGTATTGTATCGTGAGGTTGTTGGCAATACCCAGCCCTAGCACAGTGTGCATTTCATATTTGCTCGATCTAAAGACTGTCCCTAATTCAATGCCTGCCAGCGCTCAGCAATTGAGTGTGGATCGACAGATAGGAAGCAGAGGCAGACATCCCGGGTTCAGAAATAAAAGTCCTGCCACACATTTGTTCCAGCCGATTCACTTACAGTTTTTCTCAATTGGTTTGGTACATTTCTCACATCAGAATTAAAATTCTCAAAAGTTCTTGTTCAATTGTCACATCATCATGCCATTTGTGCAGATGAAAAAGGCAGTTTCTCATTGCATTAAACACATTGCAAATGCTTTTGTCCATCCATGCAAATGATTGTGTACAATTCTTAGTTTTTTGTACATTATCCATTCCTTTTGTCATGCTAATCAAAATGCTTTGTTATGGGAATCTATCAAATAGTCTCACTCCCCAAAATAATTAGGCTATAGTTCATCATATAAGTCCTCACATGCAAAATGATTTACCAAGCTATAATAACATATCAAGCCTGGAGGTGGAAGGTGTATGACCGTGAGCCACACACACAAGTAACCCTTCTGGCTGCAATGGATGCAGCATGACATAACAGCACATTCCTGCAGAGCATGGATTAGGCACTCCAGAAGATACTATCCACGCCTTGCACGGGAGGACGCACTCCAGAAGATACTATCCACGCTGCCTTGCACGGGATTAGGCACTCCAGAAGATACTATCCACGCCTTGCACGGGAGGACGCACTCCAGAAGATACTATCCACGCCTTGCACGGGAGGACGCACTCCAGAAGATACTATCCACGCCTTGCACGGGAGGACGCACTCCAGAAGATACTATCCACGCCTTGCACGGGAGGACGCACTCCAGAAGATACTATCCACGCCTTGCACGGGAGGACGCACTCCAGAAGATACTATCCACGCCTTGCACGGGAGGACGCACTCCAGAAGATACTATCCACGCTGCCTTGCACGGGATTAGGCACTCCAGAAGATACTATCCACGCTGCCTTGCACGGGAGGACGCCCTCCAGAAGATACTATCCACGCTGCCTTGCACGGGAGGACGCACTCCAGAAGATACTATCCACGCTGCCTTGCACGGGAGGACGCACTCCAGAAGATACTATCCACGCTGCCTTGCACGGGAGGAGGCACTCCAGAAGATACTATCCACGCTGCCTTGCACGGGATTAGGCACTCCAGAAGATACTATCCACGCTGCCTTGCACGGGAGGAGGCACTCCAGAAGATACTATCCACGCTGCCTTGCACGGGAGGACGCACTCCAGAAGATACTATCCACGCTGCCTTGCACGGGAGGACGCACTCCAGAAGATACTATCCACGCTGCCTTGCACGGGAGGACGCACTCCAGAAGATACTATCCACGCTGCCTTGCACGGGAGGACGCACTCCAGAAGATACTATCCACGCTGCCTTGTACGGGAGGACGCACTCCAGAAGATACTATCCACGCTGCCTTGCATGGGTTAGGCACTCCAGAAGATACTATCCACGCTGCCTTGCACGGGAGGAGGCACTCCAGAAGATACTATCCACGCTGCCTTGCACGGATTAGGCACTCCAGAAGATACTATCCACGCTGCCTTGCACGGGAGGACGCACTCCAGAAGATACTATCCACGCTGCCTTGCACGGGAGGAGGCACTCCAGAAGATACTATCCACGCTGCCTTGCACGGGAGGACGCACTCCAGAAGATACTATCCACGCCTTGCACGGGAGGACGCACTCCAGAAGATACTATCCACGCTGCCTTGCACGGGATTAGGCACTCCAGAAGATACTATCCACGCCTTGCACGGGAGGACGCACTCCAGAAGATACTATCCACGCCTTGCACGGGAGGACGCACTCCAGAAGATACTATCCACGCCTTGCACGGGAGGACGCACTCCAGAAGATACTATCCACGCCTTGCACGGGAGGACGCACTCCAGAAGATACTATCCACGCCTTGCACGGGAGGACGCACTCCAGAAGATACTATCCACGCCTTGCACGGGAGGACGCACTCCAGAAGATACTATCCACGCTGCCTTGCACGGGATTAGGCACTCCAGAAGATACTATCCACGCTGCCTTGCACGGGAGGACGCCCTCCAGAAGATACTATCCACGCTGCCTTGCACGGGAGGACGCACTCCAGAAGATACTATCCACGCTGCCTTGCACGGGAGGACGCACTCCAGAAGATACTATCCACGCTGCCTTGCACGGGAGGAGGCACTCCAGAAGATACTATCCACGCTGCCTTGCACGGGATTAGGCACTCCAGAAGATACTATCCACGCTGCCTTGCACGGGAGGAGGCACTCCAGAAGATACTATCCACGCTGCCTTGCACGGGAGGACGCACTCCAGAAGATACTATCCACGCTGCCTTGCACGGGAGGACGCACTCCAGAAGATACTATCCACGCTGCCTTGCACGGGAGGACGCACTCCAGAAGATACTATCCACGCTGCCTTGCACGGGAGGACGCACTCCAGAAGATACTATCCACGCTGCCTTGTACGGGAGGACGCACTCCAGAAGATACTATCCACGCTGCCTTGCATGGGTTAGGCACTCCAGAAGATACTATCCACGCTGCCTTGCACGGGAGGAGGCACTCCAGAAGATACTATCCACGCTGCCTTGCACGGATTAGGCACTCCAGAAGATACTATCCACGCTGCCTTGCACGGGAGGACGCACTCCAGAAGATACTATCCACGCTGCCTTGCACGGGAGGAGGCACTCCAGAAGATACTATCCACGCTGCCTTGCACGGGAGGACGCACTCCAGAAGATACTATCCACGCTGCCTTGCACGGGAGGACGCACTCCAGAAGATACTATCCACGCTGCCTTGCACGGGAGGACGCACTCCAGAAGATACTATCCACGCTGCCTTGCACGGGAGGACGCACTCCAGAAGATACTATCCACGCCTTGCACGGGAGGACGCACTCCAGAAGATACTATCCACGCCTTGCACGGGAGGACGCACTCCAGAAGATACTATCCACGCTGCCTTGCACGGGAGGAGGCACTCCAGAAGATACTATCCACGCTGCCTTGCACGGGAGGAGGCACTCCAGAAGATACTATCCACGCTGCCTTGCACGGGAGGAGGCACTCCAGAAGATACTATCCACGCTGCCTTGCACGGGAGGAGGCACTCCAGAAGATACTATCCACGCTGCCTTGCACGGGAGGACGCACTCCAGAAGATACTATCCACGCTGCCTTGCACGGGAGGACGCACTCCAGAAGATACTATCCACGCTGCCTTGCACGGGAGGACGCACTCCAGAAGATACTATCCACGCCTTGCACGGGAGGACGCACTCCAGAAGATACTATCCACGCTGCCTTGCACGGGAGGACGCACTCCAGAACATACTATCCACGCTGCCTTGCACGGGAGGACGCCCTCCAGAAGATACTATCCACGCCTTGCACGGGAGGACGCACTCCAGAAGATACTATGCACGCTGCCTTGCACGGGAGGACGCACTCCAGAACATACTATCCACGCTGCCTTGCACGGGAGGACGCACTCCAGAAGATACTATCCACGCTGCCTTGCACGAGAGGACATCCGGTGTGACATGGATGAAAATTTGTGGCCTGACAGACGGAAATGTGAAGAAGCTGAAGATCAGGATTAGGATTTAGAATTTGGAGAGATGTTCATATATTTTGTTTACTTACTGTATGACCTATGTTTATATTTTGACCTATGTTTACTTACTGTATTTTACCTTTGTTCTGTGCTGTGCTGTCTTTTTTTTCTTTACGCACAGCAATGTCTGCCAATAAAGAAGTCATACTGTAAATGTGAATCTTGCCTTTTGCAATCAATCCCACACATATACATTACACTTGTCATCACATCTAAACCACATTTTACATCAAAATCTCCCTTTGAAGTGCACTATTCAATTGCCAACATGACAAATGAATTTGACTGTCTTATCCGTACAGTGACACAATGACTAAACATTCTGATGGCACTGACACGTATGTTGACACAAAAACTTGCTTTTGAGGGATAAACTAAGCATTTTGAGCAAGAGACTGGCTTTTGCAGGTGATCCATTGTGTTTCGCTATCTGTCCAAACTGTTCTGAGAAATGCACTCGATCTTCTGCAAATTGCAAGAAAGATTTTAAAAATGTACCAAAGCGATAAACAGCAGATCAACAAAACTCCAAATCTTACATGGCACAGACAGACACAGACAGACAGGCAGACAGAAAGAAAGAAAGAAAGAAAGAAAGAAAGAAAGAAAGAAAGAAAGAAAGAAGCACGGACGGACGCACGGACGGACAGACAGACAGACAGATGGAGCTAGCCAGCTGGCTGGCTGGCTGTAAGAGAGATATATAGGGAGAGGGGTAGGTCCATTACCAAATTAAAAGGCTGTAAGGTGGATGAGTGCTGTAGGGGCATTCTATCTCAAACAGCACAGTAAAGCAGGTTTGTGGGGGTATTCTATCTCAAACAGCACAGTAAAGCAGGTTTGTGGGGGTATTCTATCTCAAACAGCACAGTAAAGCAGGTTTGTGGGGGTATTCTATCTGATGCTGTTATACCCTTCTGGTACTTTTTTGAAGTGTTGCTGCTGCATTGTTGCTTGCTGTTTTCCTGTGCTCCCCTAGGTGGCACTCTGGGGCTGGACCTTTGGCTATATCAGTCGGCTGATTTGCGACGTCTTGCTCTCTCCTGCACTCGCTGGGCCCCTTCCCGACCTGGCGGTACACAGCGTGAACACTTCTATGTGTTG